>VZTR01024225.1:85536-157466 GCA_013400775.1 Chaetops frenatus
CCCCCACCCCCCCAGGAAGGAGGAAAAAAAGTTGTTGTCCTTTAAACCACAACATCTTGCAATATATTTTCTTTTAACATTAGGTATTAGTAGTCTCCTTTTATAAAATTGATGTCTTCTTCCTAAAATTCAGCTGCAGACTATCTGTGTGGCTATTGTACCATTTTCTGAACAAGCTGCTATTACTAATATTCCTCTAATTCCTTCTAAAATACATCAATTCAGCAGTGCAATGGTACTGCTACTACAATCCAAAGATCAGTTTAAGTGTAATGTTCTCCATATTACCACAGGACAGGAAACAGAGAGCAAACAAAGGAAGAGTATGATATATTATTTCTATTTAGTAATCAATGACAGATAATTTGTGAAAATAATGAGGGAAAGTGATATTAAATTATATTAAATTGTTCTTATATACCCATTGTGGGTCTAAACTTGAAAATGTTTGCTGTTCATAATATCTTTTATGGGAATTTCACACAGGTAGGAATTACAAGTACATGTGCTGCTCTCTAAATTTATGAAAAGGAAGATTAATATTCTCAGAAATATTAGAAAAGACAAATTTTAGGTAATTAGTAGTGAATAATGTTTATAACACATAGACATAATAACTTGCAGCTTAAAATATGTACTTCAAATATAGTTAGGAGTTGGAATAAACTTTGAAGAAACATTAAAAATTAAAATGATGAGAAAGACAGTAGGAGTGACAAAGGAACAGTTGGTGATTAAGGTAAACTTGTGGAAAAAAACCACAATTGGACATTAGTGAGAACAGTAGAGGAGAACAAAAGAAATTATTTTACTGTGAACAAACTTCGTGAAATTCAGTTATTTATCTTGTCCAATTATTCTTCTCACAGTAATATAATCAGCTCATTTCAGAAATGTTTAATGATCCATTTCTTTTTGCACATATGCACTAATCTCTACTGTTGAAAATTTGTTTATTATACGGTTATATAATACTTCTTATATAATAATTTCATCTCTAATATCCCAAATTCCCAAACATATGGGAAGCTATTATTTTATCACGGTCTTTTTTTCCTTTTTGTATACCATAATTATAAAATCACATCAGAAAATGTGTTACAGTCTTTGCTGTAGCTGCTATAAGTGTTATGGATTGGATTATATTTGGAAATCATTGATGTTCAAGTACAAAAGAGATTTCAAATTATCTGTGAATGAAAAATTTGTTGAGAATTGTTGACTACTTAGAAATATCGTAAATTTCAGAATTTCCTGAGCAATTTAGGATGTGCCTGGGGGAGATATATGTGCTTACATTGTTCTTATACTCCAGTCATCTGCTTTTTTGCTACTTCTTGAGGCAGGACACAAAGTATGGTGGTTATTTGATTTAAATCCATTAGTATCCTTTATGCTAATTTTATTTATTTCTGTTTCCTTCTAGTGTTTTTGTTTTGTTTTGTTTTATTTGTTTTCATTTCTTGGTTGCTGTCAGTACTAAAGGTATTCAATGCTGTAATCACAACCACCTATAGTGATAACTACGTTCTGTTGTAATAATTGTTGTAAAGTGTAATCCATTTAAGGAGGTAGTTTTTCTATGATATATACTTACATTTGAGTTATCTTTTAAAGATGAAAAAGCATTGGTGTTTGTTAGTAATGGAATAATTAAGACTATTATAAAAACAAATGTGTTCTTACCAGAAAAAGTAACTTTTAAATGTGGCAACAGGACACTAAAGAAGGACACGGTTTCACCACAATCGAGAGAACAGCAGAGGCCCCCAAAAAGAGGGTCCCATTTATTATGGATACACAATTTATAGAGTTTGCAAAGTGAGAGAGGATTGGAAGATGAAATCCCACCTCTCAGCTGGACTGGATAGGTGACCAGTCCATCAGTTTTCCTTCTCCAAGAAGGAATGTAAACAAAGCCAGTGTTTTCAGTACAATGTGTGAGAAAATCTGACTCAAGAATATAAAATTTTCAGAAGGCTTTCAAAAACAGGGTAACACTTAAAATTCACCCTTCTTAAATAATTTTTTGAGATTTCTGTTCTTATGCTAATTCACACAAATATCAAACAGGACACCCTGCAGAAATGTGTAATCACTGATATTTACCATGAGTGATTATAAAGATGGCATCCTGTTTACAACAATTAGCTGATTAATAAATTAATATTTTGAACAAATGAACGTTTTAACAGAAGGGCACAAAAACTCAGACAAATGACCAAGATAATGAAATGAGAGATGTACAGGCAGCTCAGAAGATGTCAATTCAACTGCCTGAAGAGTCTGCTAATGAATGAGAAGCTGCTGTAGAGAAAATATGTCTCTCAGATGGCATTGGGATAGTGTTTGTTTTCTGAAAGGGAAAATTACTTATGTTTGTAAAGTGATAGGGCAGATAGCATTGTTCCATCAGATACAGTCATCTGTATTAAATGTCTTTGGAAATCCATTCAGTATATGGATTTTACATTTCATATTTCACTAGTGGCAGGAGTACTTCGTGTAAGTCATCATGGGAAAAGTATTTGATTGCATGATAGTTGAATGATAGCAAAGAAAAAATAAGTTTCTGTTTTCTCCCTAGGAAAAACTGGACTCTACTCTTTGTATTTCAATGAATGCTTTTTCAGACTGTATGAGAGTAATAATTAATATTCTCACTCTCTTAAGGCTGAGCAAAGATGAAGTTAAGGAGGTGTAAATGACACTGAGATTCAGGGTCATTTTTCCTAGTTGAAAAATTCAGAAACAGAGACTTTATAGCTTCTTTTTTTCTCTCTCTGTGTAAATCTGTCTAGATCTAGACAAATACAAATACAAATACAGATATATGAATTTATATAAAAACACAGAGAATCCCAACTGCCTTCTTACTCTGTATGAAAAAAAAAAAACCAAAACAAAAAAAAAACCACAAACAAACAAACAAAAACAACAACAACAACAACAAAACAAACAAACAAACAAAAACCACAAAAAAACCCCTCCAGACTTTATCTTTCAACCTTTCTCCCACTTAAAGGCCTTGAAAACAGAATTATCAATGACCAAGTGGCACTCTGACGTTTTGACAGATCTGGACTTCTTTGGACTCCAGCAGAGTCTTCATGGCTCGGCAAGGAACTATGAACATAAAAAGGCCAAAAGTGTGTCTTAATCATATATAAAATTTCTATAAGAATTATTTATTTTTAATATCATCACAGGCTAATTTAAGGTGACACTCTGTGCTCTTTCACTGTAAAGGGATTCTAAGATAAGTTACAAGTGAAAAAAGACAATGGATGAAGTGAAATAGCTCTTTTTCCTACTAGATTAAGTGCAACAAGTGAATGCACAGCATAGATTTAATTTTTAAAAACACTGATGCTTTTACAGCTGGGAAATTTTAAGAAATTTTTGCATAGTGCAAAATTGACCATGGGTTTGTTTGTTTGCAATACCTCACATCCTCATCCAGGTTGTATCAACTGTGTGTAAGTATGTTTGAATGTTTTAGCTGAACTGCAAGTGAACACCTATATCTCCCTAATACTGAGTTTCTGTGAAGTCCTGATAGAAGTAGAGTATTCTGTTTAGCAACAGAGGGTCTGGAATTGAAATAAACTATTGATTGACATTGCCAATACCTTGACCAAATGACACTGGTCACAGCAAGACCATTTATGTTAAATATAGAAACAGAGACGAAAGTATATATGGCAGATTAAACTGCACTGGGACTGCTCATTATTTGGACAAACTTCCAGTGGTTTTAGAGATTTTCTGATCTTGAAAAATGACTACAGGAGAGAACCAAACCAACAAACATAGAAGGCCAAATCTAAATTCATTAAGGTAACTGTCATACAATATTTTCTTCTCATTTTGAAGACATATAGACAATAATTTTACCATCTGAGAGATTCATCAAAGTAGATCTATATTTTACCATGCTAATAATAAGTTTAATAAAAATTCTACCTTCCAGAATTACATTCAGTAGGTATGAAGCACAATTACTTTTGTACTAGATAACAGAATCATAAAATAGTCCTTGAATGATCAACTGACCCAACATCTCAAGGGAAAGAGAGTATCTGACACACTGTTCAGTCATCTCATGAACAGGCGTTCAACACATGGTGACTTCACCACACCCTTGGGGAAGTTCCTAATTTTTCTTCTTAATTGTTCTCACTGTAAAGAAATCCTTCCTTTACCACTATGAAGCCACACAGTACAAATTGCACTTATTGCCACTTGTCCTATCCAAGTAACAATCAGCTGTAGCAGATTAGCACAAGTTTGTTGAAACTGCATCATTTGAAGGTTTCCAGTAGCCCTGCTAACTTTTATACTCACTCTACTCTCTGGATCAGAATCTGGATCTGTTCTTTAAAGTCCTAGAAAAATTTCTTTTGCCTTAGTGACAAAATCCAAATAATATAATTATTTTTGTATCAGAAGTTGACTTCAGTCAGAATTTCTACTTAAAAGCTGGTGATGTGATATATTCTAAAATTATTTGGTAAAGTTCAGTCAGTTGATAAAAACCATCCACGAAATAGCACTTGTCTTGCTCTGGGGCTGTAAATAATGTCCTGATAGAGTAATTTCTTATGGGGATCTCAAAATCATTTTTAAACATAGGATTTTATGTGAAAATTTAAGGAAAACCAAAATACAGGAGCTAATGGATGTGTAAAAAAAATTAATATTGTCATTTACGTGTTATGAGTTTTTCTGTTTGGCTTGTATTTACATGTCCCTCCCACAGCTAATTTACAATAGATGGGGGGGAAAAAAGATAAAATCAATAATTCTGATTTAGATAATGAATTTTTATATTCATCAGGAATAAAACATTTCTAAGGCTACCTATTCCACCCATTATTCCAGTTTCTAAACGAGAAAATGAATTCTTTCATTGTTCTATAGTGTTAATCTATTCTTGCAAAGCATCAGCTTTTCATAAGCAAGAATGGTTTTTATCTGCATATTGGAAAGATTCTTCCTACTTATACTGTGATATGAAAATAATGAGTTATACTTTTTACAATGGTCACAAATGTTGGCAATGCTTGTGTTACAACATTTTCTGATAAATTAAATGGCTATGTAGCATAGCTATTACCACAGGTGCCAGGAGATTTCAAGGATAAAACAGGACAATCTCAGTTTAACCACCTGGAATAATTTAATGAAGTTAAAACAACTTCAGTGAACTTGTGTTTTTCAAGTTTGATGAGGGCAGCACTCCACTCAGAACACTGTTTTGTGAAAGTTAGTAACTTGGAAAGGAATTTGTCCGCTGTGTTCAGTGCCTGATAAAATATGGGTTCATTGAGAACTTTACAATTGACAAGGATTCTACTTTAAAAAAAATACTCTGTGTGGATCAGTTAATTTAGAACATTTGATTGCTCTAGTGTGTTATCAAAAAAACACACCAGGAATTTTCAGACTAGACTGTTCAGAATAATGGAAGCCCATAGAGAGTTTATCTTGTATATAATTTAGGAATAACAATTAATTGTCCATGAAGTATAACCAGAAGTATAATACAGAGTCTTCCATCTAGTTTCCATCAGGAATCCACCGATTTGCCACTCAAATCTGCTTTAAAAATTCTCTCTAGAGACTTTAAAAAAAAATCAAATAAAAGCTTACATTATTCTAAATGAAATATAAATCCCATCCATTAAAATTAATAATGGTAAATGTCCTTGTTTGCATTAAATGAAAATGCATAATCAGAGAAAAATAAAGTCAGACAAATTAATTTGTTTACAAAATTGGGAGATGGTGAGTATGTCAAACAGGTGCAGGTAAACAAATTATTGAATGAGTAGTACATTATCAATTCATATGGAGGCTCTTCTGCAACAGGAACAGCCATCTCTTTCAGTTCCACAGGGAATAATTAAAAATTTAAACTAAGTATTAAATTAATGTGTTGTTTTTTAAGGAAAAATGAATATGCAAATGAACCTGACAGAATATCTAATATGTAAAATCCAATTTAGCCTTACCTTTTCAACTCTATTCATTAAACTCTTGAGAAAACAAATGAAAATGAGAAAAATATTAATCAAATGTTTCCCCTTTTTCCAGTTTTCCTTTAAAAGAAGGTGGTAACATTTCTAAAATTTGGGGTGCTTATTTCTGAAACACCATACATGACTATTTCACACAAAATTTGTAATGTAGGATCTGAAATTCCTGCCTATGTGTTTCTATGTATTTCTTTTGTTCTCTGATGACCTGACTTTGTAACTAATGAACTCAGTGGGAAATTTGATTATCATAATCAAAATACATTTCAAAAATTGCTTTCTGCAAATCCAGGGCACAAGAGTTTAAAATGCCCATGAACACTCTTCCTAATAATGGCTGCTATACCTAGCAAGTCATAATTTGTCACCAATAATATTTGCTCACTGCATAACCTCATTATTCTTTGGCTTTATGTATTTTTCTTCCACTTATCCTGAATCCTCCAAAAACTTTATCGGGTCCAGCATTGCATGTTATTTTCAGAACGCTCAACACTTCATACTGCATGAGGGATACTCTGCTGCTGCTATAACACAAACAGGAAATAATGATTTTAAAATTCCTTTCAGTTGCTAGGAGTACTTGACACAGTGATAAATATGAAAGAATATGACTTTAATTATTTATTTACATGTGATTGAGAATGGGGCTCCACTGCCCTAGGCAATGTACAAATGAGTGAAATCTGAATGCAGCAGTGGTGTGGATGGAGGTGTGTGGCCACCCTTCTGTCACAAACAAGAGGAGATGATGTTTTAGGAATGACAGTAAGCAGAAGCAGGACTGCTGGCTGCTCTCTCGCCAGGAGTGCAATGCATCAGCAAGGGAAAAGCTCTATCAGTCTAGTGACTCGAGCCATTGGTAGAAATTACCTTCTGTGAGTTTCATGTGCTATTGGCTACACTAGGTTGTTATTTCTCTGCCTCCACATCTGTAGTTCATGTTCCCAAAGACACAAGAATGTTCAAAGCACATTTGCAAATACTGACTATGTTTATGGGATGGAGAACTGAAAGGTCACTTTGAGGACTGTTTTCAGGAACTTCTTGGTCTTTGATTCTTTAATTTCCAGTAAGGAAACAATCCAGATATAGTTTCAAACTGAGCCAGTGGAAACAAAAATCTATATGACTGGGTTCTTACATAACAAAATCAGCTCAGATTATCCATTCATTCAATGTAGTAGCATTTTGCAACAGGTGTACCAGGACATTTTCAATGATTTATTTATACCCAAAAACTGTTCATGTGTCTTTAAGTAAAACTTGATTTTCTGCAAGAAACAACAGAATTAAAATTATGGCTCTCTTTTCAAAACTTATTACCTAACAAATTATATTTATTCTGAATAAAAGTTAATTGCAATATAAACCAATGAAATATTAGAGTTATGAAAATTTAAAAACTAAATCAAAAACTGGCACGGTTTAACCTAAGCAGGTAACTCAGCATCATGCAGACACTTGCTTGTTACCCCTGGTGGGATGTGGGAGAGAACTGGAAGGTAGAAACAGAATCAGAAAATCTTTTGTACATTATTTCTCCCAGGATAATATTTATCAGAATGAAATTAATTAATGCATTTTTCTTACTCAAGCTTGATTTAACTTGGTAGAAAATAAAGGATTTTCAAAGAAAATATAATGAGTCACATTGTTCAGATATAAATTGAATTTCATTTATTTGAAGCACATGTTTATCACCCAGGTATAAATCACAAGAAAAACATCTAAATTATAACCAAAAAATCCTTAAAATGGTGTTTTGATTCCTAGTTCCTCCTGTCTGCTGTTTGCATTAATAGGGAAAATTACTTAAGCAAGAAAGTTTTTGTGGGGAAGAAAAAAACCCAAAAACATTTAACTGGGATCAATAGTGACCCAATAGAGTCAATATAGTACAACTGAGTAGCTGTCTGAGCTGGGGCTGTTTGCTAAAACACAGAGGGGGAAAAAAGGGATATGTTTATAGTTCTGGCAAGTAAGTAGAATAACCCCAGAGCATGAATAAAAATTACAATAATGTAATCATTTATATGAGAAAACGTCATAGAAAATATATTGTATTTACTTAATCCTGTCACCTCAGGCTTGCAAATGTAAAGAAAGTGACTTAGTGCTAAGTGATTTGTGTTATTCAGTGCTGTACTGTAGTCAAGTGGCTGATATTTGACAGACATTGAAAGACAGTGGCATTAACCTTGTCCCTTCATCCCAGATTATACAAAATAATTAGTCTTTCTGCTTCATTAGGTGCCTAAATCTACTACTTTGGCACCTGTGACATCTTTCAAGATATATGTAAATTATCACTAACTTGATAGGTACTTGTCTGTTTGGTGAATGTGAACCAAATTATTTAAGGTAACAAGATGATAGAAATTTCAGCTGAGGCCTCTCTGGAGAGAAAATCTCAAGATAAATGCTCCCCTGGTGTTAGCCTCAGAAAAGATCCTTCCATCTGCAACTATATAGCATGTGTTTGGCTCCTTGAGGAGATATTAAAAATCTATGTTTCTCTGGGAGCTGAAGACTAACATGGACTTCCAGGATGATTATCAGGCTTTCTGTTCTGAGATATCTTGGTATATGCCTTTGGCAGATATGTTCTGCTCTATAATCAAACGACTAAAGGAATTCTGAGAATTAAGAAATTGTTCATATATCTGCAAAAAAGTTTTGAAACTTTGTCTTTCATATCCCTTTGGGAGGATGCTATCTCAAGGTAATGGATATTCAGAGGTAAGGTGTTGACTGTTCTTTCAAAGATATGACAGATAGGAATCCAAAAGCTGTGTAATAAGAGCTTAGGAGTGGAGGACCATCATCATCCTTGGCCTTTCAAAGCAGCTTCCAATTTTCCAGGCACATCTTGGTTAGTATCCATTATCAAAAAACAGTTTTCTTATGCTAAAAATTTATTAAAAAAAAAAAAAAGAAGCACCTTATACATAAAGAGAAGAATTCATTATTACTATCATTAAAATTGTAGCAGCTTGATCATTTCTAGTCTTGCATCTGCCCTTACATTATGTTTCTCAGTAGTCCTTCTCCTGTGGGTGGCCTGGAGAAGCTTAATCATCATGGAATTACTACTTGATAATAAGATAGGCATTGCTCTCATTACTTCAGCGAAGTTCTTTTAAGAACAGAGACTTTCTTGTTTGTTAGCTTCTCTTAAAGCTTGGGATTAAGGTTTTCGTCATCTCAGGCTTTGTTTCAATTATTCAGCCTGGTGCAAGCTTAGTCATCAGTTGTGTTATGTTCTCAATAGGTGGGCAGAGCTAGAGCACTGTGGAGGTGAGGCTGGCAGCCAGGAGATGCCAGGAGAATCCCAAGCTGTTGACGTGCACTCACTGGTCTGGCTCTACCTTCCATAACACGTGCAGGTTGCACACAGTGGAAATGATGTGATACTCACATACCATGATCAGAACTCAGTCCAAAAACTACATAGCATTGAGGGCAGAGAGGTGTTATACAATGCAAGGAAATAACTCCAGTCACAGCCTTGGCAGAGGCAGGAGCCAGGCTCACAGAGAGCTGTGCACCTTCTCAGACTTTCTATGAAGCTGGGCTTTTTGGTTGTTTTTTTTTTTTTTTTTTTTTTTTTTTTTTTTTTTTTTTTTTTTTTTTTTGTGTTTCTACCTTTCTGTAGAAAGCTATTGATGCACACTACGTGTGTGCATCATTTTAGATTATCTAAGACCTCATTATTGGTCACACTATCTGTGTGAATGGATTTAAATATGACAACATAGTAAATGTCATGTTGCACGTATCTTGAGAACATAAGTGTGTAATTTTAAGCTTCAGAGAAGCTTGAACTGAGAAGATTCCTCAGGGAAAAAACACTAAGCTTTGGTTTGATTTCTGGTACACTCTGGGTGGCAATCCTTTGTGGACTTGAACAATCTTCATCTCTGTGCATGGGTTCTGCTCAGCTTTCATTTCCTGTGCTCTGCAGATGCCTGCATTTGCAGGGTTTTTTTATTCTACTTCAGCAATAGGAGTGTGGGATTATGTGCTACACCTACTAAGATACTGCTGAGATTGCATTTATTCATGGAATTTTGCTTTCTGACAGGCCCTGTTATTACCTGGCATGCACTCTTTGTGGTGATATGTCAGCCACAGGGTGTCCTTCTCCAAAAATCATCTGACCATGCACAGCCTTCCTTTAGAAGAGAGGTATGCCCTTGTGAATCCCTTATGTGCATTTACCTAAATGGCTTACTAGATTGGATTTCCTTGATCAAAAACAGAGAAAGTAAGAAAGAAATATCCTTTCCATCTTCTAGTATGTAGGAAAATATGTTGGATACTTCTTAAAACTCTACCAAAGGAAAACAGGACTATTTGTATGCTTCTTTGCTCTATCCTTGGATTTTCTACATGACATAGAAAATGTAGTATGATGAGAATGATAGTTATTACAACTGAATTTTTTGTATTAGTGTAAATTTAGGATGCAATCTTTCAAAGTACTGCAGGCTTTTTTTCAGCAGTTGTGAATTTCCAATAACATTTAATAATCTAAAGATCAAGTTCTCATGAAAAATATGATAGCCATGAATACTAATACAGCTTTAACTACATTCTTATTTCAAAACAATACTGAAGCATGGAGGAATGAGGAATTAAGACACATTGAAGAAGTTGCACAATAAATCAGTACCTAAAGAAGAAATTATTAAAGTCCAATTATATTGGAAGTTTAAAACAGAAGGCAGCTACAAAAGTATCACCACTTCCTACAGTTTACAATTCTACCTTTCATCTTTTACACCAGATACTAGAATAATATGTGGAGATTAAAAGAGTAAGTACTCTGGGTTCTTTCCTATTAAAATCAGATTACGAAATGTATCAGGAGAACTGTTCACATACCCAAATTTGTCATTCATCAAATCTGCAAACATGGGTTAAATAGCTACAAGTAGAAATGTGCTAACATTTGTATACAAGAAAAATTATGGGTTTTTTAAAACATGCTTTATATAATTCTTGTTTGACATGGCACACAACAGACCCTTCAAGAATCAGCTCCTCCTTAAGTGAGAGAGAGAGACCATTTTTTTCATGTGTGTTTCTGTAGCACTTCAGGTATGAACTGAATGGTGCTATCATTTGGATTTTCTGATCTGTGAATAGTGATAAACTTATACAGAACATCTGAGACTCCAGACATTTGGAGGAGTATAAAATGTCAGTTAGGTCTTTATTTACCATCATTAGCCTATAATCCACTAAGCCTTCATCAGAGACACTGTTTTGGGTTTTTTTTCCCCCTACAGCTACGACACCTGGTCTCTCTTGGCAATAAATTTTATGTGTTATACAGCATTTACCTCTGATATATAAAAAGCTTCCCTGAGATCTGGTGTGGAAAGCTAACTCATGGAGTCTTTTCACAGTCACCAGAATTATATATGTATTTCACTGACTATTTTACATAATTTCCAAAAAATGTTTTGAAGAATTCAGAACCTTTAAATTTGTAATTCTTGACAGGTTGTTGAGGTACTAAAACACCTCAACAATAGGTTGAGACAGGAGAAGAAGAAAAACTCAAGACTGGGGCTTTATACTTCACACTAAATATTAGAATTCAGTTCACTAAAATAAGATGACAGAATATCCCTGTAGTGTGTTTTGTATTTTTGGTTGGTTGTTTTGTATTTGAGACTTGTTCCCAGAAGAATGGAAGAGAAAGTTCCTGAAAATTCAGAAAGGTATGCTTGTCACCAGAACAAAAATTGCTCATTTTTCAGAAGTAGCTTTCTTTTACATGAAATGTATATTTAAATATTATTGGGATTCTGTGTGCCTCCCATTTATGTATTGTATTATTAGGTACTGACAGTAGGATGATGATGTGCTTAATGTGACAGTCCCTCCACTACTTTCATAAAGAATCCCTTTTAATTTTGAAGACCTGCATTTTTGGTGAGCTGTCAGGGAATAAGATGCAGGGCTAGAGGGCAAGAAGAGTATCACAGGGGATCTCACTGATCTCAAAGAGGAGTATAGCAGAGTTAGAAATGACATAGCATGCCTTAGCTTGAATAGCGAATAGGCAGAAAAATAGGGAAGAAGTGTAAAAAGCCAAGGGGATATAAAATCAAAGTCAAGTCTAAAGACACCTCTGTGTCAGGGATGAACCTCAGTGTAGCTTGCACTACCTTTTAAGGAAAAAATTCAAACTATTTTGCTGATGTACCAGAATCTCATAATTTAATTGCTTCATTCATGTCATACTGTTATTAATTGACCACAGAAGTGAAATCTGGACTTTATCTTAAAAGGATTGGAACATAGCAACAACTGTGTCAGAGCTGGAATTCCAGGACTCTCAGGATTTCTTCCTTCTTTTGCAATGCTGTCCTAGTGTTGGGCAGTTTGTTATTTCTCCCTTTCTTGTCAATGCCTAAATTGTGGAATCAGAGAACCTCCCCTCAATCCTTTACAGATGTGGTATATGCACTGCATGGGTGCTGTTAATTTGCTGGCCGCCTGTTGTCATATAAGACTGTATGGCGATGTAACAGGGCTATGCTCCTGGAATTTAGATGTTGTAAACAGCACTCTAATGTTTTAAATTTTGCAAGGTCTATTCTTTAAATGGATTGAGATTTTTGTCTCTAGGCATAGACAAAATTGTTAATATGACACTGTGTGAAAACAGATCAACTGATTTATTATCTCTGTAAGCTAGGCTGGTTGTTTACTGCTTGATGGGAAAATTCAAATTGTAATTTCTCAGCAGTGGTGATTTGTGACATTAAAATAATCTGGAATAGAGGGCAAGAAGGCCCACCTACAGAAGGGTTTAAATTGGCTGGAAGCAGGAATTGTATAGACAGAGGGACAGACTCAGTTGAAGAGACAATAAACAGACAGCATTTACCTGTCCTGTAGCCATCCTACTATGTGAGCACACATGAGCTACATTTGGGCAGCAGAGCTGACCTGGAGTTTGGACTAAGGGCTGGGCTATGCTGCCCCACATCAGCATTCACAGGACTGGTGCTAATACAAGTAGATACAAAGAATCAGCATAGCATAGGACTCAACTGGGTTAGAAATAGTATAATTTTTTTCCATAGCAATAACTTGAGTGCATTAGGGCTTGCCTGTTGCTTTCCTAAGAATTCATCAATAGTAAAATATTTATTAAGGATAACAAAATGACCTTATAATTGTGAGGCAGAAAAGATGCAATTATGCCATAGTTTCAAGTAGAATTATGAGGTCTCCAAAAGAAATGAACACTTAATATTTTTGGAAGTTACATTTGTGACAAGGATAGCTCCAGAGTAGGAGAAGTCCAAAAATAATGTGCCATAGGAGCTTGAATCTTGTCCTCATTTTTCACATATTGATGGCAAAGCAGTTCTTAATTTAAAATGAGTCTCAAGAGAGGTACAGGTTCTGGAGTGCAACTTAAAGTGAGCCTATCTTACATCAAAGAAATTGAAATATCATTAGCACACAGAAACCATCTCTCTGAGGTATAATAATGTATTCTATATGTCAGCCCTCTGCCCACAATGAATGCATATTGTCCCATTTATCACTTGTTGTATTATTTAGAGTCTTGAAATCAAATGAAAATAGATATACTACTCCTCTGGTTTCTCAGTAAAGTTATTGAACAATTGTATTTTATTTATACAAACAGATAGAAACAACCAAATAACCAGTTGCTGGGAGGGCTTATATTGACATCTTGAAAAAAAACCCCACCAAACTATAAATTAAATGTGTATATATTTTATTAAAAATAATAATCCATTTTAATCAAAATTGCAATTGCAAGTGCTGCCAAATTGTTCTTGGCCTAGGACTAGGAAAGACAAGGACAAAGCATGGATACTTTTACCACTGTGGCATACAGTAGCCAAGAAATATGTCTGACTTTCTAAAAGATTGATCAGTTTGCATCATGGACATATGGTATCAATTGAACAGTATGAAGGCCTGAAAGCAGAAGCCACCTGACTGTATCTCCCTCACAATGAAGAAAATCTCACAATTATGTTCAACATTTTTCTATCTGCTTTGAGCTGTTGAATATCTCAGAGATCGTGAGCTCTAAACTAGTGTTATATCTCAAATGGATAATGCACGGTTTTTATTTTGTGGCACTGTTGTAATGTTGCCATGCCACAGAATCACAGAATTATAGAATGGGTAAAGTGAGAAGTATCCTCAGCAGATCATCTGGTCCAACCTCCCTTCTCAAGCAGGGTAATCCCAGAGCACGTGGCACAGGATTGTGCCCAGATGGTTCTTAAATGTCTCCAGTGAGGGAAACTCCACACCTTTTCTGGTAATCTTTTCTAGTGTATGGTCACTGCACAGTGGAGAAGTTTTTCCTCATGTTCAAGTGGAACTTCCTGTGCATCAGTTCCTTGCCATTACCTCTTGTCCTATTGCTTGGCACCAAGAAGAGCCTGAATCCATCCTCAGACACCCTCCTCTCAGGTACTGATAGACATTGATGTGGTCTCCTCTTAATCATCTCCTCTAGGCTAAACAGGCTCAGTTCCCTCAGCTTGTCCTCATAAGAGNGAGGGGGAGGAACATCTGCCTCAACATGCTGGCAATGCTCTTCCTAATGCACTGCAGGACACCATTGGCCTTCTTGGCCACACAGACGCACTGCTGGGCTCATGGACAGTTTGCTGTCCACCAGGACCCCCAGATTCTTCTCCACAGAGCTGCTTCGCCAGCCTGTACTGGTGCATTTGTATTGCAACTCTAAAAGACTTACGTTATTTCCAACCCTTAGAATGACTATAGGCTATTTTTGGATGGGAAGGAGGAGAAATTAAATTATAATGATATCAGAAATTTGAAAGTAATGCATATGTATAAAAGCTGGTTAGAATTGAGATAATAAATTTAGATTTGGATGAAAATTGGTAATTACATTTATTCATATGCAAAGTAGATTTTCATATGCCAATCTGCCAGCTGAATAACTAGCTTTAGTATGTCCACTAATCTGAAATTCAAATAAACCAGCATTAGAATAAGACAAAGTAAGCAAACAGATAATTTTAAAATGTAGTACAAATTTATAGGAAACATTAATCTGATGTCTCAGATCCCTTATTTTTTGGAAATAATCTAAGTTTCTGACAACCTCAATATAAATACTTGCTACAGATTCCTAACACTGTTTTATCAAAAATGATGGTGTAATCCCATATATTGCAAAATAAATGCAAAAATATGTTATACAAATAGATTTGTAAATATTATTAATGTAGTATGCAAACCATTCTATGATTCTGAGCGATCAGAAGCATGTATTACAGATGTCACACCAGATTTTTCATTCTCTATTGCTTCTAAGGATGCTATAAAATTATTAAAATTAACCGTGTAATGTTAAATAATGTCAGTTTTCTGATGCATGAAGCAATAAATGTGCTGGCCATTTGAGAAACATTGCAATGTTAAATTGAAGATGGATTCAGTCATCATTGGAGTTATACGTGTGCCTTTTTTAATCAAGTGGGGTGGGTATCTACTAAACTTGCAATTGAATTTTCTAAAAACTTGTAGTTTTGGACAATAGTCAGCCTAAAGTAAATTTCTCTATTCTTTATACAGAATAGAGAGGATGGTTAGGGCAACAGAATCTCATCTGGAATTCTTTATAAACTTCAGTCTTATCCATTATATACAGACAGCCTGAACTATCTGAGATTATTCAGCTGCTTCTAGACATATATTAAAAATAGTTGTGCATTTATAGCTAAATAGGAAGATGGATTACAATTTAAATTGCACTTGAAATTCAAAAGGTCATTTTATAGTTGACTTTGCTGCACATTATTTGTATGGTGAGTTTTTTCATTTCAGTGACAAACACAAATCCCCTACTTCTGACTGCAGATATTTTAGATGCAGTTGGAGTGGTTTTATAAGTTGCAATTCTTTACTCCTAGAATATTTTTCTAGGACTTTTATTAATTGGATATATTTTTCATACACTTGACTTCTTATGTTGAAGACTTTATAACATTCAAACTAAAATTTTTCATCCGGGATCTGTGCCTGAAAAATTATTAAACTTTCATGTTCAATAATTCAGTTGCTTCTTCTAGTTCTAGAAAGTTTTACCTTTTTTATGTTTGAATTGCGGCAGCATAGCTGTATAGTTGGGAGAGAAATTTAGACTTCCTTTATCTGAAATATACCTTTTGAGGTCTTGGAACCTGCTATAGTCTGAGGGAACTCACTAGCATTTTGGAAATGTAATTTTTTCCTCAGAAGAATAGCTCAGGGTTTTGCTGCAATTTCTAAGCACTCTTAGAACTTTTGTTCCCTAAAGCTCTATAAATACCATTCCTTGTTCCAGCATCACACAGTGCCTTCAAAAGTGTCAGTTCACTAAGAATGTGCCAGGACATAGGGACGGTGATCAGATATGGAAGATGGAAACTCGGCTAAAGGCAACTGTGGGAGTTTCTGTAACCCTACAAGAGTAAAAAATGAGAAATGTTACCTAGTTGTGGATATTTGTCTCATCTCTTTCACTAGATAGTAAAAAACTTGCACCTCACTCCTACATAGGTGTAGTCCTACAAAAATAAGCTCCCTATGTCCTGTTGAGGGACACAAGTTTTTCTTCCTAGAGAGAAGTAGAGACTTCTCAGGATATGCAGTTTGGATGGCTGATAGAGATGAGCAAAGGTAAAGTTAAGGCACTTCAGCATTAGAAACAAAAAGTAAATTAGGCTCTTCTCTGTTGGTTACCCTTGGCTGTTTTAATTTATGGTGGATACTTCAGAGGCATCTGTCCATAAGGGATTCCTCAAACACATACCCAGGCAATCTGTATATGCTAGTAGTTTAGATAAACCCAGGAAATAGTTGTAATCATTCTTATGGTTGGACTTTGAAGAGTTGAGCCTACTAGTTCATCTCAAAGTGTTTCAGAAAAAGAAAGAATAATAACATGGTTCAAATTATTATGTAGACCCTTTCTACCCCTTTCCTTTTGCTATGTTCACTCCTGCCCTTCTCTGGATTCTAAGACTGGTGGTTCCATTCTGATCTTAGTGGTGCTGGGGTATTACAGTGAGTTATCAGCTCCTGGACACCTTCACCAGCAAATGAAACATAATGTGCAAGTTGATGGTTTCTTCTTCCTCACTGTGGGATACACTTGAAATATTTTTTTCTAACACATTTTTATACCTATACTCTTCTTTTCATTAGTCTGCATTTCTATATTCTGTTTGAAAATGCTAATTATAGTGGCTTTTACATATGCTGGCTTCACTGCTCTCCCTGTTCCTCTTAAAATATTTTTTCTCGTATTTTCCATCTGGCTTCATAGAAATACAATTTGATAACAAACAAATGTGCATCCATTTTAGCATTATCCACCTGTGCAATGAGATCATGCAACTCATTTTCATTTCTGCTATTCATATTACAGGTTACTTACAGACGCTTTGGGAGGACCATCCATGTTTCTTAACACAACTTTTACTGTGTATTAATATTACATTATTTGTTAACTTGCTTTTGGCTCACTAGCTGAGGAAATCTGTTTCAATTTTACTGTCAATATTTGAGCATCTGATACTGTGGGGATAATGACATATTTTAAGCCTAATAACACTAATGTTGAGTTTTATGTCCAGCTGAATAAGAATATAAGGATGATATAAAATGCCTGTGTCAGGTACTTAATTGCATCATTTTATTGGATGTAAATGGAGCACTGTTACACCAACAAAAAAAGCCTCTACTTTTTTCTCCTCTTTCCTATGTTGTCCCATGCCTGCAGGATTTTCTATATTTCAATCTTATTTAAAATTTTAATTATTTTTCAAATTACTTTTACCCAAATTACTTTTCCTAATNCATGATCCTTTTCTTTTACTTATATATTTTCACATGCTTTTTTTCTTGCTGGAAAGAGTGGCTCTTTCTTCAAATGATTTATTGCAAATAAAAAAACCCTATTGTAAATATAGGCATGAAGTCTTTGTCTCTTTTGTAAATACTTATTTCCAGAAGCTTGCCTCTTTGGAGAGAAAAAAAAAAAACAAACCCAAAACAAGGCAAAAACAAACAGAAAATTCAAAATATCTGAAAAAATTTACAATTGCATACGTGGAACTGACAACATTTCAAGCAAGCACCCTCTGGGCAAGCAATTAAGATGGGTCAGGATTAAAAAAATGTAACATATTTGATGTGAACTTTTCCTCAGAGATCCATCTGCTCCCTTATGGTGGGAAAGTCAGATTTAGAAGAGGCTCCACACCTTCAGCTGCGGCAGAAGAGCTCCCCCTGGCAGCCCTGGATGCAAAACTCATTTAACAGAGGTTAGCATCTAAAAATCTGCAAGCATCCACTCTAATGTAAATAAAACTTCTATTTATTCCCACTCTAGCTGGATTTTTTTTTTTGCTTGCTTTTTGTTTTAATTAATTTTCGTTTCTGTGTTTCTGTGTATTCCCCACCTCCTCAAAAGAAGTAATAAATGCTGATAAAAATACATTAAATATTCATTTCAATGTGTATGCTAGGGTTTTTTTTTCAAAATTTTCAGGAGTGGAATATTATAATATGCTAATTACTACATTATGACACAATTCTGTGAAATAAAAAAGAGAATTATGAAAAAGGTGCAGAGGGCATATTTGTTTCTGTCTATGAGAATCACATAGGAATAAAATAATATAATGTCCTACCTTTACGAGCTATATTTCATCTACCTCAAGGCAAAATAAAGTAGTAAAATATGTAATAATCATTTAAACAGATCATATCAGAGAAAAATTTCCTATTAGCAACATGGGCTGATTTTAGTTGCCCCAAGTATTTGATATATTATGCTATGGAATTTCAGGTTTAACTCTTGGGCACTATTTATCTTAACTACTTCACAAAAGTTTCAAAAAATACTGTTCTATTTCTCAGTATTTTAATTATTTTAAAAGTATTTTCTACCTTTTTAGGATACATAAAATGTTAATAACTGCAGTTTTTAAGGATAACAATGCTTCAGAAATGAAGGTCTGTATTTGCTAATGATCAGATATGTCCTCAATGATTTGTCATCTTCAGTTTCAACCTAATGAGAGAAGATTAATGTGTAAATGAAGTATTTAGAAGTGGAGATTAAGCAGTACATGAGTGAGGCTGTGTTATATTTCCTATAATTATCCAAAGATTCCAGATGTCTCACAATCTTCAGGCAGTTATAGCTCTATTCTTACACCAGTGGTGTATAATGTCAGTGTTGTCATATGCTCTTCTACTTCTTAAATGGGAAAGCACACATATATTAACACTTACCAACAAAATTTCTTTTTCTTTTTCTTTTNNTTTTTTTTTTTTTTTTTTTTTTTTTTTTTTGGGGGGGGGGTGTGGTTTTTTTTTGTTTGTTTGTTTGTTGGTTGGTTGGTTGGGTTGGGTTGGGTTGGGTTTTGTTGCTTTTTGGTTTGGTGGTGTTTGACTTGTTTTTTCCTTTTCCCCAGCTTGATAAAAGTAGCAAAAAACCATCTGGTGTTAATCTCCACTCTGACTGATAAAATAATGCAGCATCTAGGCAAACCTACTATTAAAATGAATACAAGCAAACCAACAGAAATTAACCTGGCATGCCATAATGCACACACAATTACTCAAAATCTACGTGTTTGTTTTTTCACAAAATGAATGGAAGCTATATGTACTTTGACCTAAAGTTAATTAGGATTTTAAAAAACCTTAGGACCAAACTCCCCTTTTAGAGTCACAGGAATAATTCAGGAGTGATTGAACATATTACAACAGAAACATTATTCATTCATTATTCAGTATCATTATGTGGCTTTAAGGAAAGCCTTATGATCCTATGGGTAAGCAAAATGCTGGACTCAAAAATGAGAATTTAATTCTAATCCTGCTTCTTCAAGCATTATTAAAAAGATAGAATCAACTAGTAGATTATGCAATTTTGCACTAAAAATACAGAACCAGGTTTTTATAAATGCACAATTTCCATCTGTATTTAGTATTTTTTCCTTCAGTCACAGTAAAAACTTTTTCTAAATCTCTTGTATTAATTTGATGAGTCAAACAGTGATTTTACACTAGTAACAGTAACTTCAAGAAAAACTTTGAAATTGTTATTCTGAAGGGTTAAAATTAATTCACCAGCTCTGCCTGTTAAAATCTTGAGATTTGAAGATAACAAAATATAGCATAATTTCTAATTATTTTTGAAGTGTGGGGTTTTGGTTAATTAGTTTTTTTGTTTGTGTTTGTCTTTTGTCTTTTGATTTCTTAGCTGTCAGGGAAAGCAGGTCATATTTTCAAAACTGTACAATTTATGTATTTAGAAAATATTTTTGAAATATTTGTAATGAATGTTGAAAGAGAAAAAAAAACATAAACGAGTTATTGAAAAGAGAATGCAATCAAGAAAATACAGAGGAGGAAAAAAATTTACATTGAATTTTATTTTAAAAATTGCACAAATATCATGAAGGATTAGCTAGCAAGTTCACTTGAGAAATACTAAATATATATGCATACAAATATATACTGGTTTTGAAATTCCAGTTTATATACCAGCTACACTAATAGCTAGTCTACTTTTTTGCTTTATTTTGCCTCTCAAAGATATATACTATTGGCTTATTTTTCTGGAACAAAATACAGTTTTAATAACTACACACAAGGTTTGTTGTCTTTTGCGTATTTCTTTGATAAGATTCGTCAGTTTAATGTCACCTGGAATGATACTTGAACTCACACAGTCTGAATCAACCTATAGATGCATCTTTATAAATCTAATTTTAATATACGCGTAAGTCAAATTGATTCTGATGAAACTGAAATAAATACATATTATTAACTGTTTTTCTTAATTGTCTCATAAGGAGGAACATCTATTTCTTTGCCTGAAGTTTTATTTCACATCTTTACTTCAATTTTCTATATTTGGGCTGGAGGAAATTGTTTATTATCCATCATTGATGATATATGTGTCTTACAGGACTGTATTATCAGGTGAATTTGATTACTATAAAATTTCAAGTGTTTATATAAATTCAGAGGATATCTGAGTAAGCTTTGCTTTTTTTTCTGTACTGTTCCTGGAGTCTAGCCCAGAATTTTTCAAAAGGCATGTATTTGGCCTGAAAAATATTCACAGCATCTTGAAAGTCACTGAGGTATAGCACTGGAAAAAAGGCAAAGTACATGGTGCTCAGGCATGTAGCATGCTGGAAACCAAAATCCTTAGATAAATAAGATGGTGTTTGCTATGAAATAAAGTGAGTTTTGGATCATTCACTGAACTTGAGGGTAGGAGCCTATTAGTTATTTAGCTAAACTCTCAACCTGCTTCAGCCAGGGATATGTCACTCATCCTGCCTGAGAGGCACAAGCCCTGGAGTACCAAGTCCCATCAGCTGGAAAAGCATTTGTTGATAAAGTCCAAAAACATTCCTGGAAGCATTTTGAAGTGGTGTTTAAAACACGCATCCCTGTCTATTAATTTAGAAATAGATACAGCGTATGCTGAGAATGGATCCATAAAAGCCAGACAGTAAACTGAGCACTGCTCAATTGAGCATTCCTAGTCAAGAGGAAACACCAAG
Source organism: Chaetops frenatus (assembly GCA_013400775.1). Classification (NCBI taxonomy): domain Eukaryota; kingdom Metazoa; phylum Chordata; class Aves; order Passeriformes; family Picathartidae; genus Chaetops; species Chaetops frenatus. The sequence continues at coordinate 107,210 of VZTR01024225.1, forward strand.
GAAAAGGGTACTGTGGCTAACTGGGGTTAATCAGACCCTGATATCACAGTGCATGCCTCACTCTGAACTTAAAAGAAGCATCTTCCTGGAATGAGAAGCAAGAGATTTACAGTCCTATGAGTCCATGGACCTTGTTACTCCAAAGGGCCATGGCACTTATTCAGGAGATCAAGATTCTACTGCCACTTTTCTTCTCATGTGAAAGAAACAAACCCACAATTGGGTGCAAGATATTAAGAAATATATACTAGTATATGTTTCTTTATTTTTGTCATCCTATGAATATTTAAATAGTTGCAAATTAGTTATTTCTGCAAAGAGCATTAGTAAACATTCCTAGGGTCACTGCAGTGGCCAAGAATAATATCTATTTTTATTTTTTTTAACTACAAAATTATATGGGTAAAGAGTAGCTTTTTTTCATAATATTTAGAATCCATGTAGAAGAAGGACAATGAAAAAGAAGATAAGTAATGCATATCAATAACATATTGTACAATCACTTCAAACCTCATTTAATATATCTTTCTTCATTAAGAGTTATTATTATAAAGTAAGATTCGGCTCTTGTGAGGTAAAGGATGAATCAAAAAAAGAAGAAAAACTAAAAGTTCTGAGAAAGCTGTGACCTGTTCTGTATAAGAAATTGCGTAATTAGGAATTTGTTTTGTGAGCACACAAAACTTTCATTGAACTCTCAAGTATCAAACCACAGTCTGTTGATAACTTTTAGTAGGCCACGTGAATTATATAAAATTTGACAAAGCTAAAGATCATGGTCTTTCTCCGTAATGCCTTGTTTTAACTTTCTTCAAGATATCAAGTTTTGAAGTCTTACACAGCTCTTTACTGTTCTGAAACTTAAAGCCATTTTGTCCTTGAATATCATCTTTTGAGGGTTGATGGCTATCCCCATCCCTACTGTTCTTTAGCCATGCTTCATCTGGGCTATTAGGTGTCTCTGTCCACACTCAGTGGGAATCCATTGTGTTACTCTTCTACTCTTCTAACAGTGCTTTTCACCTGAATATACTGTAAAAGATATTTTGCCATCCAGTACTGTCTATTCTGCCCTCTGGTAACAACTCTCCTCTCTCACTATTCACAACAAAGACTCAGCACGCCTCCATTCTGGTTTTAATCGCGATCCCGTTCTATTCCTCTGCTCCAAATTATTTCATTTCCTTCCCCCTTTTATCCTTGTCATCTCTTCTTTTCATCTTGAACTGCTTCACTGAGCTCTCATGTTCACAGTTCATTTCCCTTTGACTCAGCATGGAGTAAAGTTCCACCCACCGTCCAGTGGTGAGCTGGGATTGCAGCATGAGGCTAACATGTCTCTGCTAGTCTGACATTGAAGTATATGTCCAGATATTTTTTAGTGGATGGTACATTGAATCTTTATAAAACCACTAGCATCTTCCAGGAGGTCCCTTCTTTTGGTTTTGGTTGCCTGGGAGCTTTTTTTTTATTTTTAATTTTTTTTTACTTCCTGTGGAAGTCTTCAGTTCTTAGAAAATTTTCTTTATTGAGAAACAGCTATCAGGACAACACTTTGTAAGACATTATGTATCTCTTCATAAAGACTAATCTGAGTTACATGGCTTAAGTTTTACTTTTTGTTTTAAAAATATCACAGAAATATCTACTGCATTTTGAAGGGGCTCTGGTTACTATTCTGTTTAGGTAGCTCTTTTTCTATTTATAACAGCTGAAGTTGCACACATGGTATCCTTCAAGACACTATTAAAAAAGAATGAAACTCCAGGCAAACTTTTTTCACTTGAATAAGGATTACACATAACAGTCTGTCCTGAAACCTCAACAATTAAGGAACTGCTTTGAGGAATGCTTTGGTTAAGAGAGGGTAGTATCATCAATATGGTCTCTGTATACTTCACATGGATAAAAAAAGAAGATTATTTACCTTGGACATTCTGTAAGGACAGAGAGATACCAAGAAAATAATTAGGAAATACCAGAGACATAACACACGTGTTTCAGAGCATATCTCAGTTGTCAGGTCAGTTATTTTCATTACAGTTTATAGACACCTGAAATGGAATTCTCAGAAGGGAATGTTAACCTAGACTCAACACCATGCTCAGAAGGCTGTTGAGCATTTGAATCAGAGCTAGTTCTATTTTATCAATTTAGAGCTCAGTCAGGCTAAACTCAGCTGAGGTGCATGAACAAGTAGTTATGACTTAGAGTGATTCAGATGAATCAGTCAAACATTTCATGGGCCAGTTAATTTCATGTTTTGATTGAAAATTGCATTTTATCTCAGTAGTTACTCCTAAGATGTTAAAACATTCTAAAATGGCTATCTTAATACACAGTAATTTAGCAATTATAAATAATAAATATCACTGTCTTTGAAATCTTACATACAACAATAATGCATTATCTGTATGTCTTCGTCCTAGAATCATCCTTCCCCATGCTTGGCTTTGATATGAAAAGAACTTGGGTTATGTGCACTGCATCTTCCTTAGGGCTTAAATATGAAGATCATATTCAGATAAAAGGAAGGGAGAAATGAAGTTTAAATAGATATTTTCTTAACCTGTGTGAAGTTGATGTGAATGTTTTATTTTTATTTTCTCTAAAACTAGTTATTATCATGGTTTTTTCATCTCCAATGATGTTGCATGTCCTCTGTTCCCTAAAGTTCTCATTATTTCATAGCTTATTTTTTGCTAAGAAAATACTGCTTGCATATATACCCAAAAAAGGTAATTCAGTGTAAACACATTAAGTTTACCTAATTTAATCCATTGAATTATCACAGCACCTGGCAGACCTGTTAAAGATACAATTACAGATTGAGAGATTTATATTTACAAATCAGCAGATGAAAGGGGTTGGAAGTTTAGTAGGGACAGTGGTAAATTCAGAGAGAGCAGATTAGGCACTAGTGATTAGAAGTGATTAGGTTGCTGTGCACTGTGGTTGTTGTTACCTCAGGCCTTTTAAGGTCAGAAGAATAATACTGGTCTGCTTACTGAGCTATTATATTAACTCTGTTGTATAATTTCTTTGGTAATTTCAACAATAAGATGAAATGTGGATTACACTAAGGTTTTAGGCTTGTTTGGGGAGCAGGAATGTAATTTTTAATGTAGCTATTTATGATTAGCACAGAGTTAAAAGTCTGAAGCTTATATCAAGCCAGAATTCTCTAATTCCTAGTAATTGGATTTTGTTTTGATTTTGTCTACTAAATTAAATAACTCAATTATACAATAGTATTTCATAGGATTGTGATGAAGTTGCTTCTGTCTTAATTGCAACAAATTATATAGTGATTTCCTTATGTTTCTTATTAAGCAGTGCACTAATCAGACCAGGAAATACTCTAGAGACAGTTTTCAGATACTTATTAAACATTTTCTTATCCCTTTTTGTAATGTTGCTTTTGATCTCTCCTGCTCCCTCTCTCCAGTGCTTTACAGTGTCACAAGCATAAAAGGTCTTAGCATTGTGATAAAGGACTGGAGAGCATTTTATATTTCATACTGTGTGAATGTGGTTTAACTGTAATATTCTGTCTTCTCTAAATTTCAGTTACATGGCAAATTGAATAACAAAAAACCTCAGTGACCCTGACTGTTCACTATGTTTTTGAATTCCTAACTCTATCCACTTCTCTAGTACTCGTCAATGCCGCGTAGGTAGATATTACCCTTCTTTTCACTGAATATTGTCCTATTTTTAAAGTCTCACCTTCATACAGAAAGATGTAGTTCTACAGTCAAGTATTCAATGATCTCTTTAACCCACAAAAATGTTCAGCTTATAACTTTAGCTCCAGTATCATGGCAACTTATCATTTCTTTCCCAGTTATGTGCAGAATGGTAGAAGGAAAGTCAGCAGAAATGAGAGCAAAGGACTTTGGAAATTGTCCTTTGACTTCTGATCCTCTGAAATTTCTTTCTAAGCATTATTTTCATGTGTTTTGGCCAACTAACAGAGAAATAGTAACAAGACTTTTCTCAGCTGGATTCAAAGGCAAGTCTGAATTCAAAGGATTGCAATAAATGAGATAAAATACTGTAGCAGAACTCAGATGATCTATCCAAAAATGTCTCTGATAAAAATAAGCCTTTTCCCAGGCTTTAATGTCTTGCAGTCAAGCTTTAGTCTGGGAATATCCTCAAATGGGAAGAAATTAAAAGAATATTTAATGCTCCCTTCTCAGATATGATAAAGTTTCTTATTTCATTTCTGGATTAGCCCAACTATACAACTTTGGTTTTGCCTTTTTCCTTCCCCATAGCTAGAAAGTTCATCAGGTGTACTGTAATCTGTGTACATTTTACCTTATTCTGCATTTATCTCTCTGAATCTAGAAGAAAAAAACAACCTTTGTTTACCTGCACACAGAAAAAAACCCAGATATGATGTTTAAGTTGAATAATATGTGTTCCTCTAAAATACAGAACAGATTTGATTATGCCTTGTAACTCTTCTATATATTTGATTTTCACCTAATGTGAGTAATGTAATCATATTTTGTTGGTGAAATACATTAAAACGTACTGTTATGTTCAAATTCTGATCTTTTTTTTATTAAAAGCTTTCTCATCCAGAAAATATTATTACACAAAATCTAGGATTTATTTATTTATATGTGGAGTTATCTTAATTATTTATTGTGAATGAAAATATTTTTCTTTTCTTTATTTATCATGCATGTTTGGTTAAAAATTCAATCTATTAATAACACTGGTGACAGCTTCAATAAGAGATCACTCTTCAGTGTAATCCAGTGATGAAAAAGTCAGCAAATTCTGGTAGGCCATTTACTCCCCAATGAAGGATTGTTGGGTGCTTTATATTGTCAAGCATTTTGACCTGTCCAATTTTAAATGATTCAGTGATTGGCTGCTCAATATTCTCTTTGCTAGACACACACAAACAGTTAAGCAGTATTTCCATGCATGGCTTTATATCTTTCTTTGTATTTCTGTGGTTGTTCCTTGTTATACCTCTCTGAAATAACCATTAGACTCTTATGCTCTGTTTCAACCTTCTTTATATTTGCCTGATTTTTTTTTTTGCATGAGGTACTCATCCTTCTGCCTTGCATTCTTCAGGTAAACAGAATAAAACAATGCCAAGCAGTCATTTCAACTCAGGAAGAGTAGAGAGAAATCTGACTTTCATACCTTCAGTATGATGAAAAGTATCAACTATTTTGTGTATATGGCTGTGGTGAGTTTTCATGGTCAATTTTTGGTAATTGGATGGATACAGGTGTGGCTTCAGTGAGAAGATGCTGGGAGCTTCCCCTATGCCTGACAGAGCCAATGCCAGCTCTGAGACTCTGACATGGACTCGCTGCTGGCCAAGGATGAGCCCATCAGAGGATGGTTGAGCCTCTGGTATGATTTTATTTAGGAAGCAGAAAAGAACCTGTGCAGCAGCAAACACAGCTGAAGAGAGGAGTTAGACCATGTGATAGAAGCAACTCTGCAGATTCCAAGGTCAGGGAGAGTGGAGGTGTAGAAGGTGCTATAGGCACCAGAGAAGAGATTCCTTTGCAGGCTGTGGTGCAGATCATGGTGAAGAAGCTGTGCCCCTGCAGCCTGTGGATGTTCATGGGTGTGCAAAGATCCACCTGCAGCCCCTGGAGGAGCCCCCACTGGAACAGGTGGATGCTCCCAAAGAGGCCGGTGAAAACATGGGAAGCATGTGCTGGAACAGAGTGCTGGCAGGACTTGTGGACCTATGGAAGGGCCCCACCCTGGAGCACTCTGTTGCTGAAGAGCTGCACATCTGCCCTGTGTGAAGAACTGCAGCACATATGAAGGATTCACACTGGAGAAGTTAATGAAGTATTCTCTCTTATGGGACAAACTCCACAAGGGAACAGGGAAAGAGTGTGAGGAGTCTTCCCCCTTGGAAGGGTGAAGCAGCAGAAACAAATTGAGACCACAACTCACCATGGGGGAGGAGATAGAGAAAATTGAGTGTGAAGAGGATCCCAGAAAGAAAGGATGGGTGGGTTAAAGTTTTATATGATTTTTTAAATTTATTTCTCTTTACCTTACTTTGATTTGATTGTCAATATATTAAATTAATTTCCTTGAGTCCGTTTTGCCTGTGATGGTAATTGATGAGGGAGATGTTCTTGTCCTGTCTTGATCCATAAGCCTTTCATTGTATTTTTCTTCCCCTGTCCAGCTGAGGAGAAGAAGGGATAGAGCACTTGTGGATTCCTGGTGTCCAGGCAAGGTCAAGCACACCACAATGACCTTTTAAAAATCAGATGACTCAGATCTTCTTAAATGTTAACAGTTGACTTCTACACTCAGATCACCTTCATGGCATTCACATTGCTTGCTAGCCAAACTACCACAACTTAATTCCAATACCACATCAATATATATTATTTATTCTGAAAATTATCATTATCCTTCTAGGAGCAGGGACTTGGACTCAACAATCATTAAGGGTACTTGAGATATCCTCTGTTCACATTATACTTTTATATAACTGTACTACTATATGTATACTTATTTGTTTTTGCTAAGAAATTAATTTTAATATCACATAATAATATTGAAAATTTAAAAAATAAACATAAATATGAATGAAAATTTATCTGTAAGTGCTATATAGAACTAGAATAAAAGCTGCAGAAGGGATATCACAAATAGCTTACATGAATAACACATCTAGCTAGAAAATAATAAACAAGTCATGTTCATAAGAAAGCCCTGAACTCTTGAGAAAACCATTGGCATAAGATAAGGAAATATGATACTTAATTTTAATAAAATAGAAAACCAAATTTGAGGTGTCAGGAACTCATGAAAACTCGATAACCTGCACATCATTCTGTATGTTCTGGGTCTAGTAAAATAAAATATTGAAAGAGGAAAGAGGACTTGAATGTTAAAAACAGCAGGAACATGCTGCTTAAATTTACAGAAAATGTTAATTTTTAAAAACCAGCTCTTTTTTCCCCCAAGTTTTAGAAAAGCAACTTATAGCTAACATGTTTAAATTTTAATAATATTTGTGATAACACTGGAAGATATGGGAGAAAAAAAAAACCCTTTGCATACTGCAAATTATTGTGTTGTTGTTGTTGTTGTTGTTGTTGTTGTTGTTGTTGTTGTTGTGTGAAGAAACGGACACTTAGGAAGAGAAATAACAATCAAGAATTTTATTGACAATAATGGCCATATTGCACAATTATTGTGCTTCACAGGATAATGATCTAAAAGGAGAAAGTAGACAGCCTGTAATTGAAAACCACAGATTATCTCAGAAGAAAAAAAGGAGCCAATTGAAAGAACATCAAAAATGTTAAAATTGGATTGGAAAAAAGTAATATGTCCCTTTGTGTGTGTATGTATAGTGGTATACAGAAACACTTGCAATTCCTCTCATCATTTCACTGGCTGTGGTTTTCCATATTTTAAAATTGAATATTGAAATTTCAATCTCAACTTAGAGAGATGAAACTAAGTATGCTTAAAAATGTATGTTCTCCTGACCTTGAACTTGCTGACAGTTCCACTTACTCTCACCAACCCTGTTTTTCAATCCATCAATAACTGTTCTAATGTACTCAAGTCTTTCAGGAACAGGAAGTTTTTCTAGGACTTCAAGACTTGAGAGGAAATAGAAAATAGAGTACCAGAGAAAGGACAATGGAGGGGTTCAAAACTTGCACATACAGTGGGGCTGTTTCATGCCTGGTAAATTCTTTTGAAATCATATCATAACGTATGCTTTGACTCTTGGGTTTGGGAAGACACAATACCATGAGAGTAAAGTAGTGTAAATGAGTGCCACATGGTGAGCTGGCAATATCAAATAAAATAAAATTGTTAAACTGTTGTCTGGCTAAAACAGGTCTAAATGATTTCATAGCAGTAGCACAGGCCCTAGTATGCAGCTGCACAATGGTACTGTGTTGAACAAAGGGGTAAGACTGAAAATTAGCTGACTTTGACAGAAGTTTTTCTTTCTCTCAGTGCCATGTGCTTTTGCTTCCTGTAAAAATGATCCAATAAATGCCCTATGTCATCAAGAACAGAATGTTCCTTATCATCATATGGGAAAGACTGTTCCCTGAGTACTTTCCTTCCTCTGACATATTGGAAAGGTGACATACTACATATTCCATGGTGGGGTCTGCTTGCCTTCCTTTCCATTTCTTCTTTTTATTTTTCATCTCACTGACACAACTCATTGGTTAATTAAAATACTTGACCAAAGTGTTTTTCCCTGAAACAGTATAAGCATAACACTCAATTACAGCATAATGAGTCTCAGTTTGAAAATATTGGAAGAAAAAATCTGAATTAACCATGGACAAGAACTGTCCTTCACTGATTAGGATATAACTATGATTTACTATGTTTGGCAGTAGGATTTATATGCCAAGCTGCCATTAAAATCTTATGATGTGAGATCTCAGGAGTCAGCACATTAGTCTTACTAATGTTATAACTTCAATAAGCATCAAATGAAAGCAAGGTTTCAAAGTTCAAGTGAAAGTTTTTTCCAAGGTATTTAAAACTGAAACTTAAAATAAATAAAAAAGGCACAGCCTAATATTTTCTGAAAGTTTTCTTTATAATTGGGAAAAGTCTGATTATCTTAACATATAACCTTTTGGCCTTCACCAGGTTTTATGGACTACAGATTAACTACAGACTAATCTAGAAAGTACTTTTGAGTTTATATTACTGGAAAATTCAATGTTAAAATGCATTCTTCACACATTTATTTGAGCATTTCTCTACATTTCCAGGATGGTTATCTTTTAGTTCTTGCTCCAGTCCTTGCAAGACAGTCAAAACTACTCAGTAAGCAGAAAAGCAGACATTAAAAAGCAGGAGAATTATATGTTTTTATGTGCAGAAGGGGAAGAGAAAACAAGATAGAAAAAAAATAAGGACCAGAATGAAAACAGCCCCCCTATATTGACAGTATGGATGGAGTCTACAAATAAATTATTTGTCTACCTTCCTTCTGGCCAAAACCAAACCAAACCAAACTAAACCAAAACAAACAAACAAAAAAGGAACATGTTTATTGCTGCTAGAGACAAGGCCAATTGACAAAACTGAGACAATTTTGAAACAGTAAAGCTCAGAGTCCAGTCACTTCAGTGTGACTCAGGGAGTGCAGCAGCAGCACAGAAACAAAAGCTAATTGTGACATCACTCCTTCACTTAGCCTGAAGGAATTTTTTTGCCTGGATTAATTTTTCACTTGTTTAAAAAACTCCTCTTAGTTTTTAAAGGTCTAGACACAACTCTGAAAGAAGTCCCATGTATACATTTTCAACAGAAATATTTACCCAGATAATGAATTATAGATTATAACTAGTTTCAAGTATTTGCTCATATTTGGTTGTATTTGGTTCACATGAAGTAATAGAAAGGCAGGCAGAGAGGAAGAAAGATCTTTGAAAAGGTCATGAGACCTCAAGCAAAAGTGATGCTAAGCTTGCTCTGCCCTGAAAAATATTCTGTTATTAAAAGATCAAGTGGTTTGTAAAGCTTCCAAGAATATTCCAGGTTTTGGTATATGTATGACCAATACTGAACACTGAAAATGAAACTACAGCATGAAAAGGAGACTCAAAATATCAAAAACTGTAGTCAAAATATAGTTCAAACACCAACTGTACTGATTTATTGAGTGAAAAATATAATTTCATAGCTGTATTTAACATAAATTCAGTGTGAGTACTGTTTCTTCCTTTCAACAGTGCAATGCCAGCATTAGCCATTAACACCATAACTAATCTTACAGTACCTTATAAATTCAGTTCCAAATTTGGAAGGCCCTTTATGTCATAATCAATAATCAGCATCAGGCTTTTTAATCATAACATGGCTGGCACAATAAAATTTGTGGAGGCAGAATAGGTTTGAGCATAGACTGGTTTATGGATCTTCAAAAAACTCAGTAAATCATCTCTATATAGGGTTGAGACACCTTTCTTCAAACGTGTAAACAACCTTTCCCCTGATTATACTTATAATTATTTTCTGTGCTTCCTGGCCATTGTATGTCATAATGACAGCAATAGCAAGAACAGTAGCTTGAAGGCTACATTTTCAAATCAAAAGGGTTCCTGCTAACACTATTGCTGCTCTTTTTTACTATTAATACATTATCTACCTCGACACACTCATGTGTGGTACATTTAACCTAAGAATCATGAATAGTTTTAACATTTTTGTTTAAATAATAATAATTAAAATTCTTTTTTCAATTGCTATTTTTCTATATTTACGCCAAATAATTTTTATTTTCATTTGCTGCTTTCCAAAGGAATCTAACATTTGGTAGAACCTGTATTTGGCCATCAGAAAAAGAGGCTTAGTCATGCACCCCAAAAAATCCCTTAATATTTCTCTGCTGTAAAGTACAAGGTAGAATCCTTCTCTCAGGTCTAGTGTATTATTTTCACTATGACTTAGAATCTACAGATATTCAGCACATAATTAAATAAGGCATAAAAACATTTCCAAAAGAACTCTTGATTTCCTTCTACACAGGCAAGAATCAGGCCTGTAAGGCACCTCCAAAGACATGCATGTGCTTCAATGAGAAATGAGAGGATGGGCATCTTTGGCAAAGTGTAAGGATGTCGCATGTTATTTAAATTCTATGATGAACAAAGACACATTATCACCCAGAAGGTGCTCAGATGTAATATAGGATTCTTAGGCTTTAGCCATGTAACTTTGTTATCACACTGCATTATTTAGAATTACCTGTTCTTTGGGTTGGTTTCTTGCTTTGTGAGGTTTGTGGTTTTTGTGTTGAAGAGTCAGGAGGTAAACTAATTCTTTTTTTTGAGGAAAAGAAAAAACTTTGAAAAAACATCTCTATAAAATAAAGAATTGTATAATAATATTTTCATGTGTATGATACTTCTGTACTTGCATACATCAAAGCACGTCCTGTGTTTCAGTGTTGTATCATGTGGTATTTTTTTTTTCTATATTATATGTCTCATAAAAACCAGATATAGCACACAGTTGTAACATAACACTGTCTCTGGGCAGAAGAAATAATCAGTTTGGTCTGAGTTTCAATTGCATGTTTCTCACTGCCTCTTGGAAAATACTACTGTGGATTTTTAAGTTTAAAGTTACCTATATTTCAGGAGGGTCTATACAACAGTGAATAAAACCCCAACAAAACAAGCTCAACTTTTACTAGGTGATCAGCAAAATGTAAAACATATTCCTCCAGGCTGTTTTTTCTGGGAACATGCAGAACAATTAAAAAAAAACAACTTGACTTAAAGAAAATCATTGTAGAATCACTGCTTCTGGAATACTGGCTTCTTACACAGCTATAACCTAGCACCCATTAGCCTGGTGCTCATAGAGCCTGCTGTCTTTTGCTGTTCATTAAAAAACACCTTTCTATTTCTATTATTTTGTTTAATTCTGAATATCTGTCTTCAAACAGTGCTATATTTTGTCTCTTGTCTGTCCTAAAAAAACAAAAGACAACAATAAAGACTGAATTTTTATTTTATTTTTAGGTTTTCTCAGGCATAAATAATAAAATCAGAATATTCAGAAATTTTCATCTGGAATTTTCTTGTACTTTATATAGTTCCACATAATTGTTCCCAACATAGCTCTTCACACAAAATCAACACATTATAATAACTTAGATTTTCAAAAGTAGATTAGGAGAATTTTTACATCCTTGTTCTGAGAAATACATTCTTAATTTCTGACAGAACAGATATACATAAATTGATTTTTTGGAAACAGGACTAATGGGGACGGAAGAGTTGCAGGGAGCAGGGCAGGCTTCCTAAGGCAGCCCCAGACAAGGCATAAGGCACCTCCCTGGGGACAGGGCAGGTTGAGACCAATGCTAGGGTCCTGGTCAGGTTCAGTGAGAGAGGAATTGGGGTCAGACACAAACCTGGGACAGCTGGGCAGCTGAGGGGACGGGCTGAAACCAGGCCAGGATGTCAGTGTGTGGCTGAGGATCAGCATCAGTCCCATGGCTGGGTGGGATCACACTACATCATGGCAGGAGCTGCATCTCAATTCCATGCACCTGGAATCATGGCCAGGCCCCTGGCAGGACTTATACTGTGGAAGGCAAAGCCCTCCACCTACTGCAACCAGTCGAGTGACAAGTGTCTTCCACTTTCTAAAGCTTTGCTAAACAAGCACTAAGTGTTTCTCCTAATGCCTGAGCTCAGCATGGCCCACACCCCGTCATGCTGTGACCTGGATTAGAGTGACCTAACAGGAAAAGCTGAGGAAAACAGATGACAAAATCAGGACACATCATTATTTTCTTACCAAGTTAGCTATAGCAGCTTCGGGGGGATTCTGCATGAACCCTTTGAATAACTGCATTTGCCATCTGCTATTCTCTTGCAAGACATTGTGCTTCTGCTCAGCACTCCTCAGTGCATGCAAGCAGCATCCAGCTACCTTCGGCCACGTGCTGCAATGGTGTGGGCTATTCCTCTACAAAAGTAGCTCTCTTTGGAAATATGGCACCAGCATGGGATAGTCATAAGCAGTTGTTGTTAAAATCGGTAAAAAATATCTATTCTGACTATAGTTTTCAATGTACAGAAATCACTGATGTTTTGTGAACAAGATTTCCTTGTTTGTACATTTGAACTGGAGAGGGAAATCAGAATTGTCAATTTTCATAATTCTAGCCATTCTTTGTAATGTTATTTGTGATACTTTTCAAATAGGTGTTACTCTGCTTAAGGTTTCTGATCTGTCAGCATTTATAAATAAAGAAACCTAAAGTTTGAAGATTCTGTGTTGATCTGAAGACTGAATAAAGAAAAAGAAGCCTCTCTGCTCCCTTGACAAGACATACACTTGGATGGGATTGGTTTGCTGAAGTACAGATCAACATTCTGACTTTTCAGAATGTATTAAAAAGGAATCAAACCTCAGGGCAATTATAAGCATGCAACAGTAGTTCCCTGCTGCCTTTCAAACTATAATTTTTTTCCCTGTCAAGCAAAAAAAGAAAAACAGAAGTAACCTACATAGAAAATATTTTTGGTATTTTTAAAGATGTTTTATATTACAGAGAATAACTTTTAAAACAAAAATTATTTAATAGCTTGCTACCATTCTTCTTATGCACTAACCAGACTTCTTGTAATGTATATCATAATGTATGATTTCAATATAAATTTTATATTTGAAAACATATAAAACTTGTTTTTATGTAGGTTTTGGTTTTTTTCCTAGGGCTGATTTCTTAATCTGTTTCTTCTCCTCCCAGAAAGGTTGCTTGCATATTCAGATGTTAAAAATAACTTCATAGCAACTGACTAGTCTTCATATCCTGTGCAAGACCACTCTGGAAACCATTACTGTCAGCATTCTGGCAGCCTTGTCAACAACTAAGTGCTCTCAGTTGCTGATGAAGCCATCTAGAGCAGTTCAGTTATTAGATTATGCATGTAATAATGTTAACACTGTGGATTCTTATAAATAGAAACAGAAATCTATGAGGTAGAAGCCAAATAACATTTTCAAGATATGGTTACATTTAATGTAGACGAGAAACTAGCAAGCTCTAAAATAGTACTTTGAAAAAATATGTTTTCCAGAGTAGAATAATACCATAAGTTATTATTTAATTTTGAAACATAAGAAATAAACTTTAGGAGTAGAATAAGCAAAATTTTCCTGACAGTTTTTGAGTCAAACAGCAAAAATATATAATCTTCCAAGTGTTTTGTAATAGAGCTATTCTGTGAACATAAGTATGTTGGCATTACTTTTCTTTACTGTTAATAATAATGAAAACAAGAGCAAGGAAGTAAAAATTTCTCGGGGTATAATTTTGAAGTAAGTTCTTTGCCTTTTTAATGGAAGATGAAATTGAGATATGACTTTAGTAGCTTTTCTCAAGTTCAGGATCCCCACTATATGAAGTTTAAATATGCAAAACTCTTTTTAAGACAAATTGCCTTCATGCCTCTATCCTGTAGCAACATTCTTCACTTCATCTGCCTTACTGCTAGATTTTAATAGAAGAGTCTAGATGTCAATGAGGAATTAATTATCATTAAATAATTATTAAACAAATGGAACAAACATACTCTTAACTAAAATAGAATCAAATTAACAATGTTTTTCTCAACTGTTGATGACATGTCACTTTGATACAATTTTTTTGGGGGGTTGCATATTTGTGTTATTAAACCAAAGAATTACCTTCTATCATATGGGCTGTAAGTCCCCTTGATTTGAGTTCTTGTTCTACTTGTTTTTCTGAGGTCTACATCAGGAGAAATAAGATTTGTGTGTATAGTGTATTTGTTACAAACTAAATTTTCCTTCAAAACCAGATGTGCAGTTTTATAGGAAATGTGGAGTCATGAAAAAGAATGAGGATCTTTAAAATTCTGGTAATTTGTCCAGGTCAAAATTCACTAATTGGTTTTTACTATTCTATAAGTTATTTGTAAACTAATTGTAATGTTCCTCCCATTGCAAAATGTTTTCACTACTTCTGCATTTCTTCACATTAAAAAAAAACAAAACAAAACAAAACAAAACAAAACAAAACAAAAAAAAAAAAACCCACAAAAAAAACCCAACATTTGTTTTCTTGCAAATGATATTTTAAGATGATATAGATGTGCATAGCTTTTTTTTCAGCTCCACCTTCCTAGGGTAGAATTCCCTAGAAATTGTGGAAAACTAAGCTCTGAGTCTGCTGAATTACTGAGCACAGCAGCAAAGTCAGAAAAAAAGAGTTTTGTGACTTTAATTAGGCAGACTATGCAGTTTTCAATGGAAGATGAAATGTGATTCAAAATAATCTTTCTATCTTGCACCTTTTCACTTTAAATTTCTACTTGCATAATGGAATGGAAAATTTAATTTTCCTACTAATTCTTGATATTAAAGTTAGCACTTAACAGAGGTTTTCCTGACCAACCAATTCGGTGGTTAGAGGACAGGTTTTATTATTAAAAATATATCTTTACAATTAAACCCATAGTTTTAAATATTTTTGTATCACCTTGGTTTCTGAGACTTATTATTTGAATCTGGTGTAGATTCAAGTAATTTTTAATATACCTACAGGTATACAGATGAAAATGAAACTAATCTCATCTAATGATGCCTGTGGTTAACTTATCATTGATAAACTGGCAGAGTTGCTCAACTATTATATAATCAGGAAAAAAAATATGCTTAGAATAGGATGTGACCCATCCACAGCAATACTGAATTACCAGAAAGGGATATGAAAATGGTTCTGCATTGAGCTATGTAATGTATTGTTTCCAGTGGGAGATAACTAACCAAAGCATAAATCTAATAATGTTTTAGGACTGAGCAGAGTATCACCCTGATTTAAAATGAATGTATGTTTGAAATGTACGTGTATACAAATAATTTCATGTGGTAAATCTGAACTAATAAACCTAGTTCCTCAGTCAGGGGACTTTGTGCAAGAAGACAAATCCAGCAATTAATGTCCTGGCCCTTACCAGTTGTCGCAGTTGGATCAGTTTTGAGAAGATACAAGGAGTCTATAAATAGACTCAGTTGATTCAGTATTTTGCTTTGCAGTTATACTGAGTTTTCAACACGCTATTGGGTCTATTCCTAATATAATTTTGGAGTGCTTTCCTACAAATGGATAATATATGGCATTAGAGTCCTTTTATTGTGAAGATCCAGGTTATCATGTCTATTTAGTGTCCATTAAAAGATGGGAAACCTTGAACGTGTTATTTTGGCCAAATTATCATAAGGAATATCCAAAGCGTCTATTTATTTCTAGATAAAAGGAATGATAGCTTATCAGTGGAGAAAATAATATATTATTGGTCTATTTAAAGTGTAGAGAATTTAATAAAAATAAAAGTCAAAAAAGCTAAGAGTAAGAAAAATGCAGGTGATTTCCAGTTACAACACTCAGTTTCAATGAACTTAGGAAAAATTTCTTCAATCACAGAATTAAAACTGTGGAGAAAAAAAGAAAAAAACCCTAAAAACCGAGCCCAAACAAATGAAAAAAAAAAATATTTAGTTGAATCCCTTTTTCCCTTGTGTTACTTTCACTCACCCAGTGTCCCTCTGAAGCCTCATGTCAACATGTTTAAAAAAAAAAAAAAAAAAAAAAAAAAAAAAAAAAAAAAATGGGGTTTAATTTCCTGAAATGACAAGAAGTGACATATCCAGGAATGGACTGTTCNTGTAGAGAATTCATGCAACCCAGTAGGGGCAGGTTAATAAAATGTCTGGGGCATTTTCTTAGGGGTGGAACAAAAAAATAACATTTAGTGGCTAGGTTGGGAAAGAGCTGTGGAATCTTTTTTTCTCAACATAACAAACTAAACTGATTATAAAGTGAGATTTCAGGTGAGATTCAGAGAGGGATCAGGGAAGTGTATCAGTCTGTGAGTAGGAATGTGACATACCAGTAGTTATTTCACAATTCATTTAAAATGTAAATATTAATTTAGTCTTGATGAAGGCTTCATTTGACTCGTTTATACAATTTTAGTCAGGACTGGCCAAATGTACATCCTTCCCCAGGCCCCAAGTCATTAATTCATGCACATTATCCCAATAATTTGAGTCTCAAGATCTATGTCTTTAACAAAAATGTAAAAGTGCTTCTGGAACCTATAATATATTTTTGTGTGTTTAAACTGATATTCACATATGTCAGGTAAATGTCTGCATGTGCATATGTATGTTCCTGTTCTTGATGTGGCAACTGGCATTGATACCACTGCTTGCCAGTTGCAAACCTAAGATTACGTCAGTCTTGAGCTGTATTTTGATGTCATGATTGCTATTAATGCTTTTCCCATGTGCCCAGTAGAATATATTCTGCCCCACTGAAAGCTGCATGCATATGTAAAATCTTTTTTTTTTTTTTTTCATCTTATCTATTCAGGTAATTTTTTTTTACTTATGCAAATCAACTATTGTCCAGAAGTGATGCATCTAAAATAATCAGGCAATGAAGTCTTACAGTAGAGGGCTTCTTCAGAAAAAGGGGAAGGTTTTCAAATAATTTGCACACTAACCACCTACATGCACATTCCCTTGGAAGATATCTTCCACTGAAATGGAAAAAAAAAATCTATTACAGACAGTGTGTCTCTGGAAAGATGGACAAAAATGTAAACAGACAAAAGATGAACTTTGAATGTACTGTAGGTTTACTAAAGGTAGGACAATCTTGCCAGACCTTCACTGTCCATCCTGAGGATATCGCTTTTATGAAGAATTATGTGCTATGTCTAATCAAGTTTCTAAATTCACTGTATTTTTTATTGCCAAATAAAAAATCACCACCAGTGTTACACACAATGTTTCTGGCTCTGTCAAGATGTGTTTGTTTCTGTTTCATGGTTATATGCTGTGGTGTAAAGCTATCATTTAAGAGATTTTACCTTAACCTGATATAAATAGCCATGGAGTTCCTTGAGGATTAACGACTCCTTCTCATGTATATTACAGTGCAGATCATAAAATAATTACTATAAAATTATAAAAAAAGAGAAACTTTTTATATCTGTGATTTCCTTATCCACCTTGAGGAGTTAAAACACTAAGCAAATGACAAAAATCAACTAATGACAACCTCTGTCACGAAACATGTTATTGTCAAAGTGTAGTTAACCGAGGATAGGTACACAATTTGCAGGAACAACATAACAGTGCGAGCAGAGAAAGATCATGTGATAAATAGCATACTCACAGTTCAGCTTTGGAAGACCAGAGAAGTTTCCCTGGGATGTGATTTGAAAACGCACTGAAAGCTGATGAAGAAAGAATGAAGGAAAAAGCATTTTTTGATTAAGAAGTAATATACTTGTATTAAGTTAATCTTAATGAATTGTTTCAATCTCATTTGTTTCAGTGTGTTTAGGTGTCTCTGTTTAATGAGTTGCTGTGATCCACTTTTTTTTTTTTTTTTTCATTATATTAAGCATGATTCTGAATAGACAACTGGAAAATTTATTAGGCTTCTTTTTTCAGTAAATGTGTGTGATATATTAGGGGTGGGAAGGGGGAAAATTTTCATGTCAAAATCTAAAGATCATGTCACGAGGCCTTCATTATTTAGGATTGCAGAAAAATATAAGATATTAAGTTTATTTAAAATTTCATTTTTTGCAAAATGCCTTTGATTAAAATTAGGTAAAAGTCATTACAAAACATTTCTGTGGGCAAGGCATTTCCTAGTAGCTGCTGAGTAGAAATTGTGAATGTTTTTGCAGACAGAAGCATTTGGGGATCTGAAGAGGATGCTGATATTATTTAGCTTTTTATAAATTTCTAACATGGATGGCTAATTCCGTGAATATAAAGGAAACCACGGAATTTGATATGAAGAGAGAGGCTTAGTAAATTTGGCAGTGGAAGATCCAGATGGGTTTTCCTCATAGATTTAGAGATGAGCTAAGCTCCAAAGAGAATATGAATTCTCATGGCCTTCAGATGACAAACATCAAAGGAAACAGCTTAGGTTACAGATATCCAGCCTTACAAGTAGCCAGTGGTGTAGAAGTTTAGGAAAGTTGTTGCAACACTTTAAAATATGAAAAAAAATATTCATTGCACTAAATGCCAGATGAATTTAAGTATGAAAAACTACTTTTAATGAGATAATAGAATATTCTGACCCTAGACCGTCCTTTTCTTGGCTATAGATCCAAAGTTGCTAAAAGCCTTGATGATAAAGCAGATCTGTTAAACCCTATTAGATATAGTTTTTATTACAGACCTAACATAGGAATCATCATTTTACCATACTTCAGTATTTGAAAAAAGATTCTGGGTTTTGCTTTAGGACAGATCCAAAATGTGACAGAAATAAATTAATTGATGTAACATGTTAGGTTTCAAAGTAGTTATTTTCTTATCAAAATGTTTGAGATTTAGATCTAATGTGTTCTTTTAGAAGATGAACTAGAAAGAACTGAGAGTTAAGTTTTTACTTGCCTCAGAAACAAAATACCCACTGATGTTCTTTCTTACTTAATCAGAAGGTTTTCTAAGAATAGAAGGTTTGCAGAAAAAGATACATAGTTCTCAATATGCTGTATTATTACCTCAACTCAGTTTTGCATATGTCTAATCACATTTTTCTTATTTCTGAGATGTGGCTAATCCACAAAGCATATTCAAAGCATACCTGAAAAGAATTAGACATCTTTCAATCTGTCTCCAAATACTTATTCTGTGCAATTATTGTCTGATAAAGCAGTCGAACCAACGCTGGAACCATGACCACCAAAAACTCCAGGCTGCTGTTCAGTGGCATTCACACTGCTGGGAAGGCACCTGCTCACAGAAGAGTTGTAAGGACAGCCTGAGGATTCAGGGCAGCAGCACTCCCATGAAGCCTGAAGTGTCTCAAACGCACAGAGCAGTGGAGTTTGCAAGTGTCCTCCTTGTGCACAGCCCTCGGCCACTGCTTGGTACCCTGTCAAGGCTTAGGACAGTAGAAAGCCTTGACACATCAGGGCATATTAGATAGAAGGTATTATAGCAGGTGAGAATTTCTGAGAAGGAAAGGATTGCATAGAGAATGGTATTAATAACCCAAATTTATTTTCAGGGTTGGTTTGGAGATTGTCTGGGGGTTTTGTGTTTGGTTTTGTTGTTGGTTTGGGGGCTTTTTGGTGGATTGGTGGCTTTTTTTTTTTTTTTTTTTTTTTTAAGTGGACTTTGNCTCATTTTAAATGGCTATGTGGAAGTTTTCTAAAATTTCAAACTTTATAGAATCTTCTAGAAGAACTCCATTTTAAATACTGTGGAAAAATATTTCCTTTTTCTGTCATGTGAAAATTCACTACATTAAACACACATAATCTTTATTTATATAATAATAACTTACTTGAAAAAAACCCCAAACCTATAACTGAGAAAGTATCATTAGCTTTTTTCTCTATAGGTGAAATATGCTAAATTACGTAGAAAAAAGAAAACCAGACAAAATTTAGCAGTTTAATCTGAATTTAATTTACAGTGGCACACAAGTAAAAGGAAAAGGAGAGGATAATTTATTTTCACCTAATTAGCCCACCTAAAAATAAATTGTCAAAATTGATCCCTTTCAAATTAATTACAAGCTTTTATGGAGGCATTTAGTGTTAATGAGCATCAACAGACAAAATAATTTAAATAGCCAGGATCACAGACAAGGAAAATTCTACCATCTTTATCAGCTTGCTTATAAACAGTAGAATCTTGGTAAATCAACACAAGCTCTCATGGGTTCCATCATGCACCATTTCATTTAAATTTGCTATCTTTCAGTAGTCTTTCTACAGTCTGCAGTTCTCCTTCCATTTATCTAACATGGCATACATCCAGCACTCTAAATTAAGAATTAAACTAAATTATCTGTATTTTAGAGACTCTTTTTTGTCAGGACACTAAGTTATTTGTATGGAATAAAACATGTTTAACAAATAACAAACTATTTGAAATTTTTAAAATGTTTTTAATGACATTATTGTAGATAAGAAATAAAAATGCTATTTTATGGAATCCTATAATTTTTATTAACTCTTTCTGAGTTATTGAGAGAAAATAAGGAGAAAAATAATGTTAAACTATTTTTGTAGACTTCTTTTTCTTAGCTCATACAGAAAATTACTTAACATATAAAGAATTTGGAAACATTTTCTCAATTGTTTTAGCAATTGTATTTCAGGAAATAGTTCATCAAGGTGATTCCCAAAGCTGTATTCTGAAGATCTTGTTCCATCTTTGAATATGGAGCAGGATATGACTGTGCCTTAAATCCTCTTTTTGACTGAAAATTCACTATCACAGTATGCTTTCAAGAGATTTTTTTGTTGTTGTTGTTTTGTTACTTTTAAGACATTTTTCATTTCCAAAGAATGTGAAAGGCTTTTGTTAGAAATAGAAATGCAGATTTTTTCATGTCAAAGACAGGTAATATTTTTGAATTTATTTTAAACATTTTCATTGTGGCAAAATACAAAATGTGAAAGCTTTATGGAGTGCAGAGACAATGATAAAACTCTTATTGCAGAAACCTTCACTATCGAAGTATGGATGGAAGTGTTCTTTTACATATCTGCCAATAGCATTTCAGTTGGTTATCTTCAGACAAAGCCCCATACACTCCATGTTTTAAAATGCTTTTGTAGTTTACTGGCATTTATGCACAATGGTACAAGGCACTTCTAACTCTTCTCTTCCTAAATCTAAAATAAAAACAAACTTCGTGCATTGAAAATCATATCACATTGTGAAAAGGTCTATCTTTATTTCTTCTGTAAGTTATTCCAGTAAGAAATTAGTGAGAAAAAAAATGTATTTGACTTTTACTTCACGTTTATGATTGAAAGCAAAGCACCTGCAACCTCAAAAATAAATAATTTATTTAAAGTTTCTCTTCCTAAAAATGAAGTGGAATTGGGGAAAGATTTTGCTAATACCCATGCTGGAAATTATAACAGAAAAAGCTGAATAATCAATGCTGCATTTATAGTTGCATAAGTGATTGGATTTTTCACGCATGATTGATGATAATGGTGGATGAAAAAGAGGTGATGCAACAAATTCACAGGTGACTTGAAAGCATAGATAGTTTAGTGGTCTGAAAACTTTTAAAGAAAAGTCCTTCTTGCCTTGTTTTCCTTGTAAAAATTGCAAGGAAATGTGAAAACTCTTTATCTCTTTGTCTACAAGTTTTGTCAATTTCATTAGTTATGGTATCAAATTTTGCAAGAATACATAACTTCGTGTGTTATAGAGTATATTAAAAATTAACAGAAAAAACTGTCTTCTTATGACTACTGTTCAGTGATTCCAGCTAAGACACAAATATGATATTTCTTTTTGTTATCAAGACTTTTTAAGAATTTAAAGTAACCAGAAATTTAAAATGCCTCCAGACACATTTCATTGGCATTAGATATTTCTAAGGTATTTAAATTACCTACATAAAAGAAAGGAACAATTTACTTATGGGGTCTTATATATTCATATATATATGCAGGATGTTGAAATTTATACAGTATACTTTATATAATAGTATCTTATCCATTTGTTAAAGTAAATCCCTAGAAAGATTAGTTTTGTAACATGACTATTGGGTGGGGTCTTCTTTGCCCCTTCTTTTTTGTCAGTGAAACTGGCCACGAATAAATAAAAACCAAGTTATTGTATTAGAATTTCCTTTGGTGATATAGGAGACTACTGGGAATTTCTGTGACATTCTCAGTGCTTGTCTGACTCTCACAAGGCATGACTTATTTTCAATCCCTCAGTGAAAGTGCCTGAGTAGCCGACTTAAATCCTGATTGTTTTCTTTATTTATTTTAATACATGAATCAAAGTAGCAAAGGGAAAATACAGTGAAAGATTATTATTACAAATGCATTTCAAACCCAGACTGCAACTATCTACTACCACGATAAAAGAGTTTTCCTAACTGTATGATACTGAGTCATTTAATGCTTTGTGTATGTTTGCAGTAAAGGGGGAAAAGTGTGATTGAGTTCATGGTTTTATTTTCAAATCTGGTAAACAACTCTGCTCTGAGAACTGGATTATGATGAATCAACTAATTTTGTGTAGATAGGATATAACTATCAGTCATAATTTTAGGGTTTTAGTTAAAAGGGAGATGCTTTCAATTTTTAGAAGTCCAACCCTACTTACAACACAAATGTGTCCAATTTGAGACAGAGAGTATCTGTGTTTGTCTTGTCTCCTGTGGAATTTCCGGTCTTGTGCAGCAGATGTAAATTCTGGCAAGAAGTATGGCCAATTCCCTCTCTTGCAACACTAGTCATATTTGATGATGTCTCTCATCATTCTATTCTTCATTTCTTATTTTTATTCTCTTAGAAACAACCTTGAATTTATCCACTGTCAGTTTGTATTATTTTGTTGTCTTCATTCTCCTTTAGATCTTTCTATTTGCATCCCTAGTTTAATTATAGAAAGAAACCTACATTTCTTTTCAACTTTACTTAAGGAATAATTTTTAGACTTATTTTTCTTTTTTTCAAAACAGCTTTCTTGACTCTGCACTTTTTAACAGTCTTTTTCTGCATTTTTTCTGGGTCAAGTATGTTTCTTAAATATTGGTTAAACAGCAGTCCATACTACATAGATGAGTTGCAATTAATGCTTTGTACATTGACAGTAATATTAATTCATATCTATTTATGTTTAATATACCCAGACATTAAATTTTTTTACTTTCATAGCTTCATCAGGTTGGTAGTTTACAACCACTTTATTATCAGTTCATAAATCCTGGTCTTATTTCTCCTCTGCTTCAATCCAATGTTCTTATTAGCATCAATGAAAGGACTAGGCATTGTTCCACTGAATTTCATTCTTCTTTTTCCGTCCCTAAAGATTATCAATCTCTTCATGAATAATATTTCAGTTCTCTCATATCTTGTCCATTCTTTTTAATTTTTTGTTATAAATTAAGTACATTATCATTCTTCTTCCATCAAGAATGCTAACAAAGATTTTTATATTAATATGAGTAGTCCCAAGACAGATCCTTTAGTTCACCACATTGTTAATTCCCCAGGGTTATAACACCATGACTAAATCAATACATTTGTTATGATCTACTTCTAAAAGTCTCGGTGGCTTAGTAGAACATTTATTTTAGTGTTATGGAAGAGAGGTTATGCTACTCTCTCTGAAACACAGTCAAACATAGCACAGTTCCATAAGTATTCCATTCCCATTATCTTTTCTACTTTTGCCCTGTGTTTGAAATTATCTTCTTTTGTAATACCTGAATGAAGAATTTGTGTGATTTTAGACAATACCTAGATTATCTGCAATCTCAGTGCTGCCTCTGTGACACAATGGCATACATTTCTCAGTGCATATAAGGTTAGGTAAACCATACTCCTCTTGCTTTAATTAATCTTTGTAAGATGTATTTTAAAAGACTTTATGAAACTCTTAAATGATAGTCTCATTTTCTACATGGTTTAATAAAATGTGAAGTCAATAATTTTTGTAAGTAAAGAAATTGGCCCAGATTTAAACCTGACAGTGAAATTCTATATCAAGCTCAAGCTGACCCTGCTATGTCTGTTTCCTTGATCTTTGTTTGTTACATACATATTGGAAGACCCCTTGTTGGGGTTTGAGTGTTCCTCCCTTTTGTTTCTCTTCACTTGTGGAATTTTTTGCCCATCAGTTGCTAAGGGACCATAATGGCCGGGTACTTAAGGGGAACGAAAGAAGTGATTGAGCTGAGAGAAGCGGGTATTGTGAAGCTGGGAGAGGCTTCTTCTCTCAGCAGGGTGGGGGCACCTTGGAGTTTGGGGCAGGCAAAAGGTTTGGCTGGAGGAGGGGACTGGACTCTCGCTCTGGGCTGCCAGGGAGAATGTTTGGAGNAGAGTTTGTGAAAGTAAAACTTCCTTTTTTCCATCCTTCCCCTTCCTGGCTGTGTGTGGGGGGGATCCACCACACCATCGCCACATGCTCCCCGAGCTCGCGCCACCAGCGCCCCCTGCCAGCTGTGACCATCACTGCACCAAAGGTGCCTGCGAGCCAGCAGGCTCTCACTGGGTTCCTGCTTCTGTTTGTTGTTAGTGCCATAGTAACTGTTGTTTGTTTGTTTTATTATAAATACTAGTAAAGAACTGTCAGTCCATTCCCCATATCTTTGCCTGTGAGCCCCTTAATTTCAGAATTACGATAATTCGGAGGGAAAGGGTTTACATTTTTTCCATTCCAAGGGAGGTCCCCTGCCTTCCTTAGCAGACACCTGTCCTTCAAACCAGGACACCCCTGTATGCCTTCTATGGATGTGAATATGAAAAAGAATTCATTGGGCTGTAGAACACAGAAATGTTATGTCCTCTGTGTGGTACTTTGACATTTGAAGTAGGATATATTAAATACTATTATAAACACACTAATTTCCCCAATCAAAGGAATTAAAAAGTAATGCTCCAAGATTTTAACAGATCATAGCTTTTGTAGTCATTCTAATATAGGAACAACTGAAATACAGTGTTAAACATCCAATTTAAGCACAACTCTCAATCTCCATTAATTAGCTCATGTTTGACTATATATTCAAAAAATGGGTCTAAAACCATGAGAAATGAGTAAAGTGAAATAAACCTTTTTTTGGACAACAAGCAGACAAAACTCAAACCGCCAGCTTTTCATTAGTTATACAAAAAAAAAAAAAAAAAAAAACCTTATACATGTTATTATTATACATTGGCCAGAAAATTAATTGTAATGATAATACATAAAATTATCAGATCTTATTAATTTTTTCCATTCTGTATTCTACTACGTCGTTTTGAGATTATCTGGGTCAGAAAAATACCAGTGAAGTCATTGTTATTGTCTCCATGTGTGATAGATGGCTCATTTTAAATTAGCCAGCAGTATGATTCTACTACCAGTGACACAATATATATCAGAATATTTTAACAATATGTACTCTAGTATTTTTCTTGGTTTGAAAAAAAAAATTATATTCATTTTATTTTAGAGCTGAACAGAATAAGCATTTCTTAATTAGACCATGCCATTAGTACCTTTCATTTACCTAAAATGTTAGTAAATAGCAACGCATATAAACAAACAACTAAACCCCATACTTAACGTGTGTGATTTAAACTTGAAATGAGAAAATCTATTCCTGAAGGTTAAATAAATATGGATGATTGACAAAAGTTAAATTCCTCAGGAAAAAGAACAGACCCAGGACTATTTGTTTAATCTTGGTATATCCTTACAGAGTATATTTAATGAAAATTTGAAAATATTACTATGTTATGGAGGTTTTTTTTAAAGGCTCAAACATTTAGAACTCATGAAACACATAGATATTAGATATTAAAAAAATTCTACCATTTAATTCATCTTAGTGAAATTTCTATATCATCTATCTTGTTAATTATCCAGCAGTACTGCTTGCTAATCTACCTGCTGCTTTCTGAAACCCTCTCAAATACTTGAAGTAAAAGGGTTTTCTTATGTATGTATGTATTTTGGAGTTTTTTTATGCTTGACTGTAGTATAGTTTTAAAATATTGCAAATGGATCCTTATGCAGCATTCAGCTAGGAATTCCAAGGAAGAAATTTCACCAATTTCTTTCAGTTCTCCAGGAAGGTATTCAATGATATACAGAACCTGAAGCCTTGTTGGTTGTCTACTGAAGGCTTTTGAAGTAGTTTTTATGTTTCAAAAATGATAAACACCCCTTTATAAAGATTTAGATTTCCTTGTCCCTTTTAGCTAGCTTAAGTACAAGACTACTTCCCTTTTGGTTGTAATTACCTCCTTCCTACATATTTCACTGCATATTTCACTAAGCTAGGAGAAGTCCTGGAGGAAATACTTTTCTTTGAAAGACTGTTGTAACGTGTTTAAAATCTTGAGTCCTGAATCATGAAGAGTATGACATTTATGTTGCAGCTTTCTTACTCATCAATCTTGGGCCACTTGGGCCCATTTTTATCCCTCCTAAATGCAGTCTCTGTTTGAGTCATCTCTCTTTTCTTTGTTTCCAAAATATTGAATTTTTCTCTTCTGTTTGTTATCAACAAAACCATTTTCATCTGATCCACAAAATTGCACTGCTGCAGTGACCAGAAATTGAGCATAGGACGTGGGACCATCTAAGACCTGTGGTATCATCTCATTTCTCTGCTTTTTTTGTTCTAGGGTCACAGCTAGTTCATTCTACAGAGAATAACTACACTTCCTGTAAAGTCAACCAAAATAAAAACAATTAAGGCAGAAATTTCCAATTTGCAGCACAGCTTTTAACACAGAGAAAAGAAACCCAGATTGGCTAAATTCACAACAATCTCATGCCCTGTATTGTCAATATAAAACCTGTGGCCCTGAACTAGCAAAAAACACTGGGCTGCAACTGATGAGGTTTTGAGTCAATCTGAAAAGCAGAGTCCTACTGGTGATATTATATTCATCTCTCAATGACCTCAGGAGAAAATTTGAAATCTTTTGGTACACCAGACATCTGCCACTTCGTGAAACTCAGTAAATGAGATTGAATTTTCCTCTTTAAGTTGAAGTATATCAAAAAGTCTATTTTGTCTGTCTGTATGACAACAGCTACCTGAAAATGGAGTAATACAGAAGCTCAAGGTTTTTGGATGCCACTTAAAATTTTAGTCTTTGCGTATTGTAGGTTCATAATTCTTTTCATCACCAACATAACAATTTATCTCTTTGTCCTCCTCATGACCACTGTTCAACATCCTTTATCAATAGCTTCAGATCATCTTGACTTTCTTTCCTTTTGATTTAATACTGTGACCTAGTAATGGAAAATGTCAACCCCGCTGAAACAGAGGGAAAACTCCTAAATATTACTACAGTGACTCTTAATATCTGGCTTCTATCCAAGGGTTTTTATTCTTTGGCCACAGGTAAGCCTTCATCTGTATATCTGGAGATTCATATTTTCACTTTTGATGGTCAAGGTACCTATACGATTCTTTTCTTCTTTTCTATAACCTAAAGATTCACTGTCTAGTGTTTGATTTACCAGATTATCTATTTTATGCATTGTGAGTTGCATCTTGTAATATGTCCATATTTGGCAGCAATGTGTAAGGTATTCCATTAAGAAAGGGATTGACAGGCTGAACAGCTTCAAGTGCAAACTAGAAAACATTGTAATCCTAATCTGTGTTGCTCTGGGTCAACCATTTTTTATAAAAGTTGCAGAAAGTCTTCAGAACTCCTTGTCATTTTGCTGGTAATTTCAGCTAATGAAAATCTTACTGTGGGAATGTGGCAGGAGGAGACTTGGACTTGGAGACATACTGAACTGTGTAAACTGCCTTTTTCTCCAAAATTTGTATAAAAACACATAAACTGAGTAACAAATATCGCTCAACAGAACACCAAATATCTTGATCTGCAGCTAGATGAAAGCATGAAAAACTGCATAGGGTCCTTCTGAGGAATTAGTTTTTTGATTGTATAGAAACCTTAATTTAGGTAATTCCTGTTCTTCTACTGCCTGTGTTACTATTTCTCACCTCTGCAACACAGATTGACACTGTCCTGCTCTGCCAATACTGTTTCTGCATGGGGGAAAAAAAATCATAACCTCCTAAAGAATAGTAACTCATNACATGCATATGTCATTCATTAATCTAGCTCGTGACCTTAGGCAGATATTAATGTCAGAGTCCTCATACCAAAAAAGGTTACTCCTTTACACATATTTTGCATTGCTGCTGTTGTCCTAGCTATTTATGTTATAATAATTCACAACAGTTGTACACATCACAAGTATATAAAAATTCTAATTTAAACTATACAAAGAAAGACAAAACCATGTACAGACATATACTAGCAGAAACACCTGTAATAAAAAGCATTAATATTTTTTTATATTTTTGGGTTTGAATTTATGATTGCTTCTTGAACAATTTAATGAGACTGTATCCTTTATCTGGAACTCTTTCTTTCAATGATTGAAAAAAAGCCCTTTATGCTGACTTCAGATGAACAGAATCTAGATTCCTTAATAAAGGTATTTTTGATATGAAGATCTGATAGTCATGTCCTTAGTCATAGGCTATTAATGTGATACCTTAATGTTATTCTCTTTACTTAGAGAAAACATAATTTTCTCAATGTTCAAAGGGACCTAGGATTTTTCAGACATTTGTAAGAAATATTCTAACCTAGTAATTAAATGGGAATATTGAGAAAAAAAATAAATCTGCAAGTAAACAACAGTAGAATTAACCATGTAAGAAAGCAAGCTGGATTTGGGTCTGTATGTTTTACTTTTCATTATCAAGACCAGATATATTTCCCTGGACTCTGTTCCTTCAGTATTCATTTGATTATATTTTTTCTCCTGTGCTAGTGATCACGAATTCATCCTTAGTTCTGTCAGGCAGTGTTTATGATTTGGGCTTTTCATCAAAATTGCCCTTGCTACTTCCACTCAATTCTAAATTTTGATGTACTGTCACTTCTCTGATCTTGAAGTAATTAAATATATAATATTACTTTCCCATGACAGCTTTCTGCAATATAAAATTAATAGAATATTTAGAATGAACTATGTACAACTACAAATAATTTTCCTTTGACTCATCACATCCTGAACACCATTTTTGGCTTTTAAGTAATATTGAAGAATATCATCACCTTGGTAGTAACTTCTATTTGTGCTAGTTTATATGTATCAAAAATTCTGAAGATCAGGTATCTTCAGACTTTTACTGGAATATTGTCTAATTTTTTATTAGCCAAGTTACAAAATTTTTACTAGCACTTAATGGAAAACTCAGAATTAGTAGTTTATCCATAGCACCCAGGCCTTTAATGTTGATTAAGCATAAGCAAAGGCTTTGGTATTTGTTTAATCATCTTTACCAGTGTTTCAGTAACTCTTCAACCTATACAAGTTTTAGCAAATGGACTGTTAAATACGTGTTTTTGAAGGTTCTAACATGAGAACTGAAATTTCACATCATTTAATTGGAGCTGTAATATTAGTAACTTTGCCTATAGGATATTATTTCTTTGGTCCTGCATAATCCTTATGGAAATGGCTGCAAAAATACCCCTTGTTATCAGAGAAAAAATTTTGAACTTCAGATACCTATAATGTGAGATAAGACAGCTGGAGTATTCAAGTTGAGTATCTTGCAATGAGAGCACACTATCTTGCTTTAATTTTTCTTTATTTAATCACGACAAAAAATTTAATTTCAGGATGTCATTTGGGGAATTACAGATATTAGAGGAAAAGCAACTCTCACTAGAGCTTTATTCTTGTTAATACACAGTCCTAAAATTTTAATGTCTTAGTATAAATAATATTTCTTTAATTTGTTCTATTTTTTCAATACTCATGATTAATGCTGCTGAAATCTGCATTTCTGGTATTTATGTGAAGTTTAATAGGGTAATCCTGCATATGAAAGGTTCATTTAAATGTGTAAGACAGAAAAAAAAATAAATGAAAACATTGAAAGAAATGTCAAAGAATGAGATTGAATTATGAAATTTCTGACAGTGGTAAGGAATCAGGAACTGGATTACATGTGATATGGTGTCTTCTTTTATGACAAACAAACCAGCATGAAATTAACAGTGATGTTTAACAGGCTATGGGCTGAATTCACTAAAGGGAAAATAGATAATTTAGTCTATTTTGTGTATCACTATATATTTTACTATGATGTCCTATCTGGGAAACATGGAAAATAGGAGAGGTTTCTCTTTCCTTCCACCATCTGCTGCTGACAGCAAATACCACTAGACAAGAATCTTCTGCAGTTAGCCTGCAAGGCTCTTGAAGCAGCCCTTATTATAGAAACAATTAAATGAGGCTGTTTGGAGAGCAGCTAATATCATCCACACTCTTCAGTGGGAGGTCTCCAACATTTCTAAAATTCTAGCATTCCATCTAGCAAGCAAACAAACAAACAAACAAATAAGAAAAGAAAACTCTCAGAAGATAGAATGGTGACTAAAGAAATCACCTGAAGAAAATATATCCTAAAAGCATCCTAAAAGACTGAAATGAAGGATTTAAACTATCAAAATTTCTGAGTATTGCAAAGAAACAGCAGAATCTTAAGAAGAGAAAAATATATAGCAGGAACAAATCTATCCAAGATTGTCCCAGGAGCATCACATCTTTTTGTGTAACATACTGAAAAGACCAAAAAGTTTCACATACTTCTGCAGTGTTAATTTTGCCTGAGGTGACACCTACATGTAGAGATTGGTTAGGGCTTTGTTTCTCAAAAGGATCCCAAACTCTTCAAGTGATATCATATGCAATGGAATCACTAAAATATCAGGAGATATAACAAATAATTGAATGCATGAAATGAGTGAAAAATTTCCCAGTATATTTGCTATATATTGAGCTGAAAATACTGCAGATAATTAGTAATTGTGGTACAGGAGGCATACTTCTGCAATGCTTATATATAAAATATGACATCAATTAACCAATCCTGAGAAGATATTATTTCATTCTTATAAATGAGAGCAGGACCCAAACTGCCTCTTGTGACTATTCATCACAAATACTTGAGGGTATTTCTTTTACCAGTCTTGTTTAATATTTCAGTACTTTGTCCTCATCTCATTAATATCATCCCTTTTTCAAGCATTTAATCATTTGCTATTTCAAAACACTTCAAATAGAGCAATTTAAAGTATTAAAATTTAGTGCTATGTATCCTCAGTAAAACCTAAAATCTCCTACACAATTTGTCCAGATGATAAAAATTTTAAATATAAGCTCAACATTTCAGAGACAGTAACATTGCTACAGATCTATACTAACTCCATTTTTGCTACCAGCAGGATCAAGAGTACAGTCTTCTTTGGGGGTTTTACAATGCTGCTGAGGTTCTTAATGTGCAATTAAGAAACTATCTGTCCATAAAGATCCCTTAGACCTGAGAGTAAGGACTTTGACTGCAAGGACAGACAACTTTTTATTAAAATGTATATATTTTATTTAGAAAATACCAAAACCATACAGCTTGACAGGAAATGATGAAATCTGAATCGGTTGTAAATAAACCTAACCGACTGAACATGCTAAGTGTGATTTTTCTTGACAAAAAACTTAATGAATGTGGCATGAATGAAAGCCAAAGGAAATTTTTCCCCACATCAGATGTAAGGCCCTGCTGGCTGACATGACCCAGCAAGGTTTCCTGTTTGCCAGGGCTCAGACTAAGGACAATCTAGTCTACCAATCCTTGTCCAGCCCTCAGGCCATGTCCCACTGCTCATCTTCCATGCAGGTGCTGACACTGCCATGGGAAAACCTGAAGAGTACCAAGCTTGTTTGCAGGTAACAGCAAAGGGCAAAGAGGAACCAGGTGTTTTTCTTCTCAGTCCTATTGATGAAGGGAAATGCCTTGACATGAAACAGGGTTCTGCAGGTCAACAGCTGCTCGCACACTTGGTGTTGACCAGAGTGTAAGCATATAAAAAATGTCAAAACATCTGGTTCTTTCAGTTATCTGCTTAAGGACTATTCAGTACAACAGAAAAGCAAATAAAAAGGAAATTGCCTAATTAAGCCTACAGACCCACAGACTTAGAGTTCCACAAACATTGTGTTGTGTGGCAACAGGTACATCAGAGAAGATCAAAACCTATCATCCACTGAGGGGAGAAGCTCAGGCACTGTCTTGAAGATGGTTGGCCTAAATTCATCACTCATACAAAGGAGGAAACAAGAATTACATGAGTATTTTGGTGTATTTGCAGGGATTTCTGGAACTGTATAAAACTTACTGTTGGATATTTGAGGGGATTTGTGGAATATTCAGGTGAAGAACAAGTATGGTATAAGAGAGACAAGAGACCTAAAAGGGTTAATGTTTTGTAGGCCTGCAGTCAGCCAGTAAACCTGTCTAACAGAGCCCTACACCTGAGGGCAGCAGTCTGTCCTATCTTATGAACTATAACTATTTCTTAATTTTTTTCTTTGTAATCCCATTCTACCCTATATGTGAGGACTGCAAACTGTGTGAATGGTAGGAATTAGAAGAGAGGCCTCAAGTTATATGTCTTGTTGATCTGTCCAGTGCTCAGCCTAGAAGACAGCCCACAGTTAGTGATCCATACCATGGCTAATCCAGGGTCATATGTGTGTGATGGATAGCATCTGACTGTCAGAATCCTAGGTTCAGAATGTTTTGAAGTCTGAAGTTTAGATATAGAAGTAGTTATAGATAAAGTTTAAATGTAGTAACATAGAATTCTATGTCAGTTACATGATGGGGTGAAAAAACCTGCAATGCAGCAGAAGATTAATTGGCTACTGGTTTAGAAATGAAAATAAGTGTATGTGGCAATTATCTATTGGCCAACTAACCTTTAAAAGACCTTGTAACCTATAGTCTTGTGATCATTCTCCATGAAATGTCAGACCTCTACTAATCTCTGTGAGGGAGTTACCAAAACTCTGGAGAGACTTGAACAATAAATCAAACTTAAATCATGAAAGAGTGATCCTATCTCATCCCAACCTTCTCGACATCTGACCACCTCTTAATCAAGGTATATTCAATCAATAGTGTAAGTTACTTTTGTATGCATAATCACTACATCATTAGTCAACATACAGACAATGGGCATTTAACAGAAATTTATGTATAGAGTGTTGTATTGTCCTCTCAAAATATTGTAAGAATTTATTCACGACCTCAATATTTTATAAGAACATTCAAGTGTATTGTCCAAGGGAATGTTCAAAATTGGGCCCACATTCCAGATTTGATGGATGGATTCCAGATGTCTGATTGATGGATCTATCTGTTTTGTGAGCAAGGACACATCAGAACACTGATGAGTTTAATGAACAAACCACATCACAGAAGGAATCTGTGCAGCATGCTCTGCCCTGACCACAGGTATGCTCAAGATTTCATCATCTTGGGGTTCCAAGCATCAGAATTTACACTCAAAGCTTTATCATCCGTGTTCCCAGCATCAGAAGTGATGTAAGACTTTATATCTACCTATCACGCTTTCTGAGCTACTGATAAATATCTGTATTTATCCGTAAATAGTATCTCTAAATATTTATCTCATAAATAGTTATTTGCTTTGCAAATTTTCATGCATTTTTATTGACATCCAAAAATAACCAGCACTTCCCCAGTGTGAAACAGCCTTGGTGTTAACAAATGGAGGGACTGGCATGTCAATATATAATTTTATGTTGCTTATACAATATAAAATGTATTAAATGGTATGAGTGCAGGCAGCTGGAGACAACAAAAACCACAGAACTCACAGCTTTATATGACAGCACTGAAGAGGCCAGGGTGTATGTGCAAGTATGAGAGGTATAAGTGCCCAGAGGTGGGACTGTCTGGAAGTATGTATGCTTCTCTGGTGAATTCAATCCTGCATACACATCAGTGTGTTTAATCCACTAGCAAATGTCAACAAGGGCTAACTGAAGAGTGGGAGAAATGTCTGTACCTGGAAAGATGCAATGTCTGAGCCAGTGGTTGGGTGAGCTCAGTCTCTGAGAATGGATATTAGGCAGACCAAGAGTCTGTACCAATATGTGATTACAGAAGTGCTCCTGAGATGACTGTGCAGCATCAAGTTGGACTGTCCAGAAACCAGAAGACCTGTGTACTGGGTAAGGAAGCCCAGCATCTGGGCATGGATATTAGATGAAATTGCTGTGAAATATGAGCAAGATCCTCCCCCTGTCCTATGACTGTAGCAAAGTTATTCAGTATTCAAAGCACAGATGTGACACTACATCCCCTAATGACAAAAAGTTATTGTGGTGAAAACAGAGAACTAAACCAACAATTTAAAAATTAACTCAAAGCAAATAGAGGATTGCTCTTCCCTGTATTTCTTGAGAAGTATATTATTAGGACTAAGTCTGAGTAATTCTTAAATTGTTTATTAGAACAAGAGTAAATATTTGATGTATACTATTTTTATGCTTAATAGAGCTATCAGCACCAGGGGCATACAAGTGTTTTCAGGCTGCACATACAACAACTCTTTCAAAATCATATACTTCTTTAAGATTATTAACTAAATGATTGCTTAAATATAAAGTTACTACTCTACATATTCTAATATAATTATAAGTACTTGTAGCAGTTTGATGTATTTATGTCTGTGTTTTTGTAACTGGTTTTCAAAAGAAATATCTTCTACTAATCTGATACAGTAAAAATATATGTTTTGAAGTCTCATGTTCTTCACAGTATCTACTATGGGGCTATGGGCTATGGTTTGGATTTGGGCTGAAAACAGTATTGATAAAAGAGAGATGTTTTAGTTATTACTGAGTGGTGTTTGCACATCACCAAGGCCTTTTCTGCTTTTCACCCCAGCCCACTTGCAAGGAGACTGGGGGTGCACAAGAAGTTGTGAGGTGACACAGCCAGGAGAGCTGACCCCAACTGGCCACAGAGATATCCCATAGCATATGGCATCATGCTCAGTTTATATATCTGGGGAAAGAAGGCAGAAAAGAAGGAATGTTTGGAGTGATGGCATTTGTCTTCCAAAGTAAATATTCTGTGTGAGGGAGCCTTTTTCCAGAGCTTTCCTGGAAATGGCTGAACACCTGCCTTCCCCATGGGAAGCAGTGAACTAAATTCTTGCTTTGTTTTGCTTGTGTGCACAGCTTTTACATTGCTTATTAAACTGTCTTCATCTCAGTCCAGGTTTTCTCACTTATATCCTTCTGATTTTCTCCCCATCAGAAATGTCCATAGTTCCCAACATATTAAAAGCCAGAAAATTCCTGTAGTCATACAGCTGTTTAGGATCAGAGCAATGTCACCTCTGAAAAATTGCTTCTTCTTTTTAAAGCTGTTTTTACTATTGTTCATAATTTATGTAAACTGAAAGAGGTTGTAAGCAGACTTGAGCATACAGTGTGTAGTTATTTCTAGTGCTTCTACACTAATTTATATGTCGATAATATCACCTGTTAAAAACATTTCAGTTATGAGCTGTAATCTCTCTCAATCACCAGAGATCTTTGAAAAGAATCATTCATGTTAAGTCCTTTGATATTCACAAGAACAACTACTGAGTCATTCTTGACATTTTAATGAAAATTGTATCCTGATTATCTTCTGAATAGTACTATCTTTTATCCTGACAATAATTATCTGTAATATCAAGTTCCAAAGCCATTGATTTTAAAATTTATTTTTTAAAAAATTAAACCACTTTCCCCCTCTCTTTCCTTTGGTTATATTTGAGACATATATTTGTGTAAAATAAAACACAAGGTATTATTGCATAATATTTTTTTACAATTTATTTTTGCTCAACATAATATCTCAACAGTTTAATCAAAACTCTAACCAGTTATGATGGTGCTAATATTCACAGTCTGAATTACTTAATTACTATGAAATGTCTCTCTTAAGTATTTTTGCAGTGAAAAGTTTACTGTCGTAGTGTCTCCTATGTTTCCTTTCTGTTACATTCACCATAGGACTGTTCCTGTGCACTGATAAAAGATTGTGGAGCATGGCTATGACAAGTTGAGATCCTCCTGATGTCTCTCCCAGGAATGCAGTCACTGTCATGGTGAGAATTTTTTCTTTCTCTTTGTCTGGATGGCCATGATGTCAATGATGATAATTTATTCTTCTCTTCCAACTTAAGTCCATTGTTAACCTCTCTTCATTAATACTGGTCTTTCTCCATTAGTTTGCAGCTCTTCCTTATTTTCAAATTTACTGTATACATGGCTTTTAATATGCGCTAAATACTTAACTTTTTTTTCTTATTGCCCCTAAAAGTGAGATTTTCCCACCTCCTGAGTTTACACTGTTACCACTAACTCACCATGCATGAGCTCTTGGTCATTCCAGAGCCTTTTTTCATCTCTAGTATCATCTGGCCCTTAACTTCCAGGTGTCTGTTGTTATCCCAGTCTTGTATTCCTTCACATACATCATAACCTGTGTAGAGGATAGGGCAAAGGCCTTGGATGTTGTTTGCCTGAACTTTAGTTAAATCTTGGACACTTCGTGCCACAACATCATCCTGGAGAAAGTAGCTGCTCATGGATTACACAGGTGTTGTATTTGCTGGGTAAACAACTGGCTGAATGGCCAAGCCCAGACAGTGGTAGAGAACAGGCTTAAATCCAGTTGGCTGGTCAATGATGATGAGCTCTCAAGGTCTCTTTACTGCGGCCAGTCCTCCTTAACACCTTTATCAATGATCTGGATGAGGGAGTTGAGCGCATCCTGAGTAAGTTCGAAGGTCAAAGGAAGTTTTGTGGGAGTGCTGATGTGCTGGAGGGTAGGAGGGCTCTACAGAAGGATATGGATATGCAAGATTGATGGCCAGAGGCCAACTGTAAGATGCTCAAGAAGACCAAGTGCCAGACCCTGCACTGGGGTCACAGCAAACCCATGCAGTGTCACAGGCTGGGGGCAGAGTAGCTAGAAAGTAGCCCAGAAGGAAAAGACCTGAACATGAACTAGCTTGTGCCCTGTGGCCAAGAATGTCAATAATATCTTGGCCTGTGTCACAATAAATGTGGCCAGCAGGACCAGAGTAGTGATTGTTCCCCTGTACTCACCACTGACGAGACAGCACCTCTAAGATTGTGTTTGATTTTGGGCCCTTCTCTTCAAGAAACATATGGAGGTGCTGGAGCAGGTCCAGAGAAGAGCAAAGAAGCTGATTGAATGGTCTGAAACACAAGTCTTAGGAGGAGCAGCGGAAGGAACTGGCATTCTTTAGCCTGGAGAAAAGGAGGGTCAGGAGAGATCTTCCTGCTATCTATAACTACCTGAAAGAAGGTTGTAGTGAGGTCGGTGTTTGTCTCTTCCCCAAATTAACATGTGATAGGACAAGAGGAAATGGACTAAAGTTGCCCCAGGGCAGGTTTAGGTTGGATATTAGGAAAAATTCTTTACAGAAAGAGTTATCAAGCTCATCAGAATGAGCTGCTTAGGGAAGTGGTGAGTCTCCATCCTTGGATGTATTTAAAGGAAATGTAGATGTGGCACATGGGATGGGGTTTAGTGGTGGACTTGGCAGTGTTAGGTTAACAGTTTTATTTGATGATTTTAAGAGTCTTTTCATACCTTAATGATTCTATGACCCTATAATTGTGTTACTCTAGGACCTTAGACAGTCTTTTCAACACAATGTAGCCAGTTGTTATGTTTATCACAGATTAAATTAGATATAAAA
Organism: Chaetops frenatus; assembly: GCA_013400775.1. NCBI lineage: Eukaryota > Metazoa > Chordata > Aves > Passeriformes > Picathartidae > Chaetops > Chaetops frenatus. The sequence continues at coordinate 144,952 of VZTR01024225.1, forward strand.
TACACAATTACACAAAGGTTTAAAAAACATTGCTTTCATCAAAAAATGAAGACTCAAGCCTCTGTTGAAATTCTTGACCTTCTATAATTATGTTCTATTTTTCTCTTTTCACATCAACCACGATACTAAGGTATTTTTCACCAAATGCATTGGCAAAATTAACTTGTCAGTACAACCATCTGAAAGGAATGAAAGCTCATTAATAACCCATTTGACCACAAAGATTTTCAGCAGAATACATTACAGGACAATTTGACTCTCTCTGATTGATTTTGTCAGACCTTGTGTAAATAAAAAGAAGCTAAAATACTAAAAAAAGAACACACAAAAGAAAACACCCCACAGTGCAATCCATTCACTACTTTGTGCATCATGCCTGTCTGGTTAAGTCAAAATTTTTTTTTGTCTGAAATGTAACTTAACAGCAAGTTTTTTAAAACTGACCTAAGAAACTTTTAATATGGCAGTTGAATCCTACAGAGACAAACCCTCAGAAAAATCTGAACATTGTTTAGATTTAAAAGGAAAAAAATATTTTATTTTACTGGAAATGGGAAAGTAGAAGATAGATATAAATCGGTACAGGAAACTGTCTTGAAAAACACCACGCAGGAAGTCTTAAGAAAGGAATCAGGCATGATATATTGTGAATAATAATCCAACAGGCATCATTCCTTTATTTCTTTTTATTCTATGTATTTTTATTTTCTCTGCATTGACACCAAACATGCCCACCATAGCTTAGAATCACCAACTTTTATTCCCAATTTTCTGTATAAAGACAGGATTTTCTAATATTACTTTCACAATAAGATAGTTCTTCCACCTACAGAGTTTTAGATCAATGTCTTTCATTGTTTTCATTCTTCCTTAAAAAATAAATGTTTCCATTTTTCTTCCAAATACTCCATCATAGTAACTAAATTGTGCTAAATTACTTTCCTGTCTGCATATGCAATCTTTCCTTAAAAAAAAAGGAAAAGAAAAAGAAAAAAAAAAGATAGAGAAAAAAATCAAATGCTTGGCTCACTCTTTTCTGTAGATATAATTAAAAAACCCTTAAGGTGATAATCAGCTTTGTGCCAGGATGAGTTGCAGAAAAACTGCTACTTCTATATATTCATAAAATATTCCAGGACTTAAATGGTTATTCCTGAAACTTTCCATGAAATTAAGCTATTAATTTTCTTTAATATTTAATGTTTTCAGGTATTCTGTGGTAAGGACATTCAGTGTAAAATCTGTTAATATCAAAGAAAACGTGTATTGGGTTTGTGTGGCCTGGTTTTTGGTAGCATGGGGGGCTTCAGGGCTGCTCTTGCTAGAATCTGCTAGAAGCTTTCTTGTTAGAAGCTTTCTTAGTGTCCAGGAAAGACAATCCCTGGTGACTCCAAAGATGGACATGACACTGGCCAAGGCTGGGCCAGTTTTAAATGGTGGTAATGCCTCTATGATAACAGATTTAAGAAGAAATCAAAACAAAAAGTGGTGGCACGGTTTTAATTTCAGCCAGAGAAGAGCAGAGTGAGAATGATGTGAGAGGAAAAACTCTGCAGACACCAAAGTCAGTGCAGAAGGAGGGGCAGGAGGCTCTCCATGCACCAGAGCTGAGATTTCCTTGCAGCCCATGGTACAGACCATGGTGAGGGAACCGTGCCCTTTCATCCCCTGGAGGACTATGGAGATCCACCTGCACTCCATGGAGGAGCCCCACACCAGAGCAGGTGGAGCAAATGTGCAGGATAGTGTAACTATTGATGAAAAAAATGAAGTGCAGATAAAACAATGGAGAGGACAATAATTAATGGATAAAATAATGAACTGAATAGCTAAAAAGTCATGGTTAGAGTATTAATAAGAAGGAAAGTAGCAGGAATGTGTGAATAGAATGAGCTGTTGGTCAAAACAAATCACCTTAATAGAAAAACCTGAGGGTGAAACATTGTAGAGTGGAATAGATGAGTATGACTAAGAATTACACAATAAATTAAGGATAAGGGATAATGGAATAGAAGGACATTTGTGACATGAATATGAATGTGAAAATCACCGTCAACGAGGAGGGAAGATTAGATTCTGCACTCTTGTGTTTCTCTCAAAGTCCTACCATATCCCAGCTTGGTTGGATGAACCAAATGATCCTTCTTGCAAAACTTTGGCAACATAAGCCAGAAAATTTGTTATGTGTAGGATTTTGCAGGTGACTAAGAGGAAAATGTACACTCAGAGTCCAAAATTGAAGCTGTTTTAGTATAATTAGTTCAAAAAGTGCCTGCATTTAAGATCTCTAAGTTCAAGGATCATAAACAAGAAATATAATGTCCAAATACTCAATAAAAAACACATATGCAGATAACCATATTTGTGAAGTCAGACATGTTTGACAAAGCAAATTCAGGAACATGTACATACAGGAATATATATTTTGTTATAGACTTTCTTGAAATATTGCTGATAAGCTGGTGTTTCAGCTGAGAACAAAAATGCCCATATTAATTTCATCAGAGAGGCAATAATCCCAAAATTTCACTGAGAAATGGGCCTCCTAAAGTCTGGAATTACAATTTAAAGACATTTATAGCAAAGATGATTGACTACAAGTCTCTGAAATTATTAGGAAAAGAGGGGGAAAGAGCACTTCACTTTCTAAGGTGAGTTGTGAGTGAGGTGAGAATTGTATCTGTCTTTCAGCGTTAAGTCGGAAAAATTTTCCCTCTCTCTCTCTCCTCCTTGACTTCCCTCTCTTCCCTTCCCACTCGTCAAGTGTCAATCCCATACTTATATGAAAATCTTTATATTTATGCATTATACAAAAGGTGTTCCTAATGTAGAAGCTCTATTTTGAGTACTATTAACAGAAAATTAAAAATTACTCTTAATCCTAGCCTGAGTCAGGGGAGTGGCAAACAGTTTGTTTTTGTTGGAACAAAGTAGGGTTTCCACAGAATGACTACTTTGAAAATCTCATCCATACCAGGATCAACAGAAGCTAGCAGCTCCTTATGAGCTAATAGCTCTTCCTAACTCTGTCTAGGCACAGGCAGCTGTCCACATAAGGAAACTGTGGACATGGAAATTTTTTGTTCATGGCTGAACAAAAAATTTCTTGATCATGCATTCCCATCCTATGTCCATCGAAGCTATTGTGAACTCTCAACTAGCTGAGGAGAGTGCCCAATTCATTCAGAAGCATTTGAGATTTAGTGCTGATTAAACTAATTTCTTTTTTATTACTAATAGCTCCCATGCAACCCATCCTTAAGCATGGATGGAATAACCTTGCTTTTTAGCACTTAACAGCTTCAGATCTAAACTTCTATTTCAGAAACTGTCTCTGTTAGTCAGTGGATTTCCTGGGCAAAGCAGGGAGCTCACCTTAACAAACTCAGTCCTATGATTCAATAGTTGAAAGTAAAAATTGTTTCCACTCAAAAATATATAGGATCAGTGTAAGAAAGGATATAACAATGGTCTTTGAAAGCAAGATCCATATGTTATATAACTTTCCTATAACAGATTTTCCATAACTAATAGAAAGTGTTAGTCTCTCCAGTATCTGACATACTGCCCATAGCTGGTTTGAACCTTAGATGCAGTCATTAAGCTTAGTACACTGTTAGACAAATATTATGTAGAATGGATAAATAGGAATTATTCTGAAACACTGCCATCTTGAAATATGGAAAAGAAGAAAAGCCTAGACTTTGCTGTTCTACATACTGAAGAAAAAAAGTTAATGTTTTATAATCGTGTTCCTAATGTATGCTTTTTTATTCTTGTTAATTTTCTGAATGCTCTTCTCAGTAAAATGAACATAATTTTCTTTCAAAGTAATTTACTATCATACTTAATGGCTGAAATATATTTTGGTATTTCTTGAGAAAAAGAGGAACCCAGAAACTTTTAGAAAGTTGCTCATTTTTCTTTAGGAGTATATTTGTTGAAGTTGTATTTGGTTTTGACACAATTTGATTTTGTTCCTTAAGAAAATATTGTATCTTTTTATTTTTCTTCTAATCATTTGGAAAGAAAGGCAGGCAGGAATTTTTAGAGTCTTACTTGTTGCTTTTTTCACCAATAAAACCAAAAGAAAATCATTTCTTACCATGAAATGCAGCATGTTTCACAGTAAATCACAAAACAAAGTATCTCACCTTCAAGATATTTAGTTGATATTTGAGTTGATAGTCTGCACCAGCACTTGGAAGTGCAAAACATGGTCTGCCACTCTACTTAAAATAGTGAACAAGGCAGTAATTTCCATCACAATGGAAATACTGTGTCACTCTGTTTCAATAATTCCAATAATTGAAAAAATAGACGATTTCCTATTAATAAAACTCAGCTGGCATTTGCAGTTTAGGCTGCTTACCAGTTTTCTACTAAATATGCTTTGATGACTTATTTATTACCTTGTTCAAATCATAATGTACAGATGTACAAGGATTATACCTGCTGAGATATAACAACTTTGGCTTGGAATTTAACGTCTATTCTAAGCATTCTGTCCAGAAACTAGATTAGTTTGGGGACATGAAGACATTTAATTTATTATAAGGAAGTACATAAAAAAAATAATGTCACGTCATCTATAAAGTTTAAACAGAGGTATATTGGGATATTTCTTTTGTCAGGGTCTAATCAGAAGAAGTAACTAGAATGTTTTATGAAACCATCAGTAAACTTGAAACAGACATCCCAAGAGGGAACAACAATTATAACAAATCTTCCCTTATCTGGTATATTTTAGGTGTCAGTATGAAATGAAACTATGCACAAATTTAATCTTACAGACAAGACCTCACTGTCATTAGCAGCACAAGAAGAAGTGCAGAAGCCCACTTTAATCTCTCACTGTCAAATAGGTTTTGCTACTCCATGTTCTTTTGCAGTCTTGCAAGTTAATAAGCTTGATTACTTCTACTCTACCAATTCCAAAAGGTCTGCAGTGACTCTTCTTATTATAGAAAATAACCACAAACATGAATATTATTCTAGAGGAGTCTTTTAAATGTCTGAAGTGGTTATAACATACCTAATATATCTAAACAAGCACATTTCCTTTTAAAAAGATGAATAGCTATAAAAAAGAATGCAGAACAAATAGTCAGCTATTGGCACCCTGTGAACTTTCTTTCGTATGCTAATAAAATACACTTCAATATACTTCAAAAATATTAATTAAGAGATTCTTTTTTTCCCCCCAGGCAGTTGACAACCCTTACCTGCGCTTTCTTTAATAGAAAATTTGCTGCATTCTGAAGGGGAAATTGCAGTAGTAGTAGTCTGAGTAAACATGAAGATGAAACTATCTTTTGGCCTTCATTGTCAGTTGTACCTCTAAACAGATGTACACATATTTTTTATACATTTAATCACTGGGGTATGGGCATTTATATAAAAAATTAACTGGAAGAAAAGGGAAAACCAGGCCTTTAATTTTCACATAATTGAACTGCAAAGGAAGTTTAATATAGGAATATAAGACCTACCCCGTTTCACTGGAGAAATCAATGTGTAAGCATTTTCTCACTGACTTCAGTACCTCACATGGGTGTCAATCTAGCCAGAAAATCTTTCATTTCTGAATTACTGTGCTTCCAAAAAGCCTCTGATCTGGAGAAAAGCCACCTGAATCAGCACAAATCTTAAACCCCTGTGGAATTTCACTCTCTAAAGTAGATAAATAAAAAATTTAATGTATTTCAGAATCAATATCATTGCAAACTTTAAGCCACCTAGAAGATGTCTTTAGGAAAAGTTTAGGGTTTTTTTTCTTTTTAGTCCTTTGTGATTGAAATTCCCAAGATATTGCTAGCAGTTCAGTTCCCAATCTCTTGGGAGGTCCCATGTGAAACACATGCTGCATTCCAGCTCAAAATCAGATTTTCCACAAGACTGCTGCCCTTTTCATTTATCACAGAAGAAAAAGTCAAAACTTCAAAGATGGCAGAAGCAGCACATAGTTAGAGTGCTTTCCTGTACTTTCATGACTTAGCTGGCTGAAATGAGTTGCTTCCAAAAATTTCCTAACAAATTTAACGTTGCCTGGTGTTTGAAGAAAAAAACCTTTGTTTTAGTTTATGACGTAGGACTATTAACTAAGCCATTAGTAAGGGTAAGTTTAAATATTTTCTTTTTGAAATGATTAGTGGGGTTGAGTATTCTTCTTTGTACCAACAGAAAGTAATAGCTTATTTCAAAGCTTTTAGCAGTTACAGCAAATCTGATGCTTTTTATATCTCATACTTTCACCCCAAACACGTTTTAAATTAACCTTTTGTCTTCTTTTAGGGTAACAAGTGAATTTTAATAAATTTCTTTTTATTATGTCATCCTGATAGGCCTGTGTTTATGCATTAGATACAATACATGTGTGTAGATCCAGCCTCTGACCTAGAGTTTTCTTTCTTTTTCTTTGTTTTAAATCAGTATCAAGTATCTTAAATGCCATGGTGCATTTTAAAATTGGTACATTTCCAATACAAGCAATACAAATCATAAACCTAAAACCTGACACACCTTTCATATTGCTTAATTATTAACATATTATAGCTTCAGTGCCAGGGAATCACATACATATAACAGTAAGGAATATTCCAGGTCATAGCTTTCAGGAAGTTTCGCAGAAAATTTTGATAAATTCAAAAGGTACCAGAAATACCTTAGGTATTATTTATGCAGCTATGGTTATAGTTACACTGACTACAGTTGCATGTATGGATGCTCCATTTGTATCATTTAAATTCAGCTGTAATTAAAGGTTATACAGGTGTGAGAAACTGATAAATAATGATGTATCTGGTAGTGCTCATTGAAATTCTGACTGGAGGAAATTATAAGGTAAATTAAGGACATGTGGTGCTATATAATGAACCTTGCAGAGAAGTATTAGTGAAAGCAAATTAATTTCCATTATACTCTTTCTTGATTTTTCATACCAAGATAGTGACTTTTTTCCCCAAAAAATATTTAGAAAGTGAAAATCTCAAGAAACCACATAAGCATGTGAGAAAATGGAGACAACTAGATTACTGAATATTTGGTGGGCCTCATATGAGCATAGGAAAGTATTTGTTTTCCCTGTAGACTTAGGAAAGTTTCAATATCCATACAATTATAAAAACAGTAGGAATTATTCAAGACTAAGACAATGAACATTAGAGGAGTCAAATACAGTGTCAAGATGATGGACAATTCATGAAATAAGGACACTTTCATTCTGAAAATGAACTCTCCATCAGGTTCTGGAGAATGAGAGCTTCCAGTGAATGTATTTCTAAGATTGAAAAGCAACAATTCTAAAGACAGAAAAAACATAATTTTCTTAGATGTTTTTAAATACAAGTTTTAGAAAATTTTAAATATTTATTATANGCTCATAAGTTGCTAAGAAACTTGAACGACTGGGTACTTAAGAAGAACAAAAGAAGTGGCTGAGCTCAGGGGGATGGGGGATACCTTGGGAATTGGGCTGGAGCACTCTTGCTTGGGGTTTTCCGGGGAGAAGGTTGGGAGTGGCTGCTGCTTTTACAGTTTTTGAGAAGAGGAGTGGGGGGCTGCTGCAATCCCTGGCAGAGAGCTGCTTCATTCTGCTAATCAGGTGAGCCTCAGCTTTTGAGAGCAGCCACTGAACCTACCACCATCCATTCAGGTGCCTGGGGATCCCTGAGCCTTCCTTTCCTTGCCTTGCTGGGAGCAGGGCTGCCCCTGCCCCACCCCTGCCGCTGCTCCGGCGCTGCTCCGGGTTTCAGTGCGCTGTGGCCCTCGCACCCCCTGCCTGCCGAGACACCCTGCCGTCCCAGCCTGCTGCTTTTCCAAGAGTTCTGCAGGGACACAAGGACTGACTGCCCAGGGGGTTTGTGAAAGCAGAACTTCGATTCCATCCATCCCTGTCCCGGCCGAGCGACCATTTATTACGCGTTCCCCGAGCTTGAGCCACTAGCACCTCTTGCAGCCGGAGGGGAAGCATCACACCTGCACTGCCCATCGAGCACCAGCAGCGCCCCCTGCCGGCTGTGACTGGAACTGCACCGAAGGGGAAGTGCCTGCGAGCCAGACGGCTCTCACTGGGTTCCTGGTTCTGTTTTGTTGTTAATGCCATAGTAGTTGTTGTTTGTTTGCTTTATTATAAATACTATAGTTATTCATATTCCCATATCTTTGCCTGAGAGCCCCTTAATTCCAGAATTACAATAATTCAGAGGGAAAGGGTTTACATTTTCCATTCCAAGGGAGGCTCCTGCCTCCCTTAGCAGACACCTGTCCTTCGAACTAGGACACATATTTAACATTTTTTCTTTTAAATTAACTTGGAAATATAGGTTCAATTGTATCTTTATTTTGAAAGAATTCAGTTTCTGAACTTCAAAGAAAAATAGAGAACCAAACTGTAACTATGCTGAGTATATGAGACAATTGAAAATTTTGAAAAGCACTAAACCTGCAGTCAGTACCACATTCAAAATTCCTGTCTGACTTGAGATAAAATGAACAAAAAATAGAAAGGAAAACAAAAGTATCTTGTGTTCAATGTGGTAAACATAAGGCTTAAATTAAATAAACCAATGTCTCAGGACTATACATTCCAGTAATGAACATGAACTAAATTTCAGAATTTAAAAAAGGAGGCTAGATCCATCTGCCAGAAGACACCTGACAGATAAAGAACAGTGGAAAGCAAAACAAAGAGAAAAGAAGATTCAGGGGAGTTAGGAAATGCATAAGACATGTCAGCAGGGAAAATTCACAAGAATTGTAAATAGACCTTTGATGGCACTTGAGGTCTATGAAACTACAACTGACTGCAAGAGGATAGCTACTCATGTTAATAAAATAGCATCAAAAAAACAGTTTAAATTGTTAAAATATCTGGGAAAATGTCATGCATATAAAATAACTTGTGCTTTGTGTTTACTGTCTTTAAAATCAGACCTGTATTATGAAAAAAAAAAAAAAAAAAAAAAAAGAAAGAACATCCCTCCTCCCTCAAATCAGAAACAAACCCATCCCTCCTGTGTCTTTATAGAAGACAAAAATTACAAGCAGCAGCATAAATTGTTTCATGCTTTAATGCTGGACTTGCATCAAAGAGATTGTCAAAAAAAAGAAATTCTTTTTCATGTGCTGCAGATGAATGAATCCTGGAGAAATATAAAGCAAAGATGTGATAAAATAAGGAAAATTATTTGGCCAAAAAGGAAATGGAGAAGAATAAAATAAAAGTTAACAAATAAATAAATAAATATAAAAGCTCCAACTTTTCTGTTGTCACAGATCAGGTATCATTTAAAGAACTTAAAAAGATGGAAGCAGCTTTGAAAGATATAATGACAAGAAAAAAATAGCAGAGAAAAGCTAATAAAGTCATCACAACTAGTGCCAGAAAAATTGAGGTCTTAAGTACTGCTGTTACAAAGAGATGTTTTTGTTTGTTTTCAGGATAGCTAAGGACTAGGAATATTTGTTCAAGAAAGAGAAGATACCTACTAAATTTATTTTTTATCTAAAAGGACCCAACTCCACTTTTTTTTTTTTTTTTTTTGTCGTTACCCAGTCATTTCTACATGGATACAATTAAGATAAGAATAATTCCCCAAAATTGAATTTACCATTAAAAAATTATTATTTGTTGTCGTTGTTGTTATTATATAATAATTGCATTGTGTAGTTATATATTGTAAACATAAAAAATATATATTTTTCCTTCACAATTGAGATAGCAATTCTAATGTATTTTTTCAGATTTTTCCCTGAGAATCTCAAGATTTTCAAGATGTCATCTAAATACCAAGAGAAATCAGCAGGAAAAAGAAGTAAACTGAGGGAGTTACTATAAAAAGAGGAATATACTAAGCTTTCAGCCCTCCAGCAGTCCATGTCAAAAAAGGTCTGATCAAGAAAGGGAAATTAATACTTTTGGCTTCATAAAAACCATTTGCTAGCATTCCCCTTATACTGCTGAGAAAAAAAAAGGAAAAAAAAAAAAAGAGAATAAGGTCCATACCTGTACTGACACCATTTGGTTGCATGTCACATTTCTAAAGCAGTAAATAGTAAATACTACCTTTTTCCTTTTTTATTTTTTTGTGATGCAAAAGTGATGTTTTTATGTTAAGGCCAGCTATGGTTCAAAATGTTTTTCTTGCATAACCAGTCAGTTTACACCTGGCACATATCTATACGGTTCAATTGCTCTATCAACTGACTTTAAATGATGACAAGCAACCTGAACAACTCATTATCTGCCTTTACACTCTGTCTTCTATAGTAGCTGATCATTAATGCAGCAGACAGGCTTTGGGTCCATTTTGATGATACATCTGTATGTGTTAAACAAGTGGAATGACAGTAAGGTCAATGGATCCAGCTATCCTTTGGCAGTTTCTGATCACGTACAAATACTGCCTGTGATTCAAGCTGAATTTTTGCGCCAGCAAGAGCATGCAGAAAACTTGAAAATAAGCCACTCCTTAAAGTTGTGCAATTAGATGTATAATGAACACTAACACAGTAGTACAGTAGCTACTGGAATTATTCTCTTAAAATCAAGCAAAAGCAAGGACTTTGGATACTACTTTATAGAATTGATTTGATTTCCTCAAAGGTAGAAACATAAGCACACACACAGAAAAGCAGGAAGGAAAAAATATGCAAAGCGAGGACATAAATTTTTGTTCTGAAATGGAACTACACATACAAGAACTTCAGATTATGAGGCAAGAGAAAATCGACCTGTAAAGGTATTAATTGTGAAATTAAACCTGCAGTCCTAAAAGAAAACTCAAAATGGCTGAATCACTAGTCGAAAGTCCTGACAGAAGTTATGAAATGCTCCTTGTAGGGCTGGGAAAAATTATTTCTGAGTATTTAGAACATCTGCATAAAGTAAAGAGACAACACTATGGCTTCAAAATTTAAATGTTAATTACTTCAGGAAAATAAAAGTGTTTCTGGGAAACCCAAAGTATTATGGAGAACTTATGCTTTTTTTTGCCTCCTCCTTCAAAATTGATAAAAAGTTTTGGTGTACAAAACGATAAAAGGGGGAAGCAGTTTAGAACAAATTGTTATGTCTTAGGCCCCCTTTTGTGCTTTTGGTCAAGTTAATTCTGTGGTGTCCTAATTAGAATTGGTGTCCTGATTAGAATTGCTGCGATTCTAATTCACCTTCTCACAATTCTGAAATAAATCATACTTATATAAGATTCTACTTCTTACATATAGGATGCCATTTTACACTTTACATCTAATAAAACATGAAATGGTTGTAATTGCATATAACATTTGGCTCTTAGGTAGGAAGTGATTTGCATTGAAATGTTTCTCTCATAAGCACTTAGAAATAGTCATGTTCTTATTTTATATGATTGATACTAATAAAAAGATAACTTGGCATTTAAGATGCCAATAACCTTTTTCACAGGGTAGTAATATTTCCTGTAGCTATAAGTCTAATAGATGAATAGAGGTAGCTAATCCAAAATTTTCTCTGAGTGCAAGTTCTGTTCCATTCTTACATTATATATTATCCTGATTAAAAAAAAAAAAAAGTAACTTGAGAAGACAAATTGTGTGGTTTTTATTTTTTCCCCACATACATATCATAACCAGCATGAATATATGAGCAAACTGTCAGTGCAACTCTTAAACATTTTATATGAGATAAGAATGTCTCACAATCTGTTCCAAATCATCTAAACATATTTAACATGTATCTACATATTCAAACATACAAAATTCAGTCGGGTTAAACAGTTGTAGTATTTTCTTAAGCAGTGTATTTCACAGAACCACTGAAGGGTTAAGGGACCTTAAAGATCATGCAGTTCTTACCCTCCAGCCATGGGTAGGGATCCTTTCCCTGTGTTCATCCAATCAGGGCCCATGGGCTAAATGTATACCCATTTTACATTAGTGTTGCCTCATCTCGTGCTCTTTACCCAGTGTATATCTTTGCTCCAGCCTTTTCCCTTTTTCTCTAGGATCTTGGTTTCTTGAAGGACAGTCTTGTTAGCAAAGAGAGAAGCAAAGAAGAATTTTTATATCAGAGTCTTTTCCAGGTCCCCACCTTGTTGAGCAATGGGCTTACATTTCCCCTGCTCTATCTTTAATCATCTATGGGCTTATACATCTTCTTCTTTACTTTGACATCTCTGGCCAGATGCAATTCCTTTTGGCATTTAGATTTCCTAATTTCATCCCTGGGTGCTGTGACAATGTTTCTGCATTCCTCCCTACCCTGCTTGCTTCCTACCCCTGTATGACTCCCTTTACCTGTTTGAGTTTGATGAGGAGCTCCTTGTTCATCCACACAGGCCACCTGCTATTCTTGTGTAACTTTATATCTAGTAGAATTGTAGAACACCATTAAGTATCAGTTATTATAAGCATGCAAGCTGCCAGCTTGTTTTTTCTTTTATTCCTTCTGGATAACATTTTGTTCATCTGGAACATTTAGAAACCTCTCTTCCAAAATTCAAATTTGTGAAGGTGAGTGGCTTTTTTTTTTTTTT
>VZTR01024225.1:187511-201636 GCA_013400775.1 Chaetops frenatus
GGGGGGGAGGGGGGGAAGGGGGGAAAAGCCGGCAGGGTCCGGCCGCAGCCCCAGCACGGCCGCCAGGCCCTGGGGCCCAGAGCGGCCGGCCAGGGCCATGCCGGAGTTACCTTCCACGCGGGCGGAAAGTCGAAGAGGGCTTCCAACTTCCCGCTCCTAAAAAAATGTAAGCTTCGCAAAGACGCCTCTAATTTCAAGTGGCTACATGAGGTGCCCATCTTAAAATTAGCCAATCCGTGGGCTCCTCACCTCTGCTGGAAACTGTCCCGGCGGAAGTAGGAAAACAAAGAAACCCCCCCCAGGAAGGAGAAAAAAAAGTTGTTGTCCTTTAAACCACAACACAGTATTAGGAGTGGAGAGCGAGCTTCGCCACTTCTTACACAATAGATTTGCTAGGATATTAACAAATCTTCAGCACTGACTGTGTGTGTCTGCACACATCCTTCAGCAATAGTCAGATAAACCCAGCTTAAACACTCACACTGCAGAAATAAAGATTGTGGAAGTAAAGATTCAGTAAGAATTATTATTTTTGGGAAGTGGCATAAAACTACTTAAGAACCTGTGAAAATGGGTAGGTTTTAGGAAAGGGGATCCTTGTCAGTGTAAGGTAGGAAAAATTCCACAAATAAGATCTGATCCATGAGACAGTTATGTCAGTAACTTCCTGTTCGTATGATTTTGGAGTTAATAAAGATTAGCGGAACTGAAACTAATTTAACTAATTTTTGCTGAGTTAAATTCTAACACTAAAAAAGGTGCAAAATAATTGTATCAGTTACATCTGCTTATTTTTGGTGAATAAATACAAATAGTGGATTTCACAATTTGTTTCCTGAATGTTCCTTCTGGCACAAGGAAAAAGGCAGATTTAAAGGTCCTTCCCAATCCGGTCTTTTTTAGCTGAAAAATAAAGATGCAACTGTAAATTTCTCTGTCTCTTTCTATACATCTGGGCATACATAGGCATTTTATTAAAATATTTTTTAAATTAGATAATAATATACTCTTTATACTTTAAATGTATTATTTACTAATAATATACGATTAATAGTATAATTTATATGTTATGTTATGTCATGACTCAGGAGTCAGTCATTGTGCCAGGTACTCTACAAACACAGGAGAAAATAAATATGGATTAACGCACACTTTAAAAAAATCTATACTACACAGTGTTTTAAGACATACTATAAGACAGCTATAGGAGCAAGAATAATAAATTAATTACTGTTAATATAATAAAGTAGATTCACATCAAATAAATTAGAAAGATCCTGATCTTAAGGAAATTGAAAGAACTCAATTTTAAAGTGACATAAGGCAGAATATATCTTGTGAAATCTTACGCAATGTGGCACAGAAGAAATGAAAATACAAGAAATAACAAAAAATCTTAGAAGAATAAAAGAAATTATAAAAGGACCAAGCCATGCTAGATGGAAAGATAGCCAACAGTCGCTATGAGACAAAGCTATGGATAGGCAATATCATCAGCTTCTTAAGACATTTCAAAACTAAGTTAATTTAAAATAATTTTTCTTCCTAAGAGGCCTATAGCTTTTATGTTGCTTGAGTAATTGGTTTATGCTACATCAATATTCTCCCTCTTGAGTTGTTCTTTGCAAGAAAAGTGAAAAATTTTTTTGGTTATTTCTCTGCAAACAAGAGGATCTTTTTTCTAAATTACTTGCAGTTTTATTTACTTTTTAAAACATGGCATCCTTGAACTGTTCCTACCTTGTTCTGTATATCACTGACAGTTCTGCATTCTCTTCTAGTAATTTCTGGATTGTTTCCAATTTCTATTACTTATCTAAAAGACCAAGAATATAAATGTTCTCTCACCACTGCATTGTAATTCTAATGCCCACCCTTTTGCAGGTTTCAGAGAGATTGTTCACATGCACGAGCGCACCATTTTATACATATATGGAGTTATATACATACATAGGAAAGAAACTAGGAAGGTCCCATCGTCCTCCTTGTCCCCCTCCCTTCTTCAATGAAACCTGTTCATTACATTGGCAAAGGCCATCTTTAATACAGGAAATCTAATGTCTCTGTACTCCCTCAGAGCACCTTTTGAGAGTTTAATATCCTTTCAAGCAAGGAGACTAGATTAACCTCCATCAGATCAAGCTAGCATCTTTGAAGTTTACTTATATGACTTCTCATTGGAAAAAACAAAAGTGATAAAAACTCTGGGACTTTACAACTTTAATTTAATTGGGCCTTATACAAATTAACTAAAAAAAAAAAAAAAAAAAGTAGTTCAGGCTACACAACCCAATGGTTCCTTCTGGTATTTAATTCAATGTACCTGTGACTTATTTGTTAACTATTTCTCCTTTCTGCTCAGGCATTATGAATGTATTACTGAACAACTGAAAAGGCACAAATGGAGTGAAAAGCCTATATGAAAAGCAACTAGTTTAGATATTGCTTTAGTATAATTAACATATAGTTCTAGGAACTTGTACTAAGGTTATAAAAGTTGTTTGTCTATTTTATGGACGGCAATTATGAAATTTTTGGTAAAAGGATAAGTTACATTTCAGATTCTGTAAGAGACATAATGGATTTTAAAGCCACGAAATGAGGATAAAGAGACTTTCAAGCAGGTTGAAATGCAATAATATGGCATCTAGTGTAAAGTAAAAAGTTAAAATTGTGATTATTTATAAAAAGACATGCAGCTTTAAGTTACAGAATAACATGAGTAGCTTAAAATACTTTAAACAATTAAATTAAGACTTTTTTATCAAGTTTAATGTTTTTGAATGAGAAGATTTCATGTTATTTTTGTCAGCCGCTATTAATTTTAAAAAGTTACATAAATTAAATAAGTACATTTATTTAATTCATTTTTTAAACAAACACTACCTCTATGGTAATATAGAAAGTTAGTTCTGAATACTTCTTTAATGCTACTAAAATGTTTCTTTGTCTACTATTTTTATTCTGTCCATAGACTGTCAGGATTGGAAGGGAGATCATGAAGGCATCTAACTCAGTTTCTGTTTAAGTATCTGTAAGTCATTTTTGGCAGATGTTCTTTCCACTCTGTTTTAAACAGTGATGGTGGAGGTTCCACAGCCTTGCCAATCTATTTCAGTTCTGTTCTATCCTTACCATCAGATGACTCATGTCTCTAATTTCTTGGCTATGATTATTATTGATGCTACACATGCAGGCACAGAAAGAAGGAAACTGAAAAACATAGTCGGTTTGATTATTTGTTACAAATATTTTTCAAGGAACATTTACTAGCCAGGTATATCTATATCTAGTAATTCCACTTTTCTGATTTTATAAAAAATAAGGACCATAGAGTTTTACCTAGTCTTTCAAAATCTCAACAAGCATCCCTGAATTCTAAAGAAATAAATTACTTAAACTCTGAGACTTCATTACCCAAAAGCTGTCTTTATATTAAATAAACCTATTAAATGAAAATGTGTGAATTAACCTGAGCACTTTAAAGGTTGTATCTTGCTTACTCCTGACTAAGATTTTATCTTTCTCATTGTAATTGCCATCTGTTCTGTGTTCATGAAGTTAGTATAATGTGATTTACTTCATTTTTGTGGCATTAGTATAAATTTCAAAGTTTCCATGTTGCTGTTAACCTACTTGCAGAACAACTGCTTGAATAACTTTGTACCTTGGTATATTTAATCTGTGATGTGGCTTTTCTGATTTTTCTCAGGTCAGCTTATGCTTAGTGCCTTGTACTAGGCTTCAGTTTTTCTATATAATATCTACTGTGTCTGAGGTTCATGAAGAAATATCCCTATTTAGCCAACCTGACTTTTTAAAAAATATACCCAAGCTTCCTTGCAGTACAATTGTTTATATGTGTACTTTCAATACCAATCATCAAAAAAGTAATATTGCAAAACTTCTTTAACACTTTCTGACCTATTTCTTAGGATGTTTTACAGGCTATCAGAGTTTGAGTCCAAGTAGTAAAATGATGTAACATTAAAATACAAAATATTTTTATTTACATCATTCTAATAAAATAATGCAATAGAAACAAAAATATTTATGTCCTTCATACACTACATTTTTATATTTTGTTTTGCTTTTTAACAAAAGAATTATGAACATAGTCTCAATGTTCCAAGTTTTGAAGGATATGTTGGACAACCTGTCCTGGAGGCGTTACGTATAACTATATATTCAAAGAATTTTGCTGGGATTCAGTTCACAAAGCATTACCTCTTTGTCAATAGCTACCACAGCTTCACCAGTCATCTGGATTATATTAATGGTCTTTAAAGAAATGAAAAAGACAATTTTAATGTTGTGATGTGATCTAATCTAGGGGTTTTTTCACCCAGAGCCAGTTCAGCTGGTAAGCACTAACCACTCATGCACTCAGAACTGATAAGGCAAAATCCTACCCTACATGACATGCTGTACTACTTCTCACATTACCATACCAGGTAGTTAAAGTATCCCAACACCTATAATACCAACCCTTCACATGATTCTGACAGTTTATCAAACAAAGCTGCACCTCCCCACCTTTCCAGAATTGCCAGCGAAATCTTGCTATACAGTAATTTAATTTTCTTCTCAAATATCTATTGTTATATATTTTACACTCCAGACAATGTGTATTTGGTCTCAACATGCAAAGCAAACACCAGTTATTTATGAAGTCATCAAGGTCCATGTGTGGCCCATTAATGGACTATTTTGTAACTTACATAAAAGGTACAATTGTACCCTGTCCTTCCATCATTCTTTCATAGGAATTCTGATTTTCTGCCTCCTTCTCCTCTCATATGAGAGATTATGTCTGTCATCTCCTCCACAAGTTTACTTCTTCTGTATTGTATTTACTCATTCAAAACTCCTTTTCATCTCACTTTCACGACAACAGCTTTCTTCTTCTAGCTTTCTTAGCTTCCCTAAAGCCAAAAGATTTAAAAATGTAATGGCTGAGTGCATTAGTACCTGGCTGCATCTCTTACTTTGTGTTTAATATATATGCATAAACAAATACAGCTTAATGCATTGTATCATTTCATAGATATGTTATTTTGTAGTTTTCACATGTGTATATATATATATATTTATTTTTTTTTTACACATGCATACATACACTCATACTTTTGGTTTTACCTGCCTTTTTTTTTCTTGTTTTTCAAAAATTTCATGTCTTATTCATTCATTCTTTCACATCTTAAAATTCAGATTTCACGAACAAGCCACTCTATGCCTCTTTTAGACAGTGAAAAGAGTAAGATAGAATTAGAAATTCACATTACTTTCCCCATAAACCTGTTTACTGTCAGCTACTTTGGATGAAAACTAGTTTATTGATTAAATATTTTCATGCATCTTTGAAATAAATCGGTTTGATTTCAGAAAACTAATGCATCATAATTAAGAAATAAGCCTCCATCCTGAGGCAAAGATTCAATTAATGGTAAAAGTTGAAGTTGTTTAGTTTGATCCCACTTATGACATTAATGTATTCTGAACTTCATGTTCAGAAGTTTTCAGAGGTGTCAATTTAAATGGAAAAGTCAAAGGAGAATTTTTCTTACTCTAAGTATAATTCTTTTAGTTTCAAGTTAAAACTGAAGCTGTTAAAGCTATCTTAAATTATGACCTAAGCTGTGCCCTCAAGGGCACAAAACTTACTACGTATTCTCTGAAGACCTCACTCTCTAATCTTGACAAAAACTTACTAGGTATTCTCTGAAGATCTCACTCTCTAATCTAAAATTAGGCATTTTGAATGCATTTCCACAAATTACTCACAAAAAACACCAAGACAAAGTACTGTTTTTACAAATCCTGATTCATCTACAACAATATTTTTTAAACAAATAAAGTTTACTTTCTTGAAAAATGGGAACTATCCCAGTTTTTAGGGCATATATTCTTTTTATTATTCTTTTCTGCTAATTGGTTTCTATAACTGTTCTTTTCATAAAGAAAAAATTCATCCTCTCAGTTAAGTGTGTGTTCTCATCACAAGTGCCTTAACAAACTGCTGTAGAAAAATACAACATTAAACAGAATATAAAGGAGATTCTAATGTCTCCCATGCACTGGTTTCAAAATGTGAATGAGACACATGATAAAAGCTTCATATTGGCATATTCTACAAATGCTTCTGTTAGCAGCTTTACAAGAGGTAACACTTTCAACCACCTAGCATGAAAATGCTTCATTTTCCCCAACCTGTCTTAGTACATTAATCAACTCAATAATAATTTTCTGACCTCATTTGTTAGTTCCTGACATTTAAACGGAGAATTTTCAGCAGAGAATACTATATTAAACTAGAATTTGTTTACTATATACCTTGATGTTTGGATTTAATGATGTAAGTATATTGTTTATTTAAGTATATACATACTTTCCCTTGATCAAAATATATCTAAAAATCTAAAAATGCAACATCAGCTAATATATTTAAAAGCATATACATTTCTATGCACGTATAACTATGATGACTTTAAACATCAAAATTCTATTATTTATGTTCTTAACTTTACACATTAAGCCCTCAAAACTTAGAAAATGAAAAAGGAGTTATTATTGCTTTCATTTTTTTCACTTATTTAATTCTTTAATTTGCTTACATATATTTTTTGCAATGCCATTTTAGTGACATCATAAATGTCATATTTTGTACAAGATTTCTGTCTTTTTGCCTGCAAAAATAGTTGTTGAGTATGTGAATCTTGATGGTACCTATTATTTGGAAGAACACAGTGTCCCTTTGTTGCTGAATCTTAAATTGAGTGGTTAGAGCCAGGACATTATGGTACTATAAACTAACTTTTATAGTTAGTACAGTATTATTTTGGAACTCTATAGTAAACTTGAATATAAGACACATTTTGCACATAATGCTAGACAAAGCAGCTGTAAAAAACTTTGTATTTGTGTTTGGAATTTTGTGAATAAGTTTTTGAAAACCTATAAGAGAAAACGGCCAAGATATTTGTTGAAATGCTATACTCAGCTTCCTCTGAAGCCTAGAGAACTGTCTACATTTCTAAGAATACACTAAATTAAACACAGAAGCATAAAATTGTTACAGCTGGACAAGATCTCCAAGATAACAAACATCAAGTCACACCAGTGAAACATCACGGCCACCCTCACCAATAAACTGTGTGTCCCCAAGTGCCACATATAGATATATTTTGAACACTTCCAGGGATGGTGATTCCATCTCAGAAGCCTTTTCCAATGCCTGACAACCCTTTTGGTATTGGCGTGGCGCAGAGCCACGCAATTGGCGCGCCGATCCAATCTCAGTTGGATGCCCGGGTGCCGCAGCATGGCGCAGACCGATGGGCTAGAGCCCAGCCGTGGAACAGCGCAGGGTGACGCCGGTCGCGCTGTCCGTGGCGGGTGGGCGAGCTGCCCCAGCCATGGAATGGTGTGAGCTGGCCAAGCGAGACAGCCCACCTTGGTGTGGCGATAGCACAGGCAGTGCTGCGTGGCGTGAAGCCGCCAAGCCAGGAAGCACACCCCAGCACAGCAGCATGGCAGTGGATGGCACCGTGGCGCGGCGTGGAGCATCCGGACACAGCAGTGCCATGAGGACCACTGCTGACCCAGTGGCGGACAGTGCAGCCATGGCATGGAACAGAGCGGCATGCTGCAGGGCGGCCCGGAGCCGGTCCCGTCAGGACCTCCCAGTGCTGCTAGAGCCCTGCCAAGCTGGCCTCATGAACATCAGAGCCCCACCACAGACCCAGGTAACTGGCGCAAGACAAGCAGCCCATCCCCCACTGACCACGCGGTCTGGTCATCATGGAGCCTCCCATCTTCACCATGCCACGTGGTTTCACCCCGAACCACGCCCCCAAACCAACCCAGATGAAGAACATCAACTGCTTCAACTCTGCCCCTGAGGAATACGTCAGCACTCCATTGGGATATGACCCCACCTGGACTGACCCCACCAGGGTGTGACCCCCTACCTGCGATCCCNCTTTTCATAAAGAAAAAATTCATCCTCTCAGTTAAGTGTGTGTTCTCATCACAAGTGCCTTAACAAACTGCTGTAGAAAAATACAACATTAAACAGAATATAAAGGAGATTCTAATGTCTCCCATGCACTGGTTTCAAAATGTGAATGAGACACATGATAAAAGCTTCATATTGGCATATTCTACAAATGCTTCTGTTAGCAGCTTTACAAGAGGTAACACTTTCAACCACCTAGCATGAAAATGCTTCATTTTCCCCAACCTGTCTTAGTACATTAATCAACTCAATAATAATTTTCTGACCTCATTTGTTAGTTCCTGACATTTAAACGGAGAATTTTCAGCAGAGAATACTATATTAAACTAGAATTTGTTTACTATATACCTTGATGTTTGGATTTAATGATGTAAGTATATTGTTTATTTAAGTATATACATACTTTCCCTTGATCAAAATATATCTAAAAATCTAAAAATGCAACATCAGCTAATATATTTAAAAGCATATACATTTCTATGCACGTATAACTATGATGACTTTAAACATCAAAATTCTATTATTTATGTTCTTAACTTTACACATTAAGCCCTCAAAACTTAGAAAATGAAAAAGGAGTTATTATTGCTTTCATTTTTTTCACTTATTTAATTCTTTAATTTGCTTACATATATTTTTTGCAATGCCATTTTAGTGACATCATAAATGTCATATTTTGTACAAGATTTCTGTCTTTTTGCCTGCAAAAATAGTTGTTGAGTATGTGAATCTTGATGGTACCTATTATTTGGAAGAACACAGTGTCCCTTTGTTGCTGAATCTTAAATTGAGTGGTTAGAGCCAGGACATTATGGTACTATAAACTAACTTTTATAGTTAGTACAGTATTATTTTGGAACTCTATAGTAAACTTGAATATAAGACACATTTTGCACATAATGCTAGACAAAGCAGCTGTAAAAAACTTTGTGTTTGGAATTTTGTGAATAAGTTTTTGAAAACCTATAAGAGAAAACGGCCAAGATATTTGTTGAAATGCTATACTCAGCTTCCTCTGAAGCCTAGAGAACTGTCTACATTTCTAAGAATACACTAAATTAAACACAGAAGCATAAAATTGTTACAGCTGGACAAGATCTCCAAGATAACAAACATCAAGTCACACCAGTGAAACATCACGGCCACCCTCACCAATAAACTGTGTGTCCCCAAGTGCCACATATAGATATATTTTGAACACTTCCAGGGATGGTGATTCCATCTCAGAAGCCTTTTCCAATGCCTGACAACCCTTTTGGTATTGGCGTGGCGCAGAGCCACGCAATTGGCGCGCCGATCCAATCTCAGTTGGATGCCCGGGTGCCGCAGCATGGCGCAGACCGATGGGCTAGAGCCCAGCCGTGGAACAGCGCAGGGTGACGCCGGTCGCGCTGTCCGTGGCGGGTGGGCGAGCTGCCCCAGCCATGGAATGGTGTGAGCTGGCCAAGCGAGACAGCCCACCTTGGTGTGGCGATAGCACAGGCAGTGCTGCGTGGCGTGAAGCCGCCAAGCCAGGAAGCACACCCCAGCACAGCAGCATGGCAGTGGATGGCACCGTGGCGCGGCGTGGGGCATCCGGACACAGCAGTGCCATGAGGACCACTGCTGACCCAGTGGCGGACAGTGCAGCCATGGCATGGAACAGAGCGGCATGCTGCAGGGCGGCCTGGAGCCGGTCCCGTCAGGACCTCCCAGTGCTGCTAGAGCCCTGCCAAGCTGGCCTCATGAACATCAGAGCCCCACCACAGACCCAGGTAACTGGCGCAAGACAAGCAGCCCATCCCCCACTGACCACGCGGTCTGGTCATCATGGAGCCTCCCATCTTCACCATGCCACGTGGTTTCACCCCGAACCACGCCCCCAAACCAACCCAGATGAAGAACATCAACTGCTTCAACTCTGCCCCTGAGGAATACGTCAGCACTCCATTGGGATATGACCCCACCTGGACTGACCCCACCAGGGTGTGACCCCCTACCTGCGATCCCACCTCTGGGGGGTGCGGTCACACCCATGGATCGACTTTCATGGAGTGAGACTCCAACTCAGACCCCATCTCGAAGAAACAGAGCCCCAACTCCAGATCAGCTTTCAGGGGGTGTAGCTTCAAGCTAGTTCCCTCTGGCAGGGAAAGGCTTAGCCACGTCCCCAAACCTGCCTCTCATTGAGCCTCCAAGCCAGCCAAGGTGGAACCCAGCTTCACCAGCAACCCAAACTCCACTGCCTCTAATGTTCCAGCCAAAGTCCATTCCTACCTGTAGCCCCATAACCTTTTGAACACAGGTGGAAAATCAAGCAATTGAAAGTGGTAACTTGAGTTAATTGCTGCCTCCATACATTCCCCATCCCCCAAAAATTGGCATGAGGAAAAGGAATCGATTGATAAAATGCAGGTGAAAATCCTGAAAAGAGAACAAAACTTAATTCCTGCCCATAAAGGGCAGCTGGGAGTCCCAGAAAAGGGACAAATATAAGTCCTAGAAAACAGACACAATATAATAATTCCTGCCACTGAAAAGGCAACTTCAATTCTTGCAAATAAAGAAAACATTAATATCTTGCCAAAAAGGGCAAATTAAATTTTTTCAGAAGAAAAAAGGTTCCATTCCTACAAAAAGAAACATATTCCAGTTCTAACAAATTGCCAAACTTATCCCTCACCACCAGAATTTCAATCAGATTCTCCAGAGANCCCAAACCAACCCAGATGAAGAACATCAACTGCTTCAACTCTGCCCCTGAGGAATACGTCAGCACTCCATTGGGATATGACCCCACCTGGACTGACCCCACCAGGGTGTGACCCCCTACCTGCGATCCCACCTCTGGGGGGTGCGGTCACACCCATGGATCGACTTTCATGGAGTGAGACTCCAACTCAGACCCCATCTCGAAGAAACAGAGCCCCAACTCCAGATCAGCTTTCAGGGGGTGTAGCTTCAAGCTAGTTCCCTCTGGCAGGGAAAGGCTTAGCCACGTCCCCAAACCTGCCTCTCATTGAGCCTCCAAGCCAGCCAAGGTGGAACCCAGCTTCACCAGCAACCCAAACTCCACTGCCTCTAATGTTCCAGCCAAAGTCCATTCCTACCTGTAGCCCCATAACCTTTTGAACACAGGTGGAAAATCAAGCAATTGAAAGTGGTAACTTGAGTTAATTGCTGCCTCCATACATTCCCCATCCCCCAAAAATTGGCATGAGGAAAAGGAATCGATTGATAAAATGCAGGTGAAAATCCTGAAAAGAGAACAAAACTTAATTCCTGCCCATAAAGGGCAGCTGGGAGTCCCAGAAAAGGGACAAATATAAGTCCTAGAAAACAGACACAATATAATAATTCCTGCCACTGAAAAGGCAACTTCAATTCTTGCAAATAAAGAAAACATTAATATCTTGCCAAAAAGGGCAAATTAAATTTTTTCAGAAGAAAAAAGGTTCCATTCCTACAAAAAGAAACATATTCCAGTTCTAACAAATTGCCAAACTTATCCCTCACCACCAGAATTTCAATCAGATTCTAGGCAACTTCAATTCTTGCAAATAAAGAAAACATTAATATCTTGCCAAAAAGGGCAAATTAAATTTTTTCAGAAGAAAAAAGGTTCCATTCCTACAAAAAGAAACATATTCCAGTTCTAACAAATTGCCAAACTTATCCCTCACCACCAGAATTTCAATCAGATTCTCCAGAGANATTGATAAAATGCAGGTGAAAATCCTGAAAAGAGAACAAAACTTAATTCCTGCCCATAAAGGGCAGCTGGGAGTCCCAGAAAAGGGACAAATATAAGTCCTAGAAAACAGACACAATATAATAATTCCTGCCACTGAAAAGGCAACTTCAATTCTTGCAAATAAAGAAAACATTAATATCTTGCCAAAAAGGGCAAATTAAATTTTTTCAGAAGAAAAAAGGTTCCATTCCTACAAAAAGAAACATATTCCAGTTCTAACAAATTGCCAAACTTATCCCTCACCACCAGAATTTCAATCAGATTCTCCAGAGAGAGGAAAAAAAAAAAAAAATCCCCAAGAATACAGAGACCATAAACTTCCATATATCCCCAAATCCCAAGAACTATTCCTATTTCAACACCCACACGTCATCTGTGTGGGCTGAGCTCAAACACTGGCATCGCTGACCCAACCTCCCACCAAACCCAAAACCGTACAATTTTTATAAATCATTCTGCTCATATACCTATAAACTTTAAAAAATTCTGAAATTGACAATTATATTTATTTTCCTTTTGTTTACTTGTAGTTTTAGGGGGAGTACATGTTACTGTTTGTAAAAGTAAATTGTAGTTTTCAAAGATGAATGTGATCACTATTTCTGTACATCATAGCTGAATTTGTAATAATTTCAAAAGTTAAAATGTTTTTTATTGTGAAGCTAAGTTATGGTTCCAAGTTAAAGGTTATCTATATGTTTATGTTAATGTAAGCTTATAACGGTTCTATAATTATGTTAATTTAAGTTGTAACAGTTCCAAAGTTAAATTGATTCTACTTCATTACAGACAAGTTATAACTGGTGCCAATCCAGAAAAGTGTTGAGTTTAACCTGAACAATTCTGACATCAGTAACACATATAAATACAGCCCTAATTGGAAAGGAAAAACAAATTTATTAATTGGATGCAAAAATATTACACAAAAATCAAAATCTATAGTGTATTATGTCACTCTGTAAGCAGTGGGCCCCTGCTTTTGTTTTTCACAGATTTAGCCAGATTAAATTCTAGTTAGGTTTTGGCCCTTCTAATTTTTTTCCCTGCATAATCTCATTACAACCTTCAGAGTTCTGACTTACAATAGTCCCTTGATGAACGGAACAGTAGTTTAGTAATTCTTAATTGGTTCTTAAAATATTTAATCAAAAAAATGAACAATAACTTTTGTACATCACAACATTTTCTCTAAACTAGCAATTATAAATGAAAATTAAATCTGTTCATTAAAGAACAGGAAAAGAGAACATGAGTTGTAGTATTGCACTATAATTTTTCCAGCTAAACTGCTTAGAGCACTTGTTTCAGACTGTACTGCACCAATAAGTTATCATTTCAATTTTGCCTTTTTGGTATCTCGGAGACATCCCCACATGGTAAACACATGGTAATTACTGTGGTGTGTACACATGAATTCAGAACATGAGTATTTCTTACAATGACCTTACAATTCTGATATGAATAAAGAGACAGTAGATGATGCAAAAGATAGGCAGGGGGAAGAGAAGTTTGGATCCTGATCTTAGGACACCAGCACTGTCAGAGTTGGCAAATACTTTCTAGGCAATGCAGTAATTTTGAAGGTGGAGTATTTTGCTAAGAGCAAAAAGAGAGAAGTGCCAGATTAATCAATAGCACATTAGCAGAAATTCCTAATGATTCATGTTTCAGGTCCTGTTAAAGGCCTTCCTCATGCACATAAAATATTTCTTGTCCTTTTTTTCAGGAACACCAGGTTTCTTACAGTAGCTACTTTTATATTCCTAAATCTCAGTACTTAATTCATCCTCTCTCCAGGTACATTTTTATTTATTTAATACAGTCACAATATGTTTGAGTTTTTTTCCTCATAAACAGAAATTATAACTTCTATTTCGGTTTTTTTTCTTCATTTAAAGGATCTTGATGCATCAAAATCAAAATGCTATGACTTTTCTTTCTTATTTTATGCATAGAGCTATGTATATTGCATGAGAAACTGTGAGGAACCAATTTCGTTTTAATTCAGCCATTTTAGTTTGCCTCAACCCTGGTTGTCAGCCTTGTCAGAGATGTGAAGGGGGACAGTGTACACGTGCCATGTCCAGGAGGCAGCTAGGAGAAGATGGAGGAAAAACCTGGGGGGATTCGCCTGGCAACACCTCACATGGGGCACTCAGTAGCAGACACTGCAGAGGGGCTTCTCCAATCAGGTCGCGAAGATGTCTCCACTAATGCACAAAGAAAGTTTGGACCGGACCAGTGGTCTCCTGTCCGCGGGAGGACTCTGGGAGGGGCCGGGGGTATAAAAATAAAATGCATCATAGCTCAGCACTGCTGCTCGCCGGAGCTGGCTGCTGTCCCTTGGCTGGTTCGCTGCCTCCTCTGCCCTGGCC
>VZTR01024226.1:9945-86640 GCA_013400775.1 Chaetops frenatus
AAATCACAGAATCCTATAATAGTTTGATCTGAAACGGAGCTTCAAGGTCATCTAGTTGCAACCCTCCTGCCATGAGCAGGGACATCTTCCACTGGACCAGTGCTCAAAGCTCCATCCAGTCTGACCTTGAACACTTCCAGAGATAGGGCATTCACAGCTTGTCAGGGAAACCATTCCAGTGACTCACCACCACATGATATGTTACAGTAAAGAATTTCTTCTCAATATCAAATCCAAGACAACCCTCTTTCAGTTTGAGGCAAATACCTTGTCTATCACTACATGCCCTTGTAAAAAGTCCATCTCCAGCTTTCCTGTGGCCTCTTAAGAGGTGAGAACTGACACAGAACTTGGACATATTTGGTGACTTTTTTCCTGACCTGACACAGAAACACTGGCAGTTGGATGGGCTCCAAACCACTTTCTCATCTAAAAGTGACTACATGCCAAGGCTGATGGAATATCCTGTTGAACAATCAACAACAAAATTTAATTCCTTTTGTCTTTGTGCTTTAACAGAGGAATTAAAATAGACAATCAGGTTTAATTTAATTCTTGGGAAAAAAAAATCTATTTGTAAACACCAATGACTGTGCTAAGACAAGGTAAGTTTGTAAAAAATAATTAGCACAGACTAGTTTCTGTGGTTTTTTTTTTTCCTTTCTTGGTATCATCAATATTGTGAGTAGGACTTCTTCACAGTGTGCTAGTTTCCTAAAGAAACCACGTATAGAGGGATCTGGATATGCACAGTCAGGTCAACTGCTCAGGGAGAAGAGACAGCAGAAAAGTCACTTAATCAGGCCTCAGAGTTGTCAATTTGTCTGGACTGGCTGTGACTGTGAGCTGGTCACTGTCTGAACCCATTTTTGAATTAGCCATTGATCTCCTTCAGTAAGATTTTGGACAGCCCTTGGAAAAATTCTGTGTGGAGTCCCAGGGAAGGCAGTCTTCCTGTCTTTGTTGTAATCTCAAGCAGAAAGTAATTGGGATAGTCATTAAATTGTATTTCCTATTTAATGGCTCAAAATGACTTCAGCCTTTTTCTTAATCGTAAGTGGATCAAACTGACAAAATCACTATATTACTTTTGGAATAAACACCTTATTCAAAGTCAGATCTTTGGCTTGTAGAATATATTCCTATTGACTATAAAACTCTGTTTACTCTTAACGAGCATTCACTGACCTGAAAACCAGAAAATTCTCTTTTGCATTGCTCTTAATCTGTTCCCAGAGTGGCTTTTTGTCCTCTCCACCCAACTAAAATGTCAACAAAAGTACTGAAAGCAGTAGCAGTCATGGTCACCAAGATTATATATAATCTCTTTCATTATTAAAGCTAAAATCCTAGTATCTATATGGTGTAATTTGAAGCTTAAAACCTTTCTGAAAAGAGACTTAATGTAAGTCTACCTCTCTGCTATCAAAGTCTGACTGGTGCTTGGGAGTCAAACATTGCATGGAATAAAAGCAAAGTAGTCTTTGATTTTCTGAGTTCATATAAACTGCCTTATCTGAGATTATCAGGTTCCCTGATCTTAAAAATGATTACTGTCCCCAGTAGGTAACCCTGGTTGGCTCTGCATTCCTAGCAGCTCCATGTTTAACTAAATTTTGCTGCAATTTCTGCACTGGGTAGTTCTGAGCTGAATCATTTCCCTTGCACAGCTTCTACCATGATGCATGGTAGCTGCATCAGCACTGAGCCAGTGGTGCTGATTGGGAAAGCATGGAGACCAGAAGTGCTCCACAGCAGTCACATGGACTTTGGTAATTTCTAAGTAACTGCGTACCAATATGACTTAAGGTGATCTTTGCTGAATCGAGGACATTAAAAGTTATTTGAGTTGGAAAGTTCAAAACTGTTTTCTTTGTGGAAGAATTGAGATATGTTCTATACATCACACAGCCTCCAGGCTATCTTTCAGGTTTTCATGTTAATAGCAGCCTGTAAAGTTGAGTTTGCTTACTCTTGCTTCTGGAAGGCCAGTGCTCTGGTTGATAGTTATCCATTAAAAGAGAAAAAAAACAGTATGGCACATAATTGCAACATGATCATACCTCTCCCTTGATGTGACTGTCTTCCTACCCACTCCTACTTTTACAGGAAATACTGCTGTAATAGAGGTATGAGTCTTGGTCTATGAAAGTATAGGCATTGTTCTTGATTTATTTGAATATTTCCTTTTCTAGTGTAATAATTGTCTTCAGTATCACATTATAATGTTTGTCTGACATTATTTTCTAAGCAAATTCTGTAATAATAGTCTGTTGATGAGGCAGGTGTTTTATACTAGTTGAAAACTTCACCAAGCAGCCTTGATATTTATGACTGGAGTTTTCCCCAAATTCTGTTGGACCGTTATAACATTATTGCATCTGCTACAGGACAAGAAAAAGGAGATGCTAAATCTCAGGAGTAAAGAAATTGAAATTGTAGAAGGAAAAATGAGAAATGATAAAATGAGAGGAGAGTAAGAGTGAAAGGTAAATTCAGAAGAGCAATATACAAAGGAAGACAGGAGGAAGAAGGAAGGAAAGAATGACTGAAGAGGGAAGAAAAAAGGTCATGTCAGGAGACAGGGAAAAATAAAAGAATGTACTAGGAAAAAAGCAGCTGAAATGCAGATGATAGGTTTATAAGCAACGGAGTTATATTTACAGACAGAGGAAGCATATTTTAATGCAGTACTTCTTTATTTCTTCTCTTCCATCCTTGTCTTGTGGTACTTTTCTTCTAACTTGGACGTCTGGTTTTTTCTCAAAATGATTCTGCTCCACTCCACTGGAAGTGATGAAATTAAGATGTATTACTCATTTGTGGATAGCTGTAGTATACACAGTATAGAAGAATCTGACATGTACATTTACTTCATGCATGTAGGCAGCCACAGTTAAAACAGGATTGTTCCTCTTCCTCCCATATTTGCCTGAGAATCTTAGATGCAGAAGTGTGTCTGGGGAGAGGAATGTTCTCATATCTGTAGGATATTATCTGTAGGAATTAATTTTTAGGTGATACTGAACTCCACTGCATCTTGAGTGTTCACCACTTACTCAAAAAACCCAGTACTTTGTGATGTCTTTGTGTCATCTGATGTGTTGTGAGTAGGACTTCTTCACAGTGTGCTACCTTCCTAAAGAAATCAGGTATAAATGGGTCTGGGTGAAAAAACCTCTGGACATGCTCAGAGTCTGGCCAACCCTAGTTCCCATCATGGGGAAGAGACAGCAGAGATGTCACTTGATCAGTCCTCGGAGACCATTCTTGAAGTGTCTTGTAGTAAAAGTACACTTTTCTTTACTTCTTCTAATTTGTTTTTAAATTGCAGTTTGCATGGAATTAATTAAGGTTGTGGGTAGAAAGGTTTTGATTATATACCAGGGGTTCATGCCGTCTTATTTCAGTTTGAATAATTCATGATTCTGTCCAGAATACTATTATAGAGTAATTGGATAGAATGAAATGAAGAAGCAGGAGGGATCCTACAATGCATAAAATAAATACTTTTAAAACACAGTGAAATTGTTTTCTTAGTAGCAGTTTCATTTTGAATATTACACAAAGGATTCCTTTGGAAGGGTGATGCAACGGCTGTGCATTTTTGTGCTTGAAGAAATCCACTTAATATAAAACTTGCAATCTCTGTACAATAAATGAACACCTACATAGAAATCCTATCCATATAAACTTAGAAAATCCAGCAATTTGGGTGAATATGTGTTGGCAGACTACAGTACTGGTTGCTATAGTAGTTAATCCTTAGACCATATACTACTGGCTTATAATATGCACATGGTAATTCATCTGTTCTGAACCTTAGAAAGTAAAGCTCCACCTATGATCTGAAACCAGCTATTAAGGGAAGCTGGATGTTTCTGATGATTGATTGATTGATCATAAGTTGAGAATAAAGGCTGTCTTCTCTAGAGATAAATGCTAAAGTGTTATTTTCTGAAACAGTAATTTCAGACAATCTGAAGTTACTGCTGTGATTCCACAAAGCAGGACATAATGTTTTTCATAACTCGGGATTTGCATAGCTCACAACAGAAAGCTCTTGATCTCTTAATGCCATTTATATATTATGTGCTGATTAGAAATGATTAATGAAAAAATCTAAGAAATGCAGATGCAGTGTCGTATACTGCTACTAAAGTAGAGTACTGAAACTTGTGTAGTGACTGAAAACCTTCGAGAAAGGTCCTTTTGTTTGTAGAGCCCTTTATGCTATCTCATTAAGGAAATTCTAGCCTCCCAAATTACAGCTATTTGCTCTTCTTTCTGTGAAACACATATCCTGTAATTTATTCAGTATTTTCAACATGATATTTAAAAATATCTTTATTTTCTTTTAAAAATGTGGTACCAGTGCCATGTTAGTCTTTTGTTTAATCACCTATACTGCCTTCTACAATAGAATTAGCAAACTTAACAGTTAGAGTTGCTGTTACATGGATTTAATATTAAATAATCTTCCCCTTTCTTATAAAGATTATTTTGGAGTCTTTTCCATTTGCTGTAGAATTATAGGAGTGCATTAAAAGTCCTTTGCTGTTGAATTATTAGGTAATAAATCAGAAGAATAAAACAGATGAGGATTTTTTCCATGTTTATATATGTTTTTTACTGTCCTTATATAAACATCTCAAAGTTAGTGATTCAAAGTGTTGTTTTGGTAACTGTCATGAAACTTGATTTCTGAGGTATTTTGGATGACCTGGTGAGTAGATGAAAACATTCAGCCTCCTAAGAAATGCTATAAATATCAGTTTGCTTTATTTAGTGTGAGCAAAGTAGAACACAGATTGCAAGAGGGGGTTGGGGATGAGAAGATAACCTTCTGGGTTAACTCAGGCACTTCTGGCAGAGACCTGCTGCTGGACTTGCATGGACTGGGTTCAGATATAAATATGGGTAAAAGGTGAGATAATCCCTGTTCTGTTTATCTACCAATAGAATAAAAAGTGAAAAAGGATTTTTACTTTTTTTCTTTTCATGAAACATCTTTTTTATTCTCTCATAGTCTTTCAGCAGACTTCCCCTGCATTTTAGGAGGTTTTTTTTGTCTCTAAAATTTTGCTATGCCATATAGTACTTTTTGGTTTAGTTTGAAGAGAAATTTTGTGAATTGCTGAGTTTTTCAGAGCTCTGGTCTGAACTCTGCTACATTCAAGGAGAGGGACACTGATCTCCTCAGGCTAATGCTAGACACACATCTGTAGTTCAGAAATTTTAAACATGCATCTTAAGCATGTTTTTTATTATTGCAAGAATTCAAGATTTTTAGATTTTCATACAGGTAAGAAGAATATCTGGACCTAGAGATTTTACCAAAAAATTGTAGATTTAGAGTGAAAAATTAGAGTGTGTCCAGCAGGATTGAGGGGAGCTTCTTTAGTTGGTTTGTGAGCCTCTACTGACACTCTTGCACCTTCATTGTTTGCAGTGGCTGCTATACAATATCCATGAGCAAATCCCACTTTTGCCGTTTCTACGTTCTTATATTTTCAGCTGCAAATCGTTATTTTTCACCTTTTCATTGGGTGGTACTGGAGGAAGAAGACAACAGTGGTATTCATAAAATTAGAAGAAATCAATTTTGATCCCCAAACTAGCATTAAAGACAACCTTACAACAATTAGATCTTTAACATATCTCTGGGGCCTGTTTCCAAGACTCATCTTCAGCTTTAGGCGCCTGAGATATTTAAGTTAGGAAACAGGAGAGAAAAATGGGCAAATTGAGGGCAGTTCCTGTCTTGTGTAGGTTTAGCTCACATTGCAGAGCTTCCTTTCTCTAACTGATAGTAGAGGAGATTGTGCACCAAACTTACTTGCATAGTTCTAGGTGGAATATATCTAGGCTAACAGTTTTCTTTAAAGTTAGCTGGAGTTCCTATTAAAATGTTCTGAGGGAAGGTAAGTGTTTAGAATTAATGAAATGCTGAGATACTATGATTTTAAGTTTTTTTCTAACCAGTTCTGCATACATGGCCCATATTAGCTTTCCATTTCTTGGACCTATTTTTGGCTTTAATATGAGAAAAAAATTACCTTGTGTTCTGCTAATAAACCAAAAAAACTGAAAGGGACGTGTATTAAAGTATTTATTCAAGTATTGATTTTTATGGGTTATTTTTGAAGTTCTTGGATGGAAATTACAGGAAAAGGACATCACAGAACAAACTGCTGTCCTGCTTGGAAAAAATATGTATTGAAAAAATCCTTTTGAGTTTTAAATAGAATTATTGTAATTTTTACAGTAATATAAAGTTCAAAACTTCATTAAACTCCATGCGCTCTTTAGAGCCTCATCAAGAGGAAAAAGTGAAAGTATTTATACCCTTTTTGTGTTCTAGAGATGCGTCTTTGGAACTGAAAGGGTTTAAAATTTGCCATTACTTATTTCTCTCTTTTAAAAATGCATGCCAATTTGGTAACAGTATTTAGTGTTGCTTTCAATCAGAGATTTGTCATGTTAATTTTACAATTAACATTAATTAATGTAATGTTAATTTTACAAAGTTTTTTTTCTAGTACCTTTTCTTGAGAAAGAATGTGTTAACAATATATTTAGTTTAGTGATTATAATATAGTATTTAATATTCATGTTTGCCTTCTGAATATACGTGTTTGTGATACCGAAATGTTACTAGAGCAGACTTAGTCTGTTAGATACCGGGGTTATTGGCTTAATTTCCTGAAAATACCCTGAGAGAAAACTTCCAGCATTTTGATGATGATTGTTGCCTGTTGCATTTACAGTTTCTCCCAAGGAAATGCACACCACATCAGCCTTTAATCCTTGCACTTGTTATTTTATAGTCAGCCGTGGTATGGCTGTCATGCCAAGCCAAGCAATGTTACCATGTCCATGCCTACCCCTAGAAGAGGTGCAGAGTGTATGTCCATATACACCGTAGGAAACTAAATCAAACCTGAGAGCCTATGCTGCAAGATTTAGATGTTCAAAGGAATAAGCATAAACAAATTTACAGTATTTTAAAAACTCCTGGTAGTAAGATCAAAGCAATCATTACCTGTTGCCAAGCCGTGCGAGTGTCAGCTCTGCTTCCCCCTGTCCAAGCTGGCAGCTCCACAGTCTCCTGAAAAGCAGGTGAGAGCATAGGAAAGGTGAGATAGAGTCACATGACAGTGTTGCTATCAGCAGAGACAGATGATTAGCATGGCTTTCCCAGAGTTGTAAGCAGTGATGGTGGGAGCCAAGGGGAGGGAAGGGACTGGGAGGAGGCTCCATATGGGGCTGTGTGTGGTAGGAAGGCAAATGCTCCTCTTGAGTGCCTTTCAAAATATTTTTGTCTTTGGATCCTCTTGAGGATGACTGATGGGTTACACTGAGTTTCAAAACTGGCTGCTTCCCCTTGACCTACTCCTGTTATCAGATGCACTGCTTGACCAGAGAAGAAAAGAGAAACGTGAGGAGGAGAGATGGGACAGTAGCCACAGTGAAGGAGTAAGAGGCCAAGCAGGACAGGGTTTTGACCAGCCATGAACCAGCTGTAATTAAAGGAGTAGGAGAGCATGGGTGATTGCATTATTAGGGCTATAGCACAGCATTTTGTCTTTGGGTTTACCAAAGCTCTTCAGACAAAGTACTTAAAAGCATAGTGGAACATCAAAGTAACTAATTTGCAAGTCATCAGGTTATTTTTTTCCTTTTTTTTTGTTTCTGCCTCTGGATCTAACAGAGAAACATTACATGCTTTTGCAGCATGCTGTCTACAACTCTGTTTTTATATGCCTAAACAGTACCTAAAGGTTATCTGTGTCAAATCACGAGAATAAAGGTGGATGTTGTACTTTTGGCTTTTTAAAAAAAGATGGATTCTGCCTCCAATCCCTTGAGCCACCTTTCTTGTTACAGGAAGTTTGCCAGTCCCAGTACATACTATTTCCACTTTGTCTTTCAAGTTGAAAAGCTAATAGTGGATTGAAATGAGTAGGTAGGTATTTTATTGTTGTATTATGCCCTTGTCTTCAAACTAGCTCTGGTCTTGAAGTCATGAGCTGTGGTTAGGTCAGGTCCAAATGAGGAGTGTTAAATGTGTGGGCTGAACTTGGGTTAGTTTTCATTTTCCCTCTGTTAAATCATGCTGCTCCTGATTCTTGCAGTCTGCAGAAAGGCTGCAGAGTAGGCTTTTTCAGCTGCCAGTGAGGGAAGAAAATGATGTTCTGTTTAGTTCCTGTCTTTCCCATATTTTTTTGTGGTTGTAGCTTTTCATATTGAGATATGCTGGTACGTCTGTTTAATGGTAAGACACATGTCAAAAGGAGATACTTTAAAGCATCTTTAAAGTGTGTGACTTCTCTTTTGTTGGGCTTCACTGTTTTTAAAAAGAAGCAAACCCCCTTTTACACTAAATTCAGATGTCCTGCTTAATTGCTTCCTGTGGATTAAATAGTACCAATGATTTTACAACTGTAGGGGAAAAAAAGAATAAAATCTGATAAAATGGTTTCCATTGCCACATTGCATGGTACACATGCCAATTTGCATGCTAGGAAAAACTGAAATAGGAATTTCAGTACTGTGCATACATTATTAAAAATGTGACTAAATAGCCTATAGGAATAATTTGTTTCTTTAGGAGTTAAAATGGAACATCAGTTACTACAAATAGTTCATTGCATTTGGTAAATCAGTAAATTTACTCTTGTATAGAAAAGAAAAAATTTTGAATGTAATGTGAAGTGATTAAATTTAATTTACCATGTTTGGTCACTTTTAGCCATATCGTGCATAGGCTCCTGGAATGTATTTAAACTTTTTCTTTCCAACAGTAAATCTTGTCCTCGTTTTAACAGATTGCTTTACATGTACCTGGATCCTATTGCACAGCCTCCTCAAGAGAGGAAATGTGTTGCCTGCAGACAAGGAGTACAAGAATTACAGCTGTACAATAGGGAGTATTTTTCCACCATTATCACTTTTCAGTGGAGATTCTTTTTCAGATACATAACTCAATGAACCAAGAAAGTGTTTACCTGCAAGGTGATCTGGTGGTAACAGGAGAAGCTTTTGAGGGCTAAAATTTCAGGCGTCTCTGTCTAGAGCCATCCCCAATGGAAGAAAAAGAGGGTCTCCTCCCCTTCTTTAGGTTTTGTCAGTCAATCACAAAGGGCTTTTGTACTGCTAGCATATTGATGTGTCTGGGCTTTGGCAGTTTATCATCTTCCTGTCATCCTTAAATGCAAAATAAAAGAAAGGAAATAGCTTCTGGTTCTCAGGCTTTGAGAATAAACTGCTTGTGGCTGCTGGGGACCTCGGCATCCCAGCTGCCCTGGAATGCCTTCTGTGGGGATGTGATCACTGGCAGTGTCTCACATCACCCCTGTAGCTCCCAGGCACTGGCTAGAACAAGGCTGATATTACAAGTCAGATGATGAAAAAGCAATTGAGCTTCACAGATTCGATTTCTCTCTTTGATCCTGGCATTAAAGTACCAAGCTCTGTGAGTGGAAGTATAGTGCAGACAAGATTTCTGGTTGCTTTAATCCCACTGCTAAAAAGATCCATTCACAGGATGTAAGGGTTTGCTTGTGTTTTTGCAGGACTTCACAACTGTTAGATGTATTTTGTCTATGCTTATTGCCAACACTACAAGCAGCTAGGTTTTTTTGCTTCCTTATTTAAAATTTTTTTTTCTGTAAGATTTTCTTACATGTGTACTGTATAGTAAAGATTTGGCAGCTAATTGACTTACCCTTTCACTTATATTTGAGGCACTTTGCATTTTACATACAGACACTAAAGGAGAAGATTTAAGTACCCTGCTGAAGGTCAGAGACAAAATTTGTGTGCTTTTGAGCCATAGAGTTCCAGTTCAGTTCTTAAATCACAAGGCTATCTCTCCTGCATTCCTGTTACAGGACATAATTTAACTTCAAAAAGTGGGGCATGGTACAGAATTGCTGCCAGAGAATTAGGTAGGAAGTAGTATATAAGCAGCTATATAGAACCATAGAAAAGGCAAGAGACAAGGATATTATGCAGGAGTGTTGAATGCTTTGCATGAGTCCGGGCAGGTGACATCACTCACTCTTACCTTATCCAACACCACTGTAGCCCCATTGTAAAAGGCCACCAAATTTGCCAGGCACAATTTGCCCTTAGTGAAGACATGTTGGCTGTCAGCAATCACCTTCTTGTTTTTCATGTACCTTAACATAGTTTCCTGGAGGATCTCCTTCATGATCTTGCCAGGCACAGAGGCGAGACTGGCTGGCCTGTGTTCCCTGGGTCTTTGTTTTTTTCTTTTTTAAAAGTGGGAATTTTGTTTCCCCCTTTTCCAGTCTCTGGGAACTTCACTGGCCTGCCACAAACTCAGATAGGATGGAAAGTTGCGTAGCCACATCATCTGTCAGTTCCCTCAGGATCTGTGGATGCATCCCCTCAGGTTCTATGGGTTTGTGCACCTTCAGGTTCCAAAGGTAGTCTTGAACTTGATCTTTTCCTATACCAGATGACTCTTCCATCTCCCTCCTGGTCTCTGACTTCTCCTTGTGCAACTCAGGTGGTGTTGCTGGAGCACTTGATGATGAAGACTAAGGCAAAAAGGTCACTAATACCTCATTTTTTTCCATATTCCATGTAACCACGTCTCTCATTTCCTTCTAGAGAGGGCCCACATTTTCCCTTGTTTTCTTTTTATCACCAGTGTACCTATGGAAGCTTTTCTTGTTGCTCCTAGTGTCCCTGGCCAGATTTAATTCCCTAAGGGTTTAGCTTTCCTAACCTCATCCCTGGCTGCTCAGGCAATCTCTCTGTGTTTCTTCCAGGCTGCCTGTCCTCAGGCATTTTTGCTGAACTCTTTGGGATGCATCACTCCTGAACTTGAAGGATATGATCCCTGAGTATCAACCAGATTTCTTGAGCTCTTCTATCCAGGGCTTTATCCCATGGTATTATACCAAACAGATCCCTGAAGAGACCAAAGTCTGCTCTCCTGAAGAGTACTGAGCCTGCTGTTGTAAGGATGTTGAACCACACTACTTCATGGTCACAGCAGCCCAGGCTGCCCTGCGGCTTCACATTCCCCACCAGCCCCAGCTTGGTGAGAATAGTGCAGATTAGCTCCTGTCCTCATTGGCTCCTCTGTCACTGGGAGAAGGAAGTTACCATCAACACACTCTGTACTCTTTATTTCTCTTGTTTTCTTTGCTGTCCCAGCTCCTTAGCTTAATTTCTTTTGCCCATTTGTTGCCTGTCAGTTCTTCCTGGTTTTGCTGCTGCTGCTGCTCTCTTTTTAAAACTTACCTAGTTTTGCTGAGCTGAGGGTCTGTGTAGTTGCTTTTTTAAATTAGAAAAGAAAAATATTTGTTGCACATTAAAGAAAGAGAGATCTCTTTGAGCAGCAGTTAGGAAAAATTTAAGAAACATCTATATATTTACAAAGGTCACCTAGGAGAGTCACATCAAGAAATGAACTATAATTCTTAGAAGGTGAATTTAGAGTTCAGAAATCTCTGCTTGTCATTTGAATGCTACCTGTGTCTGTTTGATTGCTACAATCCTCTGTGGTGAAACTCAGCAGTTGCAGACACCAGCGTGGTCATGAAATACAAACCTGAACTGGTAACTCACACTCATCACATGTTTCTGATTTGATAGCAGACAGGGCAGAAAATCTCCGTTTCATGAAAAGCAGAAGGCAATTACATTACATTAGAGTCTATGTGTTTTGGTACGTATTTTTAAAATAAATAGTCTTTATGTAAGGGTTGCACATGATCAAATATTTTGCATGTAACTACTGTGCAAATTGAATATATATTTGTAGTCCAAAGACTGCCGTCCCAAATACAACTTTTAACATATGACATTTGTATTTCATTTTAGAAAAAGGCATATTTTTAACTACTGGCATTGGAAATACTTGAAATTCTGTTCCTATGAGCTAATTGCTGACTAGAATAGGAAAATAAGAGCTACTTTGTGGTTACATACTTGTGGTCTTTCTTTTGGCTTTTGGCCCTTAGATAAAATGTCAGGGAAGGCACAGTAATGGATAATGGCATCTATCAGTGTACCCTGGACTTAATTTGAAGCCTGTCAAATGCCTGCTACTTTATAAGCATTGATTTACATAGTTCTTCATTCTACCATCTGCTTATTTGGTTGGAAGAGTATAAATTATATCATAGATGATTTTCACAGACATGCTTCAGTTCATGAAGTCTCAGTTTCACTGAAAAAGAAACTGCTACGAAAAAGCCAGTTTCTTCTGTGAAACTGAGACTTTATGGGCCATTTCAAGTATTCTAAAGAATGAGACATTCCTTATTCTCTTTCATATGTTTGGTATATTGACTACAAACCATACTGAGGAAAGGTTTCTAGTCTTACATTTCTTGCCTAAGTAAACCTTGCCATGAACTAACCAGACCTGATTAATATAATAAAAAACTCTAGTTCAGAATCTGACTCTACTCTTATTCACGTTAATATCAAACCATGGTTCTGATAATCGGGAGAAGCTATGGTTAATTTTAATTGATTTTTAAAATAACTTGGATTTCACTTATGATGTGAGTAAGATAATTGTATATGTAAATAGTAAGTGAGGAAAAACCTGAAAAAATTTTAAGTTATTACAGTCATATTTGAATATTTGCTCAAAAGAGTAAGATTAGTGCATTTTAGATTTAAAGATTTTTTTTTTTTAGGTAGGATACCTTAGGTGTTTTAACTAGTAATTTTCTGATATGTCAGAGGTTTTTTTATCTATAAATTTGAATGAAAACATATTTAATTTTGTTCAATGAGACATTACAGTAGTGTTTAGCCTAGGATCATGCAAGTGTCAAAAATTCTAGCATGATTCCTCAAGTATATTCTTTGAAGACACTTAGAAGAAACAAGGAGGTGAATAACAGTGTGCACAATTATTGGTGAAGAATGAATTGTGTCAAGTCAATCTGGCTTCCCTCTGTGAAGATAAGAGGCTTCGTTGATTCAGAAGTAATAGAGGATATCATGTATCTTCAGTAAATCTTTAGACAGACTCTCATGTGACATTCTCATAGGAAAGGCCTGAAAGTACTCTGTAAGAAAAAACTCTCCTACTTAAAGCTGGCTAAAAAACCTGAGTACTGAATTTACCATCAGAGTGGAAGTATCATCCAGGGAAAATTGGTTCCATCCACAGATTTAGTATGAAGCTCTAAGTAATCATTCTGGTCATTATCAAAGTTGTTGAACAAAGAGACCGAACCTGTTTTCCAAAATGTCTACCTTTGTCCACAGATTTATTCAATATGTCATTCAGAACAATTTGGCAAATTGGAAAATATGTCCAAAGTATACAATACAAATTGATGGGTGGTTCTGCTCTTTAGAAGAAAGAATCAACTGTACAGGTGGAGAATTTGGAACCTCTTTGTGGGCCACAGTTCTTGGTAGCAGTGCGTAGGACTTAGATGTCAACCTGAACATGAGTCAAAGTACTGGGATGTAGAAAACAGCAATTTTAATTGGGTGTATGTGGCTGGTGGTTGGATGGACACAACCAGGGAGTTGTGGTCAATGGCTCTGTGTCCACATGGAGGCTGGAGATGAGTGGTGTCCCTCACAGCTCTGTCTTGGGACATAGCTCTGTTAGTGCTCTTTAATCTTCATCAGTGACATAGTGAGACTGAGTGCACCTCCATCCCTGGAAGTGTTCAAAGCCAGGCTGGATGGGACTTTGAGCAACCTGGTCTAGCGGAAGATGTGCATTCCCATGGCAGCGAGGTTGGAACTAGATGATTTTTAAAGTCCTGTCCAACCGAAACCTTTCTCTGATTCTGTGATGATATAAATAAGATTCCAGCATACAAAGCATGTGAAGTTACCACTGATCTCTCCTTAGTGTCAATAATGTCAGCTGCAATAACAAAATTTATCTATACACGGACGCATTGTGCAGAGCCCAGAGCAGAATGGGAGTGATCAGACACTTACAGCCCGTATTGTTTGAGGAGCTTGAAATTACTTGAAATGTTTTGTTTACTCTAGAAAGAGGCTAAGCTGACAGTAGTCTCTCATATGTGCAGCGCTTCTGTTATGAGGACAAGAATAATGAACTCTCTTTTGGGTAAAAAATAAAAGAAATAATAAATAGTCTAAAATTGCAGGGTATAGATGTGGGTTAAAAATAATTATATTTGAGAAACTTTCTAATACTCACCAAATAGTGAGGGATGACCAGGGTTAACATGTAGGGTAGAGCTGCAGTCCTTGTTTTTGATGGAGAAGGGACTTTATGAAATTTCTTCTGTAATTTTATGTGATTATTCTATATAACTTGTGGTCTAAGTTCAGGTGTGATTATGTTTCTGTCTCTGAGAGTGCATGTTGATTCTAAGTGCAGGAGAACTTGAGTGGGCAGGCATTTGTACATGGAGGCTGAATGGCTGGTATCGAACTAACATGGAAATAAATTTTGGTATTTATGTTGGACTTTTAAAAAATAATAATTTCTGTTCTCTGCAGGAACTGTTCCTGCATAAGGCATGAACCATCACTCCTAAAAGAGAATCTGTTGAAAATACTAGTTTTGTCACCTAGGTGCCAAAGAACAATAGATAGTGATTAGTGGTAGAATTTCTGAGAAAGGACCGCTGGTGAAATAAACATGTCACCGAAGCAACAGGGATCAAGCTGTAAAGAGGAAGATGACATGTTGAGGAGTAGCTGGAACACCTTTGTGACTTAATGCAATATTAACATACATGGTAGCTGTCATAGGCTGGGTCTCTAGTACATGCTTGTATGCATTTCTTCCAGAAGTGCAAGGTCTCCTGAAGAAAGAAAGAAAAGATACGTGATTGTAGCACACATCTTTATTTAGCAGCTGCTGTAGAAGGCTTTTGAAATCTTGAAATCTCATCAGTTGTATGGTGGAAATACCAAGGAGCTTAAGGCTTTCCCAATTATGAATTTCCTGGTTTAGAATATATTTTCTCTTTGTTGCTGCATGAAGAATTAACTAAAGAGATACAGCATTTGAGGAAAAACTAAAGTAATAAAATGCTTGAAACCAGAATGTATTAATAAATGGAAAACCTCTTTCTGGAATTCTGTTTCAAGTTCATTCTTCTAATTTTGTAAAGGTCAGTTGATAAAATAAGACAAGATTTGATTTGTTCCTGTCCTTTTGAAAAGTTAAATGTCAGACCCCGCTTAAAGGTAGCACTGTTAGGTTTTCACATTTGTCACCTTCTAAAGCTGACTTAATAAAATTGGAATTTAACTTAACCTCTGTTGTCACTCTGTAATAGAGACTGACTGGTTACTGATAATTTCTTGCTGATACACCTCTTCTCACAGGGACAAACAAAGGGTGAGGCCTATGCTGAAAGCAAAGCTTGCAAGTAATTTAAGAGGTTTGGGGATTTATTTGTGGCTTCTGATAAGAGTATTAACATTTTCACTGTACTGAGTGTGCTGTGAGTAGGTGACAGGGCAGTGTCAGTTTGAGTTACATCAGGACAACCCACCCAAGCAGTTCTAAAGAGTCATATTAGAAATACAATGCCAATAATACTGATTAAAATGTAAAACCATTGACTGCTCTAGACCACTATCAAAATTGTTTATCATGTGTTACAAAGTGCTTGAGTGTGTTTTAAGAAGTGATGAATATAAAGGGAAAGTGCAGGAATAAATTACTTGGGTTTCTTAACAAATATCCATGCTTTTCTCATTGGCAGTATAGGAAACATTTGCTTGCATTACATGTTTGTAGAACAAGTTGAAGTTAAAGATGTGGTTATTTACAGTATGTTCACTGTTAATCTGCTGTCAGTTGTCTTTGGGAAGCATAGAGTGACTTACCCAGGAGTTATTCCTGTGATTTATGAAAGCAGTCTGGTGGTTCTTTGTTGCACTCTCAGCCTATCCTTATTTCAGACGCATTTGATTCACGGACAGCTACTATTAATTAAAAAAAACATAAAATACTAATTTTATGCATAATTCCATGCATATCCCTCTTTAAAGTGCTCTTGCAATCAATAGTATAGCAGCAATTAATAGAAGTATGTTGAACATGCCACATGGTACTCAGAATTTTAGATAACACTATGACTGATACGCACATTTGCACTCACATGTATCCACTGACAAGCAGTTATCTAGGTTTCAATGAGAGGTATTAAAAAAAAGTGCAGCATTTCTCAGGAGGGAGACAATTAATATAAAGTCAATTTTCTCTTGAACATTCTTAAAGTCTTATTAAACAATGTACTTAAAGGTGAAAATTCCTGCACTTTCAGTTCCATTTCAATTCTAATTTTAAAGAAGTCCTCTGGCATTGGATCTACAAATGCATTTTAAGGCTTTAATTTATACTATTATATTAATTTAATATGAAGTAAACAAGACTTTGGAAAACAACCAAAGCCATGATGGTATGTTTTAGGATTTAGGAACTATTTGATTGATTGCCTTCCCCTTAATTAAATTTAAAATGTGCATTTCTGTTATTTGCCCTCTAATTGGTACCTCTCTACTCCTCCTTGTAAAGTACAACTTCAACTGAAACTATTCTTTGACTTTGAGCAATAATAGTTTGTATAAAAATACTATATTTTTATGTGTTTATGTATATACATGTATATATATATATTCAGAAGCCCTCAGAAGCCTTACTTGAAATAACTTAAGAGTCCATATTAAGGAAGATCTGGTGCTTTAAATTGTCAGAGCACCAATATGAGCTTTGTAAATACCTAAGTTTGAGGTCTTGTTTTTTCCAGTCTTTTCTTCTCTGTTCTATAGATTACACTGAAAGAAGTCATCTGTTTAGAGGAGCTATTTTTTTCTTTTTTTCAGGAAACTGGAAATGTTTAACCCTTAATTCTGTTCAGGATATCCTAACCTATGCCCATTAGATCAGTCCTGGAGGTTTCCTTTCCCCAAATGAGATGGTCTGCTAG
Organism: Chaetops frenatus; assembly: GCA_013400775.1. Classification (NCBI taxonomy): domain Eukaryota; kingdom Metazoa; phylum Chordata; class Aves; order Passeriformes; family Picathartidae; genus Chaetops; species Chaetops frenatus. Next base: position 26,892 of record VZTR01024226.1, read on the forward strand.
GCTTGTGATTTTTCTGTAATTTTATTTTATTTGTAAAAGCAGGGAATGAAGGAAAAGCCCACACACCCTCCTTCAGCATTTCAGAAGGTGTCTCATAATGTAGAGATAAAATGAATTCAGGTCTGAAGAGCTTTGAGGTATGTGCAATGTAGGATAATTTCTCACTTCCACAAGTGCTCCTTGTCATACTGTGTGCCACTAGACTGCTGGTAAACCTCAGTGTGCTATTTGCACTCAGCTCTTATTCTGCCACCGTGTAGAGTGAGCTTTTGGAGAATTTCTCTTTCAGTAGCCATCTGCTCACTAATAGCCTTTTTTTTTTTTTCACTTAGCTGGAAATGATTACCTGGCATACTTGACATTCATCTCAAGAACCCAACACCTTCCCTGTTCTGCTTAGCATCCCTTCTCCTGTGCTTTGTTCTTTTCATCTTACATCAGATTTAATCTGGTGCAGACATCTTGTTTTAGATACCTTGATAGGTAGAAGATAACCTCATCTGCATTTTTATATTGACAAAGGTTTTCCAGAAATCTTCTCTTTACCTAAGAGTTGTCAAGTACTGTTATTTTAAAATGTGCACTCCAATGTCCTTCCTAAGTTGCAATTTTCATGTGGTTTTTTTCATGCTGTGTGAAAATTGCAGCTTAAAAGATAAAGACAGGTGAAAGAAAAAGAAAGTTTAATAAACTACATCTGAAGTGACACTGCACTGGTGCTTCAGAAGACATTGCCACTTAAAGTTCATTTAGGGTTTTTAAAGAATTAATAGTAAATTCCTTTTTTTTTTTAAACACCAGCTGTTGTAGTTCTACAATGACATTTCTTGGTTTTTAAGAACTTTGTTGATATTGAGTATGCTAGCAACCAAAAATAAGGCATGAGAAATTTTTTCTTTTTTAAATTTCTTTTTAGTTAAAGTATTCTTTGGGGTTTTTTTTTCTAATAATAGATAAGCACTTTTTTAGATGTATTCATTTAAAAAAAATTTTAAGTAGAATATTACCTGAATTATTTTGCCTGGTGTTTTAAAAATAACACTTGGGAATTGGATATTTAATGTAATATAATCTCAGATGGTTTCTGATATGGACATCTAACAAACAGGAAGAAGTTGTTTTGTTTTCACAATCAAGGAAGTTGGTAGTTGATATTGAATACGTTGGTGCCCTCCAGCTTGAGCAAGTCTCAGTAAAACAAAATATTCATTGTTTTCTTTGCATAATTGTGTAATGAATATTTCCCAAGTAACACCCTATAAAACCTCAGGCATTCTTGGATATATAGAGGAAAGAATAGTTTGCATTGTGTGTAGTATTCTGTTACCAGGTAATTCTCTCTCCTTTATGCTAACTGCCAGAGTTGCTCGAAGTGGTACATTAGACATGAAATGGAGCTGTAAGGATCAAATTGAACCTAATTTGAGGAAAACCAAAGGGAAGATAGGGCTGCAAACTCAGTGTTTTCAGAGCCAGTGAGGTGGCAGGTGGGAAGCAGAGCTGCTCTGGTCCTCAGCCTTGTGGCACCCACCTGTGAAGAGGAGGTCAGGGACCCCCAAGGAGCCTGGAGCTCCTGTGCCCTAAAGGCCTCACAAGTTACAGCTTTGGAAATCTGTCTGTAATGCTCATTAAGAGAAATATGCCTTTGAGTCCTGAGCCTGGAAAATACTGATGGTCTGCAACATATGTGGAGGACATGGGATGGGGGTTTTCTCTTGTGCAGAATAACAGGAAATTTCTTTAGATTGTTATAATTTTTTTCTTTTTTTGCATTTGTTTTAAAAAGTTATGTCAGTGGACTCCTGACTGTGCAGTGGTAGAGAGTTAATAGAGCTCTCTAAGCACTGGCAGTTGTAGTTACTTTCATTTGTAAGTATGACTTGTGTATGACTTTCTGTTTGTGTCTGACCTGCACGAGTTTGAGACAGAATTCAGGAAGAATACTCAAGGACTAGCTCTCTCTCTTGCTACATTTATTTTATTCAGCAATTAAATCAAGCTTTTCTGTGGTCAAGGATTTTATAAGAATAACATTGTGTGATACAGTTAATTTATGAACTATTTATCTCACAAAATGTTTAAATTCAGATCTAAATTAATATCTAAGAGGTGATTGTATTTTTTCTAAAAACTTTGAACTTTTTCTAAAATGTATTTTTTTTTAAATGACAGCATTTAATATCAGACATAGGCAGCAACAATGTAAGTGCACAACTTGAAGAAAATTCAGTGTTTGGAGCTGAGCACTGAGCAAGCTAAATGCATGTTTAAATTTTACGTGGATTCTTCCAAGGTTATGAGCGTACATGGAAATTACTGTACTGGAACAGATCAATGATTCATCTAGTCCTGCTGAGAAGCACTGGTAAAGCATACCAAAACATAAATCAAGAACTTGATCAGGATTTCAGGTCTGTCGCGCAATGCTTAACCCAGCTGGAGACCTGGCAGCAGAGTGCAAATCGTGGGTGACTGATCTCCCCCCACCTCCATCTTCCTGTCCCACAGGAGATCTTGTTCCTTCACTGAGTTAAAGTCTCAGTGCTAGAAGGTACTTGCAGAAAAATTCATCATGGAGCAGTGATCTTCTGGGAGGCCACTGCTTGTGAGCCCTTGCTCTGTACGTACAAGGTGGGACTGAGTGGGTGGGGTGCCTGTTAGAGCCATGTCTGCACCACAGGCCTTCTCTACTGACCTGCCTTCTTTCCCCAGGAGCCAAGGACATAGCTCCTCGTTCTCCTATCTCTGCAAAGTCTTGTAAGATGGAAAAATGATAGCTTGTGTAGATGGGGGCAGGGGGACAACATACCTCGAACTGTTGTTTTGTTAAGGTCACGATGTGTTTCCATTCTGCTAATAAACAAGTATTGGCCCCGTTTCTTGGAGAAAGATGCTCAGGCAGTGACGTCTGAATGGCACAGTGTGGCACTTACAGGGAGAAGCGTGTCTTGTGAAGGTGCAAACCAACCCCCAGGGATCTGCTGTAGCCACAAGAAACGGGAGCAGTCTTCGTATGAGGCCCTGTCATGTGTGAACCACTCTGCTAATGTTTGAGTATATGGTTGGTCATGAGCTTAGAAGGAGATACATGAAGCATCTTCAGTTTGATGTAGCATCCCTTCAGATGTGACAGAGCAGGTTGCTAAGTAGTCCGTGGTGTGAGGGTTCTGAATCCTTTTTTGGGAAATGGAAGAGGAGGAATTTCCTTTTCCATCTTGGAAGCAATTAGGGGAAAACATGATTAACTTATTTAAAGCCTGACTGTTGTAGGTTGAAGAAATACAGAGGAAGCCATGTAGAAGCCTTCCTGCAGGGCTACCCTATCCCTTCCAGGAGTGAGAAATTCCTCACTATTGAAGAAGTGAGTGTTGTCAGTGGTGATTATCTGAGTGCAGATCACGGCATCCACAGAGTCCTCTGTTAGGCTCAACTGGAGTCCCTTGTAAACAGCCCATGTCCTGCTGTGGCTTCTGCCAATGGCATGTTCAGTGAATATCCAGCAGTACTATTGCTGGGTGTGTGTGGTTAGAGATCTCAGAGCAGGTGCTGTTCTGGTTAATTTGAATTGAAGTTGTTTGGGTTCTAAAGCTGTTTGAAAAGCATAGAGTGAAATAACCTGTTAGTGAATGCTGGTGGATAGATGCAGCACAAGTAAATTGAAGAGTTGTTGACATACTTGTAGAAAATACCAGATTTTAGGTTAATTCCCCATTCTTCCACCAGTTATCATTTTTTGAAACTGTATTTCTATGACAGTGTTTCTTTAAATACGGTGTTTGGTGTTTGTCAGGCAGCATGGGGTTTTAATGGCTTACCACATAGTTAAAGATCACATAATGTGGGTTTTGGTCTCAAGAAATTAAATACTCTGTTTAGCAGATTTACTGTTGAAATACCAGTAATACAGAAAGATAGAATATTCTCTTAATGCTTACTAAGACTTAACAGTTGTTTCCTGTGTAAAAATCAGTCATAATTGGGAACTATGAAATATAAAATAAAAATTCAAACCAGTGTATTTATAAGACACATAATCAGAGGTCATACCACTATGACTTTACAAGATTAGATTGGATGGAATGTTAATTTTGGATTACACTTAGGAACTCAGGTAGTATTAAATAAGCTTGAGGTGCTGTGAAGATTATTGTAGCACTATACAGATGTTCATATTATTGAAAATATGGCTTTATGACAGAAAACGTCTTACAGAAGGTAGTAGCTTGATACATTGATTTCTTCAGCAGTTTATGGCGTGACTCAGTTTTACAGCTCTTTTCTTCCTTGTCAGATTTTTCCTGGCTTCAGCAGTGTTCTGGCTACACCTTGAACATAGGTAATTTTACAGAGGGAGAACTGCATTTTTTTTTTTGTTTTTTTAGGGCATGATTAAAAAAAAAACCTTGTGATCTGCTTATGAAACTGTATAAAACCAGCACCTTCTGATTTTTTTATCTGCTCATCCAGTTGTAATAATAGTTTTACTGAAGTGATCCTGCTATTTTAATTTGAAGAGACAGGCAGATATCAGTGATACACACCTAGCAGTAGATGTGGAGGAACAGTATTCGGACACTACCCTGTGATTTCATTGCAAAAGTGGATGTAATTTATTTTTTGAGGAAAAGAAAGCAACAAAATACTATTTTGAAGGTGAGCCAATTCATATAGTCTTGGACATTACACAGACCACCCAGATGTGAAGCCATGTTTTATGTCTCTTATATCTAAATAGATTCAACTGAGCATTGATCTGTCTGCCTGAGGCCAGCAGAACACTTAGGAAAGGAACATCCACCTTTTAATTTCCCTGTCTTTTCATATCTTCCTTAGTGAAAGGCTTTACAGTGAGTAAGTCTGATGAATTTCTGGAATAAGGAACAAGAAGATTTGCTTATCAGAAGTGTGGTGTTCCTTGCTGAGAATTAAATTTGCTTACTTTTGGTAATGGGCGTGATCCTGCAGTACAGTCTCCATCCAGCCATGTCTCTATGTTGCCATAGTATGGACACAGCCTCTAACAAATTGTATCCCTGAGGACAGGTACCTCTACTAGAGGACAAGACAAAAAAGGAATGTGTATATGTTACATATGTGTATCATTGGTGACTTTATTTTGTAAAGGAATTTTACAAAATTCAGTGAAATTCCACACATTTCTAGCATGCCATATTGAATGGTAGGGTGGCCCACCAGATGTTCTCCAGTTTAAAAGGTCCATTAAAAAAAAATATTAAGAAGGAAAAAAAAGTAGGTTTCTCTGATATTGGGAACTTCATTGAAGGGTGAGAAAAATACGAATGTCCCAAATTGTAATGCTTTACTGTTTCATTCTGCTCTTATCTGCAAATAAAATATGGCCTTCATAATGTTTGCTTTTATGTTTTGGTGGCTGCAGTCACTGACAGGCTCTTTCTCAACTAACTTGAGAAAAAACCTTTATCCAAATGATACCAAAGAACCAGTATTCAACAGCAAATTTTCCATTCTGTCATATTTTCTGAAATTTTGTTGAGATCTATCTTGGAAAAATAAGTCAGTTTTTGCCAGTAAAGTAAATAATTCTTTTGACATACATATATGAATTTATACTTACAGACATTGATGTACAAGCTGGTGCAATATTTCAGTTTTTCAACTTACACTGGGATCTATAAGTAATTTATAATGTACATTATATTTAGTTTATATAAACATCCACAGTTAGATTTTTGCATGAATGGATTATGGAGTGTGGCTTTTCTTTGTGAAGGACTTACAGCTCAAATAATCACAATTCATTAAAGCATTGTTTAAGGAAATCTGTGGCAAACAAACTATGGCAGTTTCTTGTGGCTTCATATAATTTTGTGGAATTTCCTTGAATGTTTTGCAAAAGAAGAGACACTGTAGCTATCTAACACATATCTGTTTAGAAAAATGACTCATGTAAGTTTTAGAACAACTCATTTAATGAGGTTTTTAAGCAACAAATGGTATGATTTTCAAGTTCATTGTGGATTTAAATTTGAGCTGCTTTATACTAGCAGAGTGAGGCAATCTGAGGGTAAAAAAGGGTAAAAAAAGTGATTTATGAGGATCTCCATTTCAAAATATAATGGATTGAATTTAATATGTGACTTTTGAAATTCATATTGTGAACATATGTTAATAGAAACTTCCCAAAAAAACAGATGACGAGATGTGAAAATGATAAGAGTCAGGGAAAGTTTATTTTTCTTAAGTGTATCTTTTTCAGGTTAGCCTTTTAGCAGACATGATTTCTGTCAGGGGAGATAACTGTAAAACCCCAGGTATTAGTCAAGTGAAATCCTGACTGTGTTTCACCTGGCTTTTAAAGGAGGAAGGATGTTATCCACAGCACTCCCTTGTGTTTCTGCTAGTCTCTTTCCTAAGGAAGCCTTGAACCCTAGAGCCAGTTTTGGTCATATTTGTAAAAGCATAAAGGTCCCAAAGATACAGAAAATTCTGATTTTTTCATAGCAATAAGCAGTTGTGCAGACAAGACAGCTGTGCTGGTGATCACAGGCTCCTGAATGAGCCCTGTCTTTTGTAGGCCTCAGAGAAGCACGTGAGGGTGTTGCACTCATGGAATATGCTTGCTGTGCACATTTCCCAGAAATCAGGCTCTGTGGATTCATTTGCTCCTGGAAGAGATTGTTGCTTTAACTGTTCATGGAAAAACCAAAATTTATTTAACCTTACTGATTTTAAACAACTTTGCCACTCTCCTGTTGAAATTGAATGGGGATGATCAAAAACCCCGCCTGTAGAGTGAATAATAAAGGACATTTAAAAGTCTTGGTATTTTTCATGTGTCTAAAATGATAACTGTTTATGTGCACCCTTCTCAGTATAGAATATTTTTTTAAACTGTTAATAGTAAAAAAAGAAGAACTACATTATGAAAAAAAAACTGGAAGGGAGAGAAGTTCAACAAGATAAGATGTGCTGGCAAGTTAGATAAAGTAGCAATAAAAATGCTCACTGTGTGCAGATATTCAAAATGTGAGTTGTGTAAGACATGACTTTGATGCATCAGAACAAAAAGTTGATGAATATTGGTTGACGAGAAGCTCAGCATGTCCTGGCAATGTGCCCTTACAGCCCAGAAAGCCAACCATCCAAAGCATCGTGACCAGCACGGCGAGGGAGGGGATTCTGCCCCTCAGCTCTGCTCTGGTGAGACTCCACCTGCAGTGCTGCATCCAGCTCTGGGGTCCTAGCACAGGAAAGATGTGGACCTGTTGGAGTGAGTGCAGACAAGAGTCATGAAGATGATCAGATTGCTGGAGCACCTCTCCTGTGAAGACAGGCTGAGAGAGCTGGGATTGCTCAGTGCGGAGAACAGAAGGCTCCAGGGAGATCTTATAGCAAGTCCATGGGACTTTGTTTACAAGGGCATGTAATGATAGCACAAGGGAGAATGGCTCGACGCTGAAAGAGAATGGATTTAGACAGATATTGGAAAGAAATTCTTTATTATGAGAGTGGTGAGGCACTGGCACAGGTTTCCCAGAGAAGCTGTGGATGCCTCATCCCTGGAAGTGTTGAAGACCAGGTTGAATGGGGCTTTGAGCAACCTGGTCTAGTGGAAGGTGTCCCTGCCTATAGTAGAGGAGTATGAACTAGATAAGCTTTAAGGTAGCTTCTGATACAAACCATTCTTTAATTCTATGATTGTTAATTTTTAATTTAAATTAATTTGGGACACAATTTCAGCATAACTTTAAAAGTTAAGTTACTGTTTGTAACCATGCAAATTCTGTATTGATGGAACAACAGGAAAACAACATGCACAAACTTCAAAAAACAAACTGGGTGATACTAATGTCGGATAATGTAGGAAAGTCCTCCAGGAGGGCAAGATAAATCTGAGAAGACAAAAGATGTCTTTTCTCCGTGATGTCTCTCTGAAGCTTCAATATGCTAAACACCAGCAGATTTGTACACACACTCCTCCTCTGTGTAAACCTCTCTTGGCAAACCAGTAGGTTTAATGAAGAGGTGCAGCATTACTCTGTCTTTTTATTTCACACCACCACTACAGAGCCTCTTCCATCTTGGTGAGCCTTCCTTGTGAGGAAGGGTGTTCTGCAGCCCCTGTTACCCATCTGCAAGGCATAAGAAGATCTGGGACAGTCTAGATAAAACTGTCATTTTATTTTGTCAAAAGAGAGCTAAAATGTGTGTGGCCAAGGGCTCTGTCGAGCTTCTGTGACTTGACCACATAGATATTCTGAAGCTTCATGGCATGTGCTGCTTTGTCAAGGTTGTAGCTACAGGATTCATTAGTTGTCTGGACATCAGCGTGGCTCACCTCTACAAAGAAGTCTATTCTGGAATATTTACTCTGATAATAGGAATACACAACATTTTGGAGGATAGCCTTCCAGAGAAGATCCTTTAAATAATATAATTCTGTCCACATTATAAACAAACACCAAAAAAACCTCTACAGGAACTTCTTCTGAAACACCCTTGAAAGCAGTTACACTATTCCTGGTGCAGATTGCTTGTAATCATCTTTCCTTTGCTCCTTATATACTAGACTTCCCTGCACAGGTTTTCTTCTGGCCCAAAGGGATGGATCATGAATCTGAAACTGAGAAAAGAATTAATGAAATACTCTTACTGGGGTTTGACATGAGTAAGACAGGCATTGATAACTTTGTCCTTTCCAACTGCCAGCTTTAGGTATATCTAGCTTTAGGTATATCTGCCTGTTCTGCAAGATGTAGCCCTTAAAGAGGATGTGGCTCTAGGGCATTTAGACCTTAACATTACTAGTAGGATTAGCAATATGGCTAAAATGTTCTTCCTAATGAAGTCCATGATATTCCAGATTGCAGTGTGACCCCCAAAACTCACTTAGCTGTATTCCACAGGTGAATTTTTGCAAGTATGTTATGAAACACATTCATATCTAAATGTTGTTTTGCAAGCTAACAATGCACATATTTTTATGTATTTTAAAATGCATTTATGAAAGAAGCAGTTATACTTAAAATACAGAACAAATAAGTTAATATAAAAAACCCCAAAACATCCTAAATCCCCAGACTCCACCCTTTGCTCCATCATAGATAAATCAACAATGTGAAATTGTTGCTTTTCTCTAGAACAAAAGTTTCACAGCTGTATTTAAAAGTATGTTGATGAAAAGTGATTCATAAGGTGAAGTAATCATTTTTATACAGTGCACTTGGCAGACTCCAGCCAAATTACACCATAAAAGAAATATTGTATTTGACAGCAAACTGTTAGCAATGTGAAATTTGAGAATGAAAACTGACTATCTAAAGACTTACTTATGACTATACTGCTCTCTGATGGCACCCTGTTTTTCTTACCCAATTGTGGTCAGTATGTGTTTTTCCCATCTTTGTGAATTTAAGCTTTAGATAAATTTCTAGCATCCTTCTATTGTGAATTAATTCACATTTGTTTGGTTTAGACATAATTGGAGGCTATTACATCTAATTTTTCTACTACAAATTGTTTACTACATAGAATTCTTACAAGCTAAATATAAAAGTAATTAAACTTATAAAGTTATGGGCTGCCTTAAAGGTTTTTAAATTACATCCATTTTGTCTATTGAATTTTCATTTGAAAAGAGTGTGTGTGATTCACCAAATTGCTATGTACATAATGCTAGATTACTTAAAACTGTAACAAATAATTACAAGGACTTAAGAGAATGGGATAAACCTCTTTATTCCCTTTGGCATGAGTGACTTGGAAGCAAAAGGTTGTGACCTGCAGGGTCAAGAATACTGTGTGGAGCGTTTGAGGGTAGTAGATTTATCAGACAATCTTATTCAAGCTCTGTTCTTCCACTGAAGCTGTCCTGTTGCTCTGCAATTCATAGACACCAGTTACCAGGGATGTTAATGTTCCTTGTGGGCTTTGTTTGTTTTGTTGTTTGTATAGAGTACTGATTAGGGCTTTTGAGTGTGGAATTCACTTGCAAGTGATTTATTTTGTATCTCTAGGATGTGTTCCAGCTGTTTTGGTTTGGTTTGGGTTTTTTTCCCTTGGAAATCATGGTTTCAGATAGCAGCCAGAGTAGCAGATTTTGAGAAGTTACAAGCAGTTCTTAATAAACATTACTTCTTAGGATGAGGGAATTTAGTCTTTTATCTGTCATGAACTTTATTTCTTTTTTTATTATCCTCCTCAAAAAAATTTCCAATATGTTACTTTTTTAGGAGTTAAATGGGACGTTCATCACAGATTTATAAGAACCTATTGAATAAAGTTAGAGTGAGGGTGTCACTACATCTGTGTATTCTAGGAAACCCGTGGGATATTTTACAAAAGAATGTGCCCTTGCTTAAGCTTCTTATTCAGAAATTAAACCCCTATTGATACATGGAAACAGACTCCTATTCATATGTTCCATATGATTTGTAGCATCCTAATCCTTGCCATGAATCCTTTCCTTATTCTCCCCATCATAGACTGAAACACAGCAATTCAAAACATGGGTTCTTCACATTTTTTTAAAACGTCTGCTCTTGGTTGAATACAATTCTAATCATATCTTTTCACAAGTGCTGGGGGTTTCCTAAATGCTGTTGAAGAGTAGTTTATTTTCACTTATTTAAAAACTTGTCTTCTGTGCTTGTAGTAAAATTTACTATGAATCTGCATATTCATGCAATACCTAATTTCATTAGCCTTCAGTTTCTTCCACTAGTGCTTATACCTTTTACCTTCAACTATCAGTGTATTTTGGGTGAAACATGTAAAATACTACTATTTTTAAACAATGCTGTATTCTAGTAGCTAATGGAAAATAACAAATTTAATTAACCTTTAACAAGTAATGGATAGAATGAAAGACCATGCAGCTGCTACGTACTGCCTGGTTTGCATAATTGTTAATAACTTACTTGACTTCAGCATAATTTTGTTGACCTGTGGTTGCCATACTAAAGTAAAATTTTTGCTATAGTTTCTTGCTGGATTACAAGTAAAATTCTGAAACTTTAATAATCTTTACCACAGCTGATTTTATAACTTTATTATAAACAATTAAAATTATATAGGTCTAAGAAATACCATCTGCCATATGAAGTTAGGAACACTGTTCACATAACATTGATGAGTAAATTAAAGTAGTAAAAAAAAGGCCAAGAACATGCCACTAGAACTTGGATTCCTCTCCACCTAATGACTGCAAATTAAAAGTTAAGCAGCCTTGTCTAATCTGCTTTCATGGCTTTGCAGCATCCAGACCAGTCCATGAGTCAGCATCAGGTGCAGTTAGAAAAAATACATGTTTTGCTTTTGGAAGAGATAGATGGAGGAATGTAATCCCCTGAAGAAAAGAGTCCAAATGTCCTGGCTGTTACTCTAAACCTTTTCACTGGAAATCTGTCAGAGCTGAAGGAACAGTGCAAATCTTTTGTCTACTGATTTTCTTCCTTTCCTGTTAAAATGTGTAGTATTAGCAGGTTAAGTAAGCCAAAAACTTCCTTTCTCATATTTAATTTGGTGCTTCTGTTGTAATTAAAGGGATATGTCACTAGCAGTTCTTGTTTATTTATTCTTACTAAAGCCTTATAAAGGGAACACATCTCAGAAGCAAGACAAAGAGGTAAGATCTCTCCTGAAGCGCTCTGTACAAGAAAACTCACCGGAAAAGGAGAGAAAGGATGGCCGTCTTAACTGGATAGGTGCATGCACAGCCCACAGTTTCATATTGAGTCCTTGGTCTACCAATCATAGTTGACATTGTTTCTTACAAAATATTGACTTTGAAAAAAGTGCCTGGCACAGAGCAATAGAACAGTTAATTCCAGTTGGCTGCACATCTGTATCAAATACAGAAGCAGTGGCAGACGTGCTTTCTGGCCCTCCTGCAGCTGTCTCACAGTTGTGTTCCACAGCCAAGCCAGTTATGTCACTTCTCCAGTCGTGGATTATGTCCATGCAGATTTATTTACCTGGCCTCTTCTTTGGCTGATAACTGAGATGCACTGGATAACACCTTCACTTTTTCTTCATGAATTAATGCTCCAAAACTGACCTTTACTTTTGGATAACAAACACAGTGTAATGCCTTCTGTTCCCAGGCCTGCTGGGATTGCAGCCTCGTGAAGGTTTGCACACCATTTTTATATGGCTTAGTATTTTCAGCAACAACCAAGTGCATTGAACTTGCTGGCTAAATGTAAAATGATGACAAATGGTTATGTTTATGACTTGGACATTAAAAGTGAATGAAAATTCTAATATGAAACAGGTGAATTCAATTTAAAATGTAATCTTCTTGCTCTTGTTTACTATTTTTTGAGGTTTTTTTCAACTGAAGAAACCAAGGACTGACCATGGCCTGATCCCTTCTGGTTTTTCATGCACTGCAGTGATACTTTGTTATCATGGACAAAGAAAACTTCAGAACAGCTTTAGAGAATCTCCACTTTCTGTTAACCCCTTTATATAGGTTATGCAATTGGTTTAAATTTTGGACATGTGAGGATATTTATGTTAAATGTTGGCTATATTTTTCAGTCTTTAAATGTAGAATAAAAAGACTTGAAGTTGTGAGAGATTGTCTTATTTTCTCCCCATTCATGTCAAATACCTGAGTTTTATTTACATTTAAAGTCTGTAGTAATGGAGAGTCTATGACATTCTTAAGCAATCTCTTCTTAGCCATTTTTTCGGATTAGAGTTTTACAGAGTCTTATTGAATGTATCTTGACACAATTTTGGTCTATTCCTTCTTCTCTCATCCACATACATGAGGAAACAGATTATTCGCTTTACTTTGTAGCAAACTTTAGTAGCAAAGACTTATCACATGCTGCTATATTTCTGCCCCCCTTGTCTCCCTCTATCCTGTTCCCCTTGGTGATGCCCAAGACAATTTATTTCAGCTGATAAACCTTGATAAATATGATAGAGCAAGACAATTCAGCGTAATGCAGGTTGTAGCCTTTCTTTTGCATCCCAAATCAGATTTTGCTTTTTGATGCTTCACAGTTCTTATCCTGTATTTGTTAGTTGATTGTTTTTGCATACATGGTATGCACATGCAGTTGATGTATAGCATCCTGTTTTATTTCTGAGCCAATCTCTTCCACTTCGTAAAGTCATAGAATCACAAAAAGATTTGGGTTGAAAAGAGCCTTAAAGATCATCTAGTTCCTGCCACCCTGCCATGGGTAGGCACACATTCCACTAAACCAGGTTGCTCAGAGCCCTATCCAACCTGGCCTGGAACACTTCCTGGCATGAGGCATCTGCAACTTTTCTGGGCAACCTGTAACACTGTCTCATCACGGTCACAGTAAAAACTTCTTTCCCAATATTTAAGCTAAACTTACTCTCAGTTTAAATTCATTACCTCCTCTCCTAGCACTAAATGTCTTTTTTAGAAAGTCTCACTCTGGTTCTCTTGTAACCCCTTTAGGTAATAGAAGGTGATATAAGGTCTCCCAAAAGTTTTCTCCAGACTGAACAACCCCAGCTCTCTCAGCCTGTTTTAGTAGCCCTTGTAGCCCTTTTCTGCTCAGTATTATCTGCAGTTGTAATAGGCATGCACTTCTTTCTCTGTCACCACTCTCACTACTGAAATTACTGAGTAGCAGTCATCTAGGATTGGTCCTTGTGGAGTACCACTTAGTACGTCCTTCCAGTTTTTCAGGAAGCCATTGACAACTGCTCTCTCACTACTCTTGTTTAACCAGTTTTGTATTCATTCTAGATATCTTCCATTAGATTATGTTTCTGTGATTGTTTTTAAAAGAAAAAGTCACATGCTCTAAGTCCAAAGCCTGAATTAAATCAATAGCATATGACACACATTGCTTTGCATTCCTAGTCACAAAATGACACCCAGTGTTACAAGGATTTGGTTGTTTTTTTTTTTGATAAGTATGTGTTCATTGTTAGTCATGTCCTCATGATTGTCTTCTAGGTGCTTACAGGGTCTGTTTACGTATGATCTTCCTCCTTAGGAAGCCAGTTGAATTGCAGTTTTGTCTAATTCCTCCTTTCCCAGACAGTACCATAGCTAGTGTTTAGCACTGTCTTTTCTAAAAATAACTAAACATTCCACAGTTATGTAGCTTTCTCAGTATTGAGGTCACTTTGGTGCTCACAATCAGTCTGTACCTGGCCTTCTATAGCAATGCCAGGAAAGTTCAGATTATGGTAGATACTATGTAGTTGACAAAAGCAAATGTGGTATATTTACAAAGTGAAATAATTATGGGGGATTTTGCTGATCTCTTAAAGGATATCAACAGCATCTAACTTCCTAGCAGTAATTTTTGGAAGATTATTTTCATGAATACCATGTTCTTATGTAAATTAGTTAACTGAAGAAAGTATTCCATGTAGCATAATTAATTTTATTTTTCTTCATATTTTTGTGGAAATCTTGTGTTTTATCTGGATGATTATATACATTCTTTGTATAGAGTTCATTTTTTCTTAAAAGTTTTTTTTTTTTTTTTCAAAAAATCAAAATTGGAAGCAGTACAGATGTTCAGAAGCCACATTTATGTGCTTGTTAGAAGAAGAAAGGACAAGAATTGTCCATCACAGACATGACACATCCTCTGTCTGACTGTGACCTGTAGGTTTGGGCTTTGCATCAGGTCACTCCAGGTCTCATGACCAGTCTCTCAAGTTGGTCTTTTTGGTTTGTTTGGGTTTTTTTTTTTTCTGGTGATGCAACTTTCTATTTCAAATACTGCACCTGGATGTGCAGCACTAAAAATACGATCTAATTGACCAGCACTGTAGTAATTTAAAATAAAACTGTTATGTTAGAGTAAAATGTGGTCTCTTGCTAAAGTATAAGCCAGCAAGGGACTTACTCAGGAGTGAATTTCTGTGGTTGCATTGAAATTTGGTTTTCAAAATAGTGTTTTCTTGAGGCTGTGCATAAACACTTTATTCACTCTGTGGTTCTTCCAGCACAGATTTTACATTTTAATGTCATTTCAAGACTTCCTATAGTACTTACGAACATCAGAGGCAAACACCATAGCATTCATCTTGGAGATGTGGGTGTGAACTCTAGGTCAGTGGGTAAATCTGCATGGGGCAATCATCATCACAAAGAAATACAAGTTGAATGTCAACAAACATTCCAACATGGCCATTTAGTTTGAGTGTAACAACCAGCTGTCATCCTAATGCTTATGGCTAAATACTTGTAACAGTCTCAATGATTTTGGCAACATTCTGCATTATATGGAATTAAGAATATTTCTGTATAATAAAGTCAAGATCTCAATTCAAGTCAATGTACTAAAAATAACTCACTGACCTTCACTCTTTATCCTAGCTCAGCAATGTCCATTCAGAATGATTCTAATTTCTTTAAAATATTTTTATAGCTTTTAATTTAATTATATTTTTTTTCTGAGCATGTATTTTATTAATTGTAAGAGATAGGGTTAATAAATATAAAAATATAAATAGATTTTCTCCTTCTAATCACATCTTTTGCAAATTGAAACAAAGCAAGCAGCCAAACCTTTCCCTCAAATCCAGTTAAGGGATCATTTGGGAAAATCAAATGTTGTATCCATTTCTCTTGAATGCTTCAACTAATCATTCAGTGAAAGAGGTTTAGCTCACTGAAATTTTGAATCATCTGCAAATAGCATTAAGTAGGTTTACAGAAAACAGTTCCAACAAATTTAGCCTCTTATTTTTTCTTTTCTCTTTTTTTCTTTTTTTTTTTTCCACAATTGCAGAGAGCCAGTAGAAAAAGCCAGAGGAAAATTTGGCAGTAGATAAATTTAGCACAGGTCTCCTTCTAAGAGTCACTGCAGGAGCCACCATTATTTAATAATGAGCAAAACCTGTCATGGGTTTAAGATTATTTGTGTTTTAATCTCATAACAACATGTCCCTTTAGTGACTGACTCATTGTTCTAACAATGAGACAGCATCAGTGCAGCCCTGGCTCCAGAGGTGGACGTGGGTTTGTACACGTGTCGAGTTGCATTTCTCTGTGTCCTCAAGCCTCTAGAGACAATTTGACTTCCCATCTTCATGTCTCCAGGGGTTTTTTCCATTTCCTATTTTTGTTCTATTCCTGATTTGGAGAAAGTGTTTGGGTTTTGCTGTAACAGAAGGTTGCTGCTTTTTGTTAAAACATTTGTAAGAAAAAGATCAAAATTGGATAGTGGAAAAATTACATCACAAAATTCAGCAAATCAGTTGAACTAAGCAGATAAATCCTTAACTTCATTGTTTAGTTAGCTTTTTTAATTGATTGGAGAACTGTATTCAGCTCTGAAGTCCTCAGCACAGGAAAGACATGGACCTGTTGGAGCAGGTTCAGAGGAGGCCATGAAGAAGATAGAAAGAAAATATACGTTTAATCTATAAAAGGGGAAATTCATTGGAGAGAGAATCTGAGTATGAATATTTTTTTTCCTATAAATTTACCTTTGGATTTCCTCTGTGCAATTATTTCTTAAGGAAAAGAAATTAGCTTTTGAGAATAATATTTAAAGGACTGTTGGGGGGAAATATGAAAAAGGAGCACAACTTGTAGGAAGAAAGGGCAAAAGAGAAGATGGAAAAGGAAGAAGAGAAATCTATACAGAAGACATCTCAGAAAAATGGCACCTGTTGCTGTTGACTTTTAACACTGGGGAGAGGATGAGGAATGAATAATTTAAGATCATGGAGTCCAGCTAAAAAACAGAAGGAGGGAGATACAGTAACCTCTCTAAGCAACTTAGAACAGAAAATGGATTATCCTCTAGAGATCAGCAGAGGTCAAAAATACCATAGATAGCCTTTTATTCTTAAAAGCAAGGCATTTAATAGCAAGGGGTATAGCTGGCATGTTCAAACACAGTCACATTTCATCACTATGATCCTCCCTCCTCCATAAAGAAGACACCTTAAGTTGGAAACATGGTCCCCCCAACCAGTCTTCACAGGCAGAGATGCTGCAGGAAAATGCTAACACGTGTCCCGTGCTTGAAGTGCTTCCTTCCCATGTGGCCATAATGAGAGCTCTGCATATAGGAGTTTCTAATTTACTCTTACCCTGAAGGATAACATAAGCACTGTGGGGATGTTGTTAAACATTGCATGTTGTTACTACTGTGAGCTGCTTTCTGCTTACAGTTCTGTGGGTGAAAAGTGACATTCCCTCAGAAGGTTTCTTGTGCAGTGTATATCAATTGGTCACAGAGAAAGTCTTGAGGAGACCTATGACATACTAATAAAAAACCCTAAAACAGACATACTAATAAAACCCCCCAAAACATAATTGCTGGCATCCAGCCTTGTAGTTCAGTGTGGGAAATTGTTCCCTCAAGATGGAGGGAGAGTACAGTTAACTCATACACAGCACCTCTTTACATATACAAACATAATTACAGTTAGTTCGTGTCTTGTTGGAAGTATAGTTCGTATCAAGCCTTGGCTCTATTCCACTTTTGCTGTTTTCTTTATGAAAAAATAAATGTGTGTGGCCGTGAGTTAAATTTATCTTATAAATATGCACGATTAAAATCAACCCTATGTGCTCATGTGCCAGAGTAGTCCCAGCATGAGAATTTTGAGAACCCAGATTTATTGCTTTGGCTCCTTGATTCTTCTGCTCCTTCAGCTCCATCCAGGGTTCTGGCCAAACACAAGCTGGAACAGGGTAGAGCATGCTGTGTGATCAGGTACATGATGCCAGCAGGGACAGCTGGCAAAGTCGCTGGTGCTCTTGGCTTTGTACCAGGGACAGTCCCCATCTAATGGGTCGCCAAACTATGCCCCATTTAAATTACTATTTGCTGGGCAAAAAACAAAGTTGCCCTCCTGCAGCATGGGATTTGGTCCCTGGGACATTTAGGGTGGTGGGAAACGGAGTAGTAGAATGGTTTGGTTTGGAAGGAACCTTAACGACTGCCATGGGCTGGGGCGCTCTCCACTGGATGAAGTTGTTCAAAGACTCGTCCAACCTGGCCTTAAGCACTGCCAGGGATTGGGCATCCATAGCTTCTCTTGGCAACCTGTGCCTCATCACCCTCACAATGAAGAGTTTCTTCCTAATATCTAATCTAAACCTGCCCTCTCAGTTTAAAGCCTTTCCCCCTTGTGCTATCACTACATGCCCTCGCAGAAGGGTAGGTGAGCTACACCGAGTTCCTCTGATGCCGTACAACTCTGTTAACCCAGGCTTTGCGAGTTGAATACTACCCTGAAATACTGCCTTAAAATTCACTATTGAAATCTTTCTTGTCCCAGGGGTGTCTGCAGTGCTGGGCACATGTAATGCATTGTACTCGGCTCTTTTGAAGCTTGAATAGCTCATGCGGGTCAGCAGCAGAGTGCAGGCTTTTTCACCCCTTGAGCAATGAAGCATTGAGTAAAAATTATTATAACCAATTAGTGGTGGCATTATTATTACCAATTAGTGGCTCTATGAAGCAAATCATTACTCTTAGTTCAGTTATTAGCAGCCAGGTGTTCATGAAACGTGCCATGTGCAGCCAGTGTTGTATCTCAGCAGTCACTGTTGAGGCCAGTCACTGAATTTGTGACGTCTCTCTGCAAGGGGGTTGTCACACACACACCCACACACACCCACACACCCACACACACCCCTACGCCCAAAAAGAAGTGTGTTTGAAGTCAGTGTGTAGGGCTTTTTTGGTTGCTGCCAGCATTGTGTACCTAGTGAGTGAATAAAAAAGATAATTTCAATCTTCAGACCCACATTCTGAAACTTTTAATATACTGAATTCGTGTTTCATGATGTAAAGCAAAAAATTAGAATTCCAGTTTTGTTGTTGGTTACTGCTTCATTCCTAAGAGCAAAATGGCCATGCCAGAGAAGGGGAGTTACAGTACAAATTTCTCTTGACTGCAAGTATTGTTTTTCTAGGACTCCTGTTCATAAAACCTTTAATAAACAATATTTCCACACATACCATTAGTTTTGCAGAATGACTTTACAGAAGACAGTTTAGACAGCAAGCAACATTAATTAAATTCTATTTAAGAGCTTAATTACACTTTCTACTTTTTAAAAATTAAATAGGAAGTTAAGAGGGAAAAATTCTAAATATGTCTTTAGTGTCACTTCCTTACTGAAGTACATATTTAACTTTGATGCATTTTTCAGGGACATTCATAGCTGTAGCTCCAAATACGCAGAACATCTAAAAAATAAGAAAAGTAAGTATAGCTAATAAAATTCCAATACACTAAGCACTTTCTGAATAGAATTTACTTTTATTGTATAATTAGAATAGGCATTAGAAATATTTTTTTATTTCTTGGAGAAAAAAAGTAGAGGGTTGGAGTGCTGTTTTCTCTTTTGGTGATACAGCTGTCTTCTGATTTTCAATATTGGTAAAGAAAGGATTTGACATTTTCTTTGAGGTCAGTTTAAAGGAAATGAATTGTAGGATAGCATTCATCAGGGTGCTTAGAGCACAGCTGGGCAGGGACATCTGGTGGTGCAGTAAAGGAATCATTGAACTTGCAACTAGAAGTGCAGTTGCATTGGAATGATTAAGGAGAAAACATAATTATGGTCATACTGTGATTATTTTTCTGTTCTGATATTATTCTAGAAACACTTATATGCATGTTTAGATTGCAGTTTGTGTATGGTTTTAATTTACTGGGAAAGTAGAAACTAAAGCCCTATTCATTAGCTGGCAGCTTGCAGGCGTAATATGTTGGACACCCTTCACTCAAAGGGCATTTAACATACCATCAGCTGCAGGTTTAAAATCAAACTTATGAAACTGGACTGTGATTGTGTGGATGGAGTGGGATATATGTTAAACCTGTGCGTTTGGATTCTGGACTTCTGCCAGTGATTTACTGTGACCTCTGAGCTAAGCTGTTTTGAGTTGTTTCAGTCCATCATTTAGTTTTCAACCCATCTTTGAGTCCATCATTCTTTAAAAGTGCTGTGATAGTGTTTCAGCTTCTGAATTGTATATATAGGTAAAGAATAATAAATAAAATTACTACATATCTTTGGTTTCAAACTTCTATGTAAATTAAAGGTAAAGTGAGCAATTTTATTTGTATGTATTTATCTTGAACCCCTATAGATCATAAGTATGTGACCAATATTTTAACTGCAGTCATTTTAAAAGACAGACTCTTTGCAATGAATTTTTTAGTGCTGTGTGTAACATGGTGACAAAACCAAGTCCTTGGAAACATATGTGTTGAAGGTTGTAACCTTGGGAAGAACTTCCCAGGAGTGTTTAGTGCCATGATGTCTTACCAGCTCTGCACCAGGCACTCCCCTGCCAGGACAAAACAAGTCTTTCTTTATTTATGAAGACCTTGAATCTCGATGTGTTTTTCCTGCTGTTCGCGTGTATGCAGCCATTGGTAGTACGTGTTGGCCATGCATGGAGCCTTCTGGGAGATGGTGTCACCTGCTCTTGGAGGGTGTGGGCACAGCACTTCCAGGGACAATGTGGTCTCTGCTGGTGGAAGGTAAAGGGTTGTTGCCTTCTGCTTCTGTTTACAAGGCTTTTGTGACTGCTGTCCCGTCTTCCCTTAGAGTGAGTGTGCTCTTGAAATGGTGATGTTGATAAGTTACTAGTTTGTGCTTTGTGTGTATTGGGTTGGGAATGCATTTATGCATTTTTACCATCATGCATTTCCCATGCAATTCTGTAAAGAAAAAAAAAAAAAGAAAAAAAAAAGGCGGAAAAACCACACGTATCTCCTCACTCCTGTGTTACCAACATGGTTTTTGAGGAGGAATCAGTAGCAGCTGCAAGCTTCAGCTCTGTTCATTGTATCCTGGACAAAAAAAGAAGTCAATAACCTAAATCTTTCATAGCCAAATGTGGGCTCCTTGCTGTGGTAATTCTTCACACATATAGGAAACCTATAGTTGGTAAGAACAGACATGTATATATGTAATCAAGCTTGGAATCAGAGCAACCACTGTATAATTGAAAAACTGGGACTTTCAGATTAAGAGTCTTCTTAAAGTAAGGAGCTGCAGAGATCAGCACTTTGCAAAGTGCAACACTTTATCTCAAAGTCAGAGAAACTATTCCCTGCAGCTTTTCACAAGAGGGTGGATGTTACATTGAGATACAACCCTTCTTTCTCTCCTTGCAGTAAAACTTCTGTTTTGTTAAACTCATCATGACTACTTTTCCATAAAGCAACAGTTCTTTGTCATCTTGCATTGTTGCCCTAGTGGTTCTGTCATCATCCTTTAAAAATTTCTCCACTCTTGGTTTGGATAAAAAAGAGAAGCACTGACAGTTGATGCTGTATCCTTTGTTTCAGAGATGTCCCAAGGCTGTGGTGACAACTGGGAATCAAGGATAACCACAGAGTTGTTGCAAACTTGCTGGTTTTTGTTAATGAGAAGCTGGTGTTCCTCCGCAGCCCTTCTATGCCGTATTTAATCTGTAACACTTATATTGCCAGCAGCCCATTATAGAGAAATCTGTTGGTTTTATCTTTCAGGTGCAAAGATGGCTTGAAAGGATTTACATACTCTGCGCTAAAGTAAGTAAAGTTTCTGTGACTATGTAAGACAATATTTTGAGGAATCATGCACAGTGGCATCTGCGTTGTAAGAAAAGAGTATTCCTAAGAAAAATCAGGCTGCTCTAAAATTTTTTCAATTTTCGGGTACACAGCATATTTTGAAGAAGGCATAATCATAGAACCATTTGGGTTGGAAAAGACTTCTAAGATCATCCAGTCCAACCTTTAACCCAACACAGCCAGGTCCACCACTAAACCATGTCCCCAAGTGCCACGTCTACACACCTTTTGAATATCTCCAGAGACAGTGACTCTATCACTTCCTGGGCAGCCTGTTCCAAATCCTGACGACCTTTTCAGTGAAGAAATTTTTCTAATATCCAAGCTAAACCTCCCCTGGTGCAGCTTGAGGCAGTTTCCTCTTGTGTGCTGGCAAGAGAGAAATCCCTTCATATTTGGGACTGTTACTAAAGGAAACTCAGACATATGATTGCATGTTTTTGAAGGAGCAATAATCTTCTGTCTTTCTAAAACTGGGACCATGTTTGCCTGGAAGCAAATGGCTGCTGTGTTTTTACCTGGAGCTTATTTGCTGCATTACAGAGTGACAAAGTTTTTATACCTTCATTACCCTCAGCAGGACTGCCAAGGTACAGTGTAACTTGGATTATAGTGCATAGTGTTAGGAAATATCTTGCCATTTTGTCTTCCCTTGCCCTTGATACACAGTAATTCTACACCTAAGATGAGCCAACATATTGATAATATCAACTTCTGGGTGAAGAAAGAAGGCTGAAGATGAGGCCAAGCAAAACAAAGTTGATGCTTTTGGTGGGAGCAAAAACATTTTGAAGATTCCGCAAAATAGATATTTTTATAAAATATTCCCTATTAATGTTTTTGTTTTGAGTTTTAAAAAATTCCTGGCATCATTTGTATCCTCTAGCTGAAATATGTCTTTAAATATATGTCAGTGAAGTGATCTTCTCTGAAGAAGTACGAGGTTTGGCAGCTGTATAAGATGGGTTTTTATAGACCTGGGAGTAACTTCAATCTAGTCTAAGACTTAGAGGCTTGTACAGGACTCCATGTGTCTCTTTATTTATGTAATTGGTTTGTTCTGTTTGGCTTTTTACTTTCAGGTTCATTGTAGGGAAAGAAGAAATCCCCACCCATTCCTTTTCACCTGAAGCAGCATTTTCAAAAATAGATAAAAAAATCAAGCATAATGAAAAAGTATCACAGCCAATGAACATACTGGCACTAACAAAAAGGCTCATGGACAAAGTGTGAGTAAAAAAACCCAAAAAAACCCCAAACAAAATGAATCTTTGTTACATAGAACACTTTAATGTCTGTTATGTTGTATTTGACAATGTTTTATAATACTTCTGCTTTGCATTTCAGTGTTTTTCTATTTCATTTTTACTAGGTAGTTAATAGTGGCAAATGATGAACTCTAGTGAAAGCAAAACTTAAGACCTGTATGTCATAGCTATGACTTGCAACATGCAGTTGTCTAACAAGAGAGAGTAAATTCAGTCCATGGTGAGTGCAGGATGGTGGTTGCTTTTTTTGCTCAGCTAAACCAGTTCATGGCATAGTTCTCCTGGAACTAGTGGTAATATTAAGGAGAAAAATTGCACAGCAGCAGACCTTACTGATGTCACCATAAGTGACTGTAACATAGTCTTTTGGGGGACCTACATCCCTGCAATGCATAAAGGAGAACTACCTGAAAATAGGCATCTAAAAATGGACTGCCTCTGCTGTTGGGAGATAGGAAATTGCAAAGCGAAGAGTGAGTCTAAAACTGTTTTGCACGAGGTCATATCTAGACATCTGAAGTTAGGCAAGGTAGGTGCCCCACTGTCTACAGGATCCAAATCATTGTCTTTTAGTATGAGCTTAAAGAAGTGAGAGCAGTGAGCTTTTCAGTCTGATATGTTCAGATGATTTACCTCTGCCATGACTGATTCATCTGCTTCAGGCACATTGGATACCATGTAGTCATTCATTTACAGGAAAGATAGAGTGAAAAATGGATTAGGGATATGTTCACATGACACCTATGAATCTTCACTTCCACTGACTTTTTCAAGAGCAGTTTTACGACCAAATCTTTACCTGCTGACACACAGGAGAGAGTCTTCTGAGTACATTTGTCTTCTAAGAGTAGTGGCTTAGTTTACTTGCTCAGATGATGAACAAGCATGAAGTGATCCCCATCACATGGTGACTTCCTATGAATTGCTGTGGGTTTTAGTTTTTTTTGAAAAATATGAGGGAAGTCGTCAGTGGTTTTCAGGCATGGCTGTATTAGACAGCAAAAAACCTACAAGGAAAAGACAACTCCAGCCATAATCAAATTCTTTTACCTGAATTGCTTATGCCTGTTCTGTCTT
Source organism: Chaetops frenatus (assembly GCA_013400775.1). NCBI lineage: Eukaryota > Metazoa > Chordata > Aves > Passeriformes > Picathartidae > Chaetops > Chaetops frenatus. Next base: position 50,780 of record VZTR01024226.1, read on the forward strand.
AAATACCTGTTACTCACTTTGCTAGAGATAATTCATAGTTCCTCTATTGTTGGTTAAATACAAGGATTGAAGATGGAGAAGAACATTTTTTTCTTTAAGGTTTTGAAACTCCCAACTCAGACATTCAGAAAACTTTCAATATGGAGTTTTTGTGCTCTCACTCATTTCTCTTCCATATGGTTCTTTTCAATATAATTGAGTCTAAATGCCTGTAACCTGAGCACATTCTCATTACAATTTTTGCTACATAAACTGACCTCACAGATGAGTTATGGCCATTAGGCTTTATAGTACACGATTCAAAACTTCCAAGATATTTGACATAGTATATAAATTGTGTAATTTATTTTACATTAAAGCTTAAGTACTTGGATATAGCAAAATATAATGTTCAGACGTGGTATGACATTACTTATTTTAATTCTACATAATGCAGGACTAGAAATTGTACAATCCACACATCCCACCAGCCCAGCCAGTTTGTTTTAAATGCTCAAGGTCAAATTCTCAGTCCAAAGGAGTAGCTACATAAAAATCTACACTGCAGAAGAAATAGTCCAGAAGTGAGAGGCTTGTAATTGAGAGAAGTTTCACTGGGTGTTTCTGTGCATTTGTATCATCTGCATTGCCTTTCAGTGACCCTTACAGTGGTGTGAAAGGGGAAAGGACACAGGTAACAGGTACTTGCTCAAATATCCTTGCAGAACCACGGAGCAGAGACAAACCAGGAAAGGTCACATCACTTCTCCTTGTTGACCACAGCAGAAAATTTGTTCTGTAATTTAGCATTTTATGTGTAGCATGGCAAGAGTTTGGATACAAATAAGTGTGCAGACACTTTTTTTCTTGCTGTACAACTAAAGTATTGCTAGTTTTTATTGTCCTTTTATGGCATCATAAAAGTTCACAGTGCCCTTCAGTGGGTAATGGGGAGAATGAATGCTGGGCAAATAGCACTTTATGTATTTTTAGGCAAGAAAAATTTATGAAGTCTCCTGTTGCTGACACTGAAAACAGCTACGAGTTAATATGTGTTTCATTATGCTTTTTGCAGGTGCAAACATGGCCCAAGGCATAGATGCTGTAAACACTATGGAGATAATTGCATCTCATACTGCATTAAAGTAAGTGCAGAAAAAGTTTGGTTGACAAGCTCTGGCAAAGACAGGGTAAAAGTCTGTAGTCAGGAAAAGCATATGCTTAGGAAGTGAGAAATGAGCCCGTTACTGATTCTTCTTCAATTGAAAATGTGACAAGCCAGAAAACAGATTTTCTCAGTTTAGGATGGGATGGTGGTGGGGTTAAAGTTCTCTGGTCTTTCAGATTAGCTGTAGTGAATGAGTAACATAAAATGTGTGGGAAAAAATGGACTAGCAAGCAATGAACTTGTTTAACTATGTGATGCACTTCACGGCTGAGCCCACTTGTGACTTCCCCCTAAATAAAGCACCTGGAATGTGCTGCTGCGGCAGGTGGCCGTGGTTCCCTGCAGCTGTGCGGCTCTGGAACGCCGCTGCTGGGCACTGGCTGCACTCCTCCAGTCATTTATTTTAAGGGCTCAGGGTAATGAGAGATTGGTCACAGTTGCTACGCCCAGGAAGAGCTGTTTATCTCCAGTGGTATAATTCATCCTCCATTATTAGTGTGATCAGCGCATTTTTTTTTCGGAGAATTACTGTGCAGAAATTTGTTTTGGCTGGCATTGGGTTGGCACAGGTGGTACCACCTGCTATGCCTGTTTTGGGGGTTGGTAAGAGTCCAATCCCTTAACCATTGACCTGTTTTTATATATGGAGCAGCAAAAATGGATTTGAGTATCTTCAGATGCTTTTAATATATATTACTTTCAAAAATAACTTTTTAAAATGTTAAAAGGAACCTGAGGATGGGGAGGAAGGTGGATATTCAGGATCACTCATCCTTTTCACTTGTTGATTCAGCATCATTTTGTTTGTGTTTTATATATCCTTAAATGGAATGAGGGGAGGAAAAAACCTAACTGATAATAAAGCTGAGTAAAGACTTAACCGAACAAAAAGTAAATTTTAAAAAGATATTCTTATAAGGCTGCTCTCTCTTTAGAGAAGACAGTTGTGCATTTGAAATATATTTCATTCTTGGACCCATCCTCTGTAGTAGTTTGGTATAAATTGTTCTTGACTACAATGATCTAAGGAGGGAAGTATTGCTAAGTGGCAGTCAGATCTTTTAATTACCTCTCTTTTCTGTGACATTTTATTTAAATAAAACATGAGTGAAAAAAATTATTTTTATGTATTTATATTTTTAAAGATCCAAAATTCTTAAGGTTTAGTTTTATGACTGTTCCTGGAATTGGTCAGTAACTGTCAGCTGACATGATTTGAGCATGTTTTTACAATTCCTTATTTCAATTCCTGAGCTTTCAAATCTGATAATGATGTGATGAGCTGCTTATTGCCAAAATTTACCCTCAGTGCTATTTTTCTTTACCCTTGAACAACTTGTCTTCTCATTAATACATCTGTGCTTTAACTATCATTGCATGCTCTTTTTCTCCTGCTTCACATTTAAATGCACATAAACTCATTGACATCACCATAACTTCTATGTAACATTCACAGGTAGTGTCATACCACCTGAGTTCATTGACTTCCCTTCAAACTTCAAAGACTTGAAATGCTTTGTGCTTGTAAATGTCTGAAAAGAGCTGTGACGGAAGCAGTGGAACAATATTTTTCCTCTCTTGGATTCCTCTTGTTATAGTGAGGAGCCATTAGCTAACAGTAGGAGTGCAGTTGTGTGTTTTTTCTGCTGGTGCTGCAGACAGGCCAGATAACCCTCCAAATTTACTGGTGACTAGGGTGACCTCAAAGAAGGTCATAGAATCATAGAATGGTTTGGGTTGGAAGGAACCTTAAAGACCATCTTGTTCCAACTCACCTGCCATGGGCAGGGACACCTTGGGCTCGATCAGGTTACTCAAAGCCCCATCCAACATATCCTTGAGCAGTTCCAGGAATGGGGTAGCCACAGCTTTCTGAGATTATTTGCTTATGACTGTAGTCTCAACGTCCTGTCTCTTGAAGGAACGTGGGCTACTATATACCCAGAATAAATATTAAATATCTTAACTAATTGATTTTAACTACCTTAACTAATTCCTAATATATTGCAACAGGTTGACTGAGTTTTTGGTATGTTTCTGAATTTTGTTCATGTGCTTTCCCAAATTTGAGTTATAGCAGATATCTTGAGTGTATTATTAAGAAATTTGTTTCTCAAAAGTAGAAAGAAAGGTTTATTCATCAAATTTTGGAGATATGTCATTAGACTGTGCTACTACTTCTGGCTGATCTGAGCTCCAACTCAAAATCTCTGTGGAGAAATGGCTCTTAGCAGAGTTTTCTCTATATATGCTCTGCTATGTACTACATCCATTTTTATTGGAGGTCTTCTTATGAATGATAAAAGTTACTATAGTGTACATTGATTATAAATTATAATACTTCCTGTGACTATGAAAAAACACCTGTAGGTGTGATATGATTTCACCTGGTTGAAGTGATGCTCTAAATAGAGAGATTTTGCACAATACCCAATATTTCATGCACATCAACACTAAACCTCAGTCCTTCAGTTCAGCACTTCTAATTTGGCTACTAATAGGAATAAAATCAGAGATGTGCGTGAGTGTTTCCAGTTGTAGTTTAGATGTTTCATCACCCTACTGAAGTCACCTTTCCTGGGTAAGAATGTCAAACACATCATTCTGTTGTTTCTTGTTTTGGGCTTTGTTCATAACTGCTGGGTTTAGGACTTTTTTTCCTTTTCCACTATAATGGCATGAAGGAATGGAAATTTTTCATTCAAAAAAATGCTATTGGATTATTGGATGACTTATTTTCTTCCACTTGATTCTCATAAACTACTTCTTGAGTAGCAGGAAGAGTAATTGCTTCAGGAAGAGTTTATTACTGGATGTTTCACCACAGTAAAATTTTATGAGCTTTATGATGCATTATAAAGTTCTTTAGGAGGCAAAAATGGTTTATGAGTCTGAAAGATTGCTCAGTCAAACCCTCTGCCAGATTTCCTTGTCACTGGAATTGTGTCCCTGTCACTGTAATTGAATAAGGTGTCTGCCTTATTTGCAGGTGAGTGCTGAAATAGTTTTCACATAAAGCATCTTTCAAACAAAAACTGGGTCAAATTTATTCAGAATTCTTAAAAAATGTTCTGCCTTAGGGGAAGAATAATGGTAGGAAGAAATTGGGGAGAATAATTTGGAAAAATAATTGAGTGTGGTTTTGTGTCATGTTAAAAAAAGCAGATCTATATCCAAGGTGGAGTAGTAAGTAAATTCTTGGAAACCCATTTTATCTTTTCTCAGTAGCTCTGCACATGAACTCCCTTTGAGTTTCTCCCTTTCCCTTGCTGCAGGCATCACACAACCTCAGGTTTGGCTGAGGCAAAGTTCATAAGGATGTGTGAAGCCACCAGGGTTAACTTCTAATTCTCACACTTTCTGAAATTTATTTTTGGTGGACTTTTTCCTCCCTACTGTTTTCTCCAAACATTTGAGTGTAGAAATGCCGTTTTTTTTGCCACTGCATTGGTTTCCTCTATAAACCCATTTGTGGTTAAAAGCTGGTCAGTAACCTGGAAATGAAGTCATCAGGATTATTTCAAAGGACAGAATTTTGGAGTAGAAGAGAAAGCTCTCTTTTGAGACCTTTCAGAAATTAATAGAAATTAAAGAAGAGTCAATTGTCTGTGATTTTACTGCTTTTGCTATTTTACAGGGTAACTGGGAAAAAGAAAATTCTTGCGTTTGAATGTGGTTATACATTTATGTGTGTTACATATTAGCTTCAGAGTGAGTTTTAAATTATTTGATGTCAAAAATAAATCCTTCTGTAGAAGCTTTTGCTTTTCCTTTTTCAGAATTTGTGGTTTCTTACCACAAAATCTCTCTCTCTTTTCTCTAGGGCTTCATTAGGATGTTTAGCATTGGTTACCTGATCCAGTGTTGCCTTCGGATTCCTTCCACCTTCCGGCATCTGCTTACACAACCATCACGACTACTTTCCCTCTTCTACAACAAAGAAAATTTCCAGCTTGGAGCTTTTCTGGGATCTTTTGTCAGTATATACAAAGTAAGTTTATAGCATACAGAAATGACAAATGCTGTGTTTTTTATTTCACTTTTCTGAATATCACGAATAGCTACAAAGTAAAGCTGCTTAATAGTACTGATAATGTTTCCTACAGCATGTCACTGACAAATTTTATACTGTTGCAGTAATCAAATTGTAAACAAAAAGCTATTCTTCCATTCTGTGTTTCTTTTCCTATAATTTCTAAATAAACCAGATGGATTTTGCAGCTTAGTTTCAAGATCAGGAGATAGAGAGCACTTCAGAGAAAGTGAATTCAGATTTCAAAGGGATTTGCTGCTACACAAAAATGTTTTAGTGCAGGCACAAGTAGTGTCTGCAGTAGTGTCTGTGTTGTCAGAGACAAGCGATGTGCAAACTTTGTTGGCTCACATATCTGGAATTCTTACTTGACACTAAATAGCAGGAGACTGCAGAACATACAGTGTGTAGCTGAGGAGACATTGCACTTACTGCTTGGAAGTCTATCCTTTCTATCCCATTACAAGATGACAGATTGTGAACTGATATGCATTCATACAGTATTGTTGGAATTAATCAAATTATGTTGATTTATGCCAAAAGAGAATGTGGAAAAGCACACCCCCTAATGCAGAATATAATGCACAGTGCAGTGCTGAAGTGTCTTTCGCACTTTTATATTCTTAATCACGTGGCATTTTTTCAACTCCCACTTTACTTCCTCTGCAAATTCAAGATCATGCTGTATTATTCAGGTTAAATATTATTTACTGAAAAATAAAAAAGGAAGTCTTACATGTAAGCAAAACAGCATTTCACTTGATTAGTAATTAAATTGAGAGACAAGAATTTGTAAGGTTACAGAGTCTAAAATTTTTGATGGCAAAGTGCAAATGAGCTGTTCAGAGTTTGCTTGAAAATTAAATTTTTGCTCAAACTTTAAGAATAAAGAGCCTTTAGACAAGAAAAGTATTTAAATTACAAAAGCTAAAAAAATTTTGATGTGTTTAAAAGCTCCAATCGAGAGGTGAAATTTAGCCCAGTGGATACTCATTTTATGAGGGTGACATATTCTGACCTTTATTTACTGTTTTTTAAGTTAAGTGTACCCAGCACTGGTGAGGCCACACCTTGAGCTCTGTTCAGTTTTGCGCCCCTCACTGCAAGAAAGACATTGAGGGGCTGAAGTGTGTCCAGAGAAGGGAAATGGAGCTGGGGAAGGGTCTGGAGCACAAGTCTGATGAGGAACAACTGAGGGAGCTGGGGATGTTCAGCCTGGAGAAAAGGAGGCTCAGGGGGACCTTATCACTCTCTACAACTGCCTGAAAGGAGGGTGTAGCCAGGTGGGGTTCAACCTCTTCTCCTAAGTAGCAAGGGACAGGACAAGAGAAATTGGCTTCAAGTTGCCCAGGCGAGGTTTAGATTGGATAGTAAGAAATCCTCCTTCACTGAAAGGCTTGTCAGGCACTGCAACAGGATGTCCAGGGAGGTGGTGGAATTGCCCTCCCTGGAAGTGTTCAAAAGGTGTGTGCGTGTGGCACTTCGGGATGTGGTTTAGTGGTGGACTTGGTGGATGCTGGGTTAACAGCTGGACTTGATGATCTTAAATGCCATACTAGCTAATAAGGAATACTTCCAGTCTGTGTGCTGTAAGAAATAAGCAGGGCTAAGCCTCCATTCTGTTTACCTACAGGGTACAAGTTGCTTCTTGCGCTGGGTCCGAAACCTAGATGATGAGCTTCATGCACTTGTAGCTGGTGAGTCCGTGCAAAGTTTGTTGCCTGTGTTGGGACTCTCTAAGTACTCCTCTTGTCTGTCCTCCCATTCCCTTTTCAGACTTCTGTGATGAAAATAGGACTGGTACATCAAGGTTGTGTCAAAGTGACAGTGGTGTTTCCAGTAGTGTCAAAGAAGGAGTTGCAATTAAAATTTTAAGGCAAATTCTGTCAAATGTGGAGTTCATGGTCAGCTCTAAGGACAGTATATTACTGTGTGCAAAAATCTAAACTTGTCCTTTAAATTGCAGCTGTAGAGATGTGAGATAAAAATACTGGCTCTTCCATATGTGACAGAAGACACATTGGGGTCCCCTGGGTCCAAAGAAAGACCCTTTTGCCATGAAATTTGTGTAGTGGTAAGGCCCTTCCTTTATGTGCATCTGTCACATGTTGGAACCCCAGAGGTCTCTCATCCCACAAAGAACAGAGAAATTTGATACTATGCTCCTGAGCACTTAAGTACAGATTTGTTTCAGCATTTTGAAACTTTCTCATTTTAGTGATACAAACCATATTTGGATGGGCAGCAAAAGAACATCACCGAACTGTGCTGTAGCAACAGAAATAAATAGTCATGTGCAGTGTTTCTTCGGCTGACACACAACAGTGACCTTAACAATGCAAATCACAACCTTAACAGTGCTTTTCTTTTCTAATTGTTGCAGGGTGTCTAGCAGGAATTTCTATGATGTTTTACAAAAGTACAACTATCTCTATGTATCTGGTGTCTAAATTAGTAGAGGTAAGTTATTACCCTCCTAACAGGGGTCTTCATTTAATTTCTTTTTTCAAGGCAGACGAAAAGAACACGAACTTCAGAGGTTTTGTCAGGCAATTCCAGTAAACTACGAAGTTGTGTGGTGGTGGTGTTTCAGTACATGTGTACCAAGAGGCTATGCTGCCACATGGTCTCATTTCTTTCTTACTTTCTTTTCTTTGACTCATTTTAAACATCCTTTATCCACTTGTCTTCATGTATATTCTCCATGAATTGTTTTAATCTCCTGACAACCCTTTGCTTTGCAGATTTTTTAAATCAGAAAGTTCCAAGAATGTCTATTCTGCTAAAAACATAAATCAGACCTAGTCCTTAATTGCAGATTTATTGCCAAAAGCTACAGCTTAACTTCCTGCCTTTGTTCCCTAATTTTGGCATTCAACAGTCTAAGATAACTCAAAATAGCTTAGGTTTTAGTCTATAGCTGAAGTTGTTTGTCAGTGTACTTCAGCTGATTGAATTCCCAGCTTTGAAATGAACTTTGTTCTAATTACTATTCTTCAGGCTTGAATTATTTCTCTCAGCTTGTTAAAATTAGGAGCCCAGGAAAAAAAATAGTTACAGAGTTTGGTTATGTTGATTATACTTTTCTAACCAGCATTTGATTTCTTACTGTGATTTTTCCAGAAAATTGAGACTTATTCATGGTTAATTCCCCAACAACACCACTGGGATGAATTGATGATGTTCTCTCCCTATGCATCATCCCCAAATCACGTATTTCTCCTGCAGACCTTGAAGGCCTTGTTCTCTAGTGATACTTATCCACCTCCACTACCAGAGCAGAATTCATTTCAAAGAACATAAGACAAAAGAACTTTTTTTTGTTAAATGTAAAATTAAACATGAAAAGAGAAGATAAAGATACTCTCTGTTCCTCCTCCTGATTATCCGACACCAAGATCTGAAGGCAGTTCACATATTGGTCATATAAAGGCAAATCTGAATTATCCATATTGACTTTTAGAACACCAGCTGTAAAAAACCAGTATTATCTTGTAATGCTGATGGTTTTCTCTGGACTTTGAGACATCATGGCTACAGTGAAATAAGAAAAGCGCTGTGTGTTCCTTCTTTTTTTTTTTTTTTACTACTTTTATCATCTTACGCAAGCCAAGGGTAACTGACCAAAGAGGCGTGTGCTGCTTTGCAAGGTCAGGCTGTGCTCAGGAAAATAAACTGTACATGTTTTCTCAGAAAGTAAAGTATGTGATTTCAAGCTGTTTAAGAACAGTGAATATTCACTTTGTTGGAATAGTTATTGCATTGTTCTTTTGCTTTTTTAAAATGAAGAACTTAACAGAGCAAACTTTCCTCTTTTTATTTTTAGGATCTGAACACCCAAGCTGTTGCTAGTCCTGTTCTGTACATTAATAACTTCTTATTAGATTGATCTTGGACAACTTCTATAATCTGTCTTAATCAATGTCACAGTTGTGGGCATATAAAAAAATATAGAATAAAGTCGACATGTTTTTTTGAAAAGGTAAAATAAGAAGCAAAAAGATACTTTGATTTGTTGCATTTAACATTCTTTTTTTAAATTTTTATAGACTATATACTTCAAAGGCATTGAAGCAGGGAAAGTTCCCTATTTTCCTCATGCAGACAGCATCATCTATGCCATTTCTACATCGATATGCTTTCAGGCAGTAAGTATGTTCTCTGATAGAACCTGAAGTTCTTTAAATCAAATGTGGAATGAAAAGAAGAGCACAGGGAGATAGTTCTATAGAAAAGATGGTGAGATGTAGTGATTCACAGCATCTTGCTTCTGCATCCTGGGGCTCCTGCATCCTGGTTTTGAGTGCCACTGTGGGAAGGTCATTTCTAGGACTCAGTATTTCCTGGGCTTATAGCTGAATACATTATACAAAGCACTGAACTTTTTGGAAAGGATCTTAAAATGCACTGACCCAGAAAACAAACATTATCGTATGAACTTCCATGAGCATGTGAAAGGACAGTTTCTCAAGGAGGCAAATAGTATAATACAATATTTTATGTTTTCTTAAATCAACCAAAAGTTTCCACTGTCAGCTGACTTGAATTAATATTGCCTAGTTGAAAAAAACCTGCAAAAAATAGTAAAAAATCTGAAGTGTTACGTTTGACACAAGCTGTAGTTACCATCTTTTGCACTTCTCAAGTCAGCTACATGCCTTTACCCTCAGTCTGCATCAGCTAGAAACGAAATTTTTAGTGCTACCCAAACAGCTCTACTATTCTGCTACATCTCACCATTTCTAGACTATCTACTGAAACATCCCTGCATGAACTGCATGTTCTGTGGAGGTCTATAACTATGTATATTTTTTGTGCCCCCCAATAAAGACAATAATGACTCTAAAGCAATCTTCTGCAGTCTCGTGCTTAACAGGACAATTAAGAGACATTCCTTCTCCTCATTTCTCCCATGTACTTGGGAATATCTTTAAGTCTAGTATCAAAGTGAATTAATATTTCAATGCTTGGGATGTGCCTGAAGGTTTCCAAAATACTGCTGTCAGGGACAATCGTGTGAGATTAACAGACAAAAAGTTCATATGAGAAAAGAAGGGGGTTTTTCGTTACTTAATAACTAATTGGAAAATGAATCTAAGACTGCAAACAAATTGCTAGGTTTAGCAGGAAGAAGGAAGGAGAAATTAGAAAAAGTATCTATGCTGAGATAATTGTTATTCAGTATATTTCTAAGTGACCCAGAAAAGTAATGGAATAGAGAGAAGACATGGATTTTGGCTATATGACATTATTTAAGATAATGTAACATGAAATATAAATATGACTACAAGAAATGGTGGATCACAAAATGTAGAATGGATACTGGATTAAGTAGGAGGTAAATTTGGCATCCACCAGTCCAAAGTCATGTATATAGGTATAATGATTGTTCTTTCTTTCTCTGCAATGAGATGTAAGTCAATTGTCACCACTGGTAAAATATTGTATTCTGGGAATATCAGTCTGTGCTGATGGTGGTCATATAGAGCATTGAATTGAACAGAGAGCATTGAAAATGGGTTCCATAACAATCCTTTTGCTAATTTTGGCAACCTAATGTAGCAGATGAAGCTTTTGCCTGACACTGTCAGCTGGCTCTGACAGAATCCTCTCCTTGCAGGCTGTCATGGAAGTTCAGAACCTGAGACCTTCATACTGGAAATTTCTTTTACGACTAACAAAGGGCAGGTATGTACTCAGGGGTGTGTTATGGCTTGTCTGAACCTGTCATTGTCACACTCAGCTTTCTGTGTCATTCACTGCCAACAGCAGAGCCCTAGAAGTACATAAGGGCTAATTCCCTATGAATTTACTCTGCTTTTCAAATGGTTTCCAGTGCTCTTGAAGTTCTTTGCTGCTGAAGTGACATTGCTGGGTTTAGCATAGTGACAGGAGCAGATTTAACTCTTGTGAAGACTATTTAGCAGATGAGTGTTTTACTTGAAGCCTTTTTAGTTCACTTGGAGGGTGGGATGCTTTCAGATTCCATTGAAACATGAAGACTCCAGTAAACAACTATACATGTTGAAGAAATCACATAGTATGTACGGTGATTGACAACATAGAGTTAATATGGGTTTAAAAGCATTACTAGAAATGTCAGAATATCACCTAAGAATTCTTGAAAGTTTCAGTACTTTCTTTATAACTGTTTCAGTTGGTGATCATAATCATAAATATACACTGTAGTATATTACTGGATATTTTCTCTGATGCAGGAATCTAAAAAACTTTCTTCTAAAAATAGATCTTGCTGTAACTGACTTACAAAAATACAGTTTCGTGAAGTGCACACTGTTACACTGGTGCAGTGTGTGGCAGGAGCAAGGCATCCAAATCTTGATCAGTTTATGAATGGGATTATAAAAGGTAACATTTCTCATGACAGCGAGCTCTCTGGGCTGTAAAAATAGAAGTGAAATCAGAGGCCAGTCCCTGGAGCATGTTGAACCTACACTGCCCGTGGCACAGTACACACATGAGGTGATTGAACACATTGCAAGATTTAGTGGGAAGCTTTCCTTGGGATGCCTGGAGGCAGTCCTCAGGCAACCTCTGAGGCCATACAAACATGATACAGGGAATGATGTCAGTGCAGATGTCCAATTTTGGCTGCATTTTTCCATTTTGTCCTAATCCTAAGCTTGCCTTAGTTGAAAGAGAGGAAGGAAAAGAAATTATATTCTCCTCATTTATTTTGTGTGAAGCAAATATCTGTAGTAGTAATTTTGACACTCTCTCCATAAAGACAATTTCTTTTAACATTTCATGCACTTTTCAGTTTACAGCTGTGAAGAACAACAAAATGGAAATAGGTTGTTAAACCCACAAAATTGACATCCAGACTTGGACAGGCAGGGCCACAGTTTGCTCTGCTGGAGTGAGAGAGAACAGTAGTGTACTTTGGTTTGACCTTTTTTTTGTGGAGTTAAAAGTAGAAGGGGACTCTTCCCATTTTTCATAAGGTGCATTATTTGAAGTATACTCACACAAATATTATTAGCCACATTTTTTAAATGCATTTTTAAAAAAAATCTTTGAGGTGAGAAACTTTCAATCTCTGAACAGCTCAGGTTGAAGCCTGTATTTCAGAGGTTTTGGTAAACTTTCATGACATAAAATAATTTTATTTTTTCATAAGTAAATGAGTCATACATTCATACTTTCTTGTCTTTTCTTTTTCAGGTTTGCTCTCATGAACAGGAAAGTTTTAGATGTGTTTGGTACTGAAGCATCTAAGAACTTCAAGGATTTCACGCCTAAGCTTGACCCAAGATACACAGTTGTGCCACCAGAGCTACCACTGGAGCTGTCTTGAACACCACAGTGTGGCTCATCATTGAATGTGATCAGCATTTTGTCCTGAAAAGTTAATTAACTTGACAGTCGTATATATGGAGGAGAGCTAGGGCTCCACTTCAGTATTATTTCAATGAGAAATGCTTTTTACCAATCAGAAATACTGAAGCTTTGCAGGGAGGTGTGGCTTAGTGATTAAGCCCCTTCCATAAGCAGAAAACATTTCTGGATTACTATAGTTGGTTGACAGTATGGTAGAATCCTGAATGAATTAAACAAATGAGTAATATATTTAGAGAAGTAAAACATAAATATGCTTCATAATTCCAAAAATTCCATAGTTCATACCAGTAGAGTATTTCTTGGTAAAATAAAAGTAATTCTTAATTTAGAAAGGAAGACAATTGGCATAGTTTAGGTCCAGAATTTTACCTGATTTAAAAATACTGCAGTTTGGTGAAAATGCCTCCCTGGTTTTCTAAATTGAGTCACTAGTTTGTCTCAAAAGAGCCACTACCCCCCCATTAGTTAAAATTAGTGTATTTTTACACAGCTGTGGTGGCAAAATACGGCATTCCTTAGGAAAAGAAAACTCATGTTGATTCAGAAATCACATTCCAGGGCTGTAAATTCCGCTGATGGCACAGATAACAGACAAGGGAAACAAGAAGGCGGTCCCGGTGGCTGCTGCGCGCCGAGGAGTGGTGGGTGTGGTGGTCAGCATCTGCCAAGTGGAAAAGGACACAACTGGCAGAGGCAGGAATGAGACGTTCCAGCCTCTCAGATGGTGCTGGAAACGGCAGACAGTTACAAAAATAAAAAAGCCAAAACCAAAACAAAGCAAAACACACACCCACCTCCCCCTCCCCAGCTAAAACACACTGAAGCAAAATGTTTATTTTTGAAAGGGTTTGACATTGTTGCCTTAGATGGCATCGGGTTGTTTGTTGGGCTGCAGCACCAGCCAGCGTTTCAAGCATTTCTTTTGAAAGAGAACTGACCCCTGAGGTTAGGCTGTTACAGAGAACAGTTTTGACAATCAAACTAAGTGTTCTTTCCTTGAAATTGGTGAAGAGTGGTTTTCCATTGGGCCATCAGGCCCACGACTGGCACAGTTACATTAAATTTGATATGGTACTCAATGCAAATAACTACCTACACAAAGTCCATCTCATTTTTACTGTACATATTTCTGCCTATTTGTGTTCTAAAGTGAGACCTTGACATGCTAATTGCTTTTTTTTTTAATTTGCTTTTATGGGCTTTTTTTAATTATAACCCATTCAGGTGATGCTGAATGGTGTTCATTACCCTAGAAGTTAATGAAAAGATGAACTATATTCACATTCAACTGAAAAAACTGAAGAGGCAAGATAAGCCAGGGAAATTGCAGTAGGCTGCATGTATTTTAAGAACAAGAAAAGAAGAAATCAGTGTTTTATTGGAAGTCTTTACCAGATAATATGAATTGGACTAATTAGTAGACTTTGTGTCTTGTAACACTGTAATTCTACCCCAGCCATAAGAATATTTTAATTCCAATTAGCTGAATTTCTTAATACTGAATATACAATAATTTGTATGAGATTTATTGTCATGAAGATTTTACCAATTTGTGCACAAAATCTGCTTCTTCATCAGCAACACTAACAGTGATGTTTTGTCACTGTTACTAAAGGTGCTTCGTCCTTTTAAACAGTGGTTGTCTAATTTAGTGTGAATAAAGTTCTGCAAGCTAGTTTGTATGCAATATTTTGCTGCTTGGAATTATATTAGAATTTCTCAAAAGGAAGTAAAAGTTAATTGAGCAAGAACTTTAAAAGGATTGTAAGAGATTTTTAGTGCTTTTCCACTGGAATATGGTCTAAAATATTTGACCTTGTAAAGTCTGAGAAGTTATATATTTTAGGTGTTATATTAGAACTCACACTCTATATTATGAATAGTTCCTAGTGTAACTGTATACCATTCTCAAACTTAAAGATATTTTATAGATGAATTAAGTTTCTCCACTGGAATGACAACTGTGATTGTTTCTCTATTTGAGAGGGTTTTTTGAAAAAAAAAAAAAAAAAAAAAAAATTAAAGAACTACATCTCAGCAGCTAAATAACAGTTTTGTCTGTGTTTCTTGCTTCCAAAACTCACAGTTCTTGTTTCAAGTTATTTTCGTGTAATATAAAGAGAAATAAAAAAGTTTTAAATTATTTTTATTCAAATTGAATATATGTAAGAAAAAAATAAAGCCCTAATGTTCTTCCCAATAATAAACAGTTGCTGCTTGAAAAAGTGACTTTTTGGCCATGTTGTTAATAAGCTCTCTGGAGTCGTATGTGAAATGAAGTCATAGGATCATACAATGGTTTGGGTTGGAAGGGACCTTTTAAAGGTCATTTAGTTCCAAACCTCCGTGCCATAGGCAGGGACACCTTCCACTAGACCAGGTTGCTCAGAGCCCCATCCAACCTGGCCTTGAATGTTTCCAGGGATGGGGCAACCATCATCTCTCTGGGCAACCTGTAACCATGTCTCACAAGTTGCCCTCTTTGACAAAACCAATACATTTTCTCTCGCACCTTTGAGAATGCAGTAGAAAAATTTTACACTTTTCCTTGAGCTACACAGTTTCATGGATTTTCTTACTATTTAGTAGCAATCCTGGATGTTTTATTTATCCTGTAGATACATTAACAGTAAGATTTAAGGCAATAATCTTTCCCCTTTATGATTGCCATTGTGGATATGTGGAAATGTACCTAGAGGAGAGCGGACACATAATTTCAGACGAGCAAACCAAATTTCTAGAAGTCGATTAGGCCTCGGTTTCAGAGGTCGCCTTGGCCACAGCGACATGCAGAGCGAGGTGATGAAGGAACCCGGCGGAGGGAGCCGAAGATGATGTCGGTAGCGCAGCCAGTGAAAGGCTGGAATAGGGCACGCGCTTGCCGCAGGGCCAAGGCCGCACAGCCAGTGATCAAACTGCACGAGCCCCTGCTGATTGCAGGCTTCGTGTGCAGCAGATACACCAGCCAAACCAACAAAGGAATAAAGGTCTCCATTTCATAACTTTCATAAAGTTGTGTTGGACTCCGGTTATTCTCCTCCAGACGGTTGGGTTAAACTACATAGATATACTGGCACAATCACCCAGTGCTCTCCCTTGCCTTTAGCCACACTGAAAAGGGATCACTTCACTCAGGACACAGCACTCACCTTTTGCAGCTGATGGATTATGTCCTTCCGTCTCCATCAAACAGGGCACTTGCTTTACCAACATGCTACTTTGAATGTGGCAAGCGGAAATATGAATTAGAGCCCGCTTTGATCGCAAGGATTATTTTTTTTCCCCTGGCACGGGCCAGGGAGATTTCCACTCACTAATTAAAATTGAGAACAGTCAGAAGGATTTAAACATGAATGCCAAGGTTTCACCCAGGGTGGAAGAGTCTGTTTGGAAATCCAGGCAAATGATTAATCTTCTCATGCTGGTGGAATCCAATTGATGTTTTTTCCCCTCAACTACCACAACAGAGATAAAAAATGCTGCTGTGGCTGTTGGAGCAGGAGATGATGAGGCTGTTCCCAGGCCTACTTAAAGTTTACAGAAGACCTGATCACACAGGGTCAGGAACAAAGGCAAAGCTTTTCTTCTGTATTTTCCTAGTATTTTAGAGTGAAAGCTTGCTTTCCCATTGCAGGCAGTAAAAACTTGCAAGAAGGGGCAGATTGGGCTAGGATGATCCAGTGTGAGTCCCACCTTAAAGTGCTTCTGATTGCACTGCATTGGTACAAACATAAAAAACCTAGTTCTAAAGAACCCATAAATGTTGGTTTGCTCTTTGTCTATTGGCTGTAAAACAAATGAAAAATAAAAGAAGGTTTCCCCCTCACCATGACATGTAACTCAACTGGGAGACTCCTTTCCTGTTACCATTTACACGAGTTGAAAAGGTGACCAAAATGTCGGCTCTGACTATACACAAAGGCTTAAAAAATACATTGGCTCACGTGGTACAGTCCTTAACCCACTGCCATCACCGCCATGTGGGTTTGAGACAGTATTATCAGTGTTCACCTATTGGAGCTGTGGGTAGTGTGCAGCGAGGAGCAGTCACTTGGACAGAAGTCATCTTTGAAGGCACATGGCCTTGATTTCCCAGCTCATGTACCAGGGGTGATGCAGAAATCCGATTGGTTTCTATAAGAGTACAGCTTAATCCTCTGCAAGGTCACGGTGGCAGCGAGGAGGTGTCCTGGAAAACAACAGGTGCCCTATTCGGTCAGGTGCTCTGTCCCACACCTGTCAGTGCAGCACAGACTGCTGTGGCTCCCAAAAGCAAAGCAGTGTTGCTCATACAGAGCATGTCAGGAAGTGAAAAAGCTGGTATGTGCCCTGATAGCTCTACTTCATGCTTGCAGGCTTACAAGGATCAAAAGAAAAGCCTTTCATATGGGTTTTTCTGTATGGGACCAGCTTCATCTGCCCAGGCACAGCCTGCTGGAACACGGGCAGGAAACCACTGGCCACGAGAACAAACTCGGGATTGTTAAGCCCAAGGCCACTCACCACCTCAGGCTTCCTCTGATGGCTTGGAGCCTGGATCTCAAGTCACTGCTGGAGTCAGCCAGGGACTAGGCGGATTAGAGCAGTCCCAGCAAAGGGGACTGATCCAGCCTGGCCACTGCCGTCAGAGCTGTGCCCAGCGGCTCCCCGCGACGTGCAACACACACAGCAAAGCCGCTCTGATGGCAAGCCTCCCCTTTGATAGTGCCCTTCACACGCTGGCAGGCCTGGGAACTCAGCTCCGTGCAGGCTCTGATGGTCAGCTGTTTGTGAGCATGACCTCAGGCTGCATGTGTCTCTGGGAAAGAGAGGGAGCCTGGAAAACAGCCTTCACTGTGCTCCTGTGAGAAGCTGAATGCTGAAATCTTTCTCACCTCAGCTGGAGTTTCTGCTCACCTGTCTGTTCCCCTTCAGCCTCATGGTCCTCATTCAACCCCACGGTAACCTACAGCTGTTGAAGATTATCTGCATCCCAGCTTCAGGGCATGTAAACTCCAAAGATGATCCAACAGGGTGAGCTCAGGCTTTTTGCTTAGCTGGGAGCAGCAGTAGTGGGGCTGCCCTTCTCAGCTGAGGATGTGTTTGGCTGTAATGCTGGCTTTGATCTGTACACAGACAAGGATGCTGGGCAGGAATTACTGCTTGCTCCAGCAATCATAATACCACTCAGCATGGGATTAATTTTTGATTCCATGAGTTAGTTTTAAATTATTTTGTTGTAATAAGTTGGAGTGGGAGGAGAGTATTCTCACAGAGATGAGAGTGATTCCAAATAAAACAGTGTGTGTAGCAATGCAAAGTGATTTTCCTGGGAACCTGTGGAAGCTGAGGCCATGTTTTCAGACATTAGCTCAGATCCTTGGAACAAATCTTTCTTTGAACTCTCCATTCTAAAGAGTTTTATGTTTGATAAGGGAAGAATGACCTTTTGTTTGCTGTGTTGGACAATGTTGCCCAAGACTTGACAATAAAAGCACTTTATGCTGTCATATATAAGCAAGACCTCCTTCCCCTCCTGTCAGCTCTTTCCTGCAGTAGTTGAGAGCACAGACTAGATTCTTAAGTGACTTAGGAGTATCAGTCTCCATTTTTGGAGGTTCAGCCTCGAATCATGATTCTCAAAATCCACCCAAGCTTCAGTTTAACTTGACAGTAGTGTGTTCCTTTCAGGTGTGAAAACCTCCGAGGACCTTCTGTGCTGCCACTTCTCCTGCATGGATTTCCTGCTTGAAAGAAGGCTCTAGCCAGGTGGGGGTCAGTCTCTTCTCACAGGTAACAAGCAAGAGAACAAGAAATGTCCTCAGTTATACCAGGGGAGGTTTAGATTGGATATTAGTAAAAATTCCTTCACAGAAAGGGTGGTCAAGTATAGGAACAGGTTGCCCAAGAAAGTGGTGGAATGAATCACTGTCCCTGGAAGTGTTCAAAAAGCATGTTGCTGTGTTGCTTAGGGACATGGTTTAGGGATGGACCTGGCAGTGCTGTGTCAGCTGTTGGACTCGATGATCCTGGAGGTCTTTCCCAACCCTAATGATTCTGTGGGGAGGGACCTGGCTTCCCACACCTCCAGCGCTGCCGAGGGGCTGCTGCTGCTGCACAGAGCCGAGCGCAGTGGGAGGAGAGGCGTGGCAACCTTAGTCGGGGGATTGGCAAAGATTTCATTGTGATTTAGACTTGTCAAGGCAAGGCTTTGTGCCTTTGTTTTCACAGGAAGTTTCTGATTCCCAGTTGTCGCTTGCTGCTGTTAAAAGGGAGGAAAGTGACTCATGGAGTTTCCTATTGGCCTGAGGAGATATGCAGGGAAATTACTTCGCAGGGACTCTGCCCAGACAGCCGAGCGCCTGGCAGTGAGGGAGAAATCAGGCAAAGAGGTCTCGGATTCATTATCGTGGCTGCAAATTAATTGCCTGGACCAGTAATGCACATAAACACATTTCTCCTGTGGGCAATCATTGTGGGAGGGAGCGGTGCTGCTCTGCCAAAGGGCCGAGGTCAGGCAGGGTGATATGCAATTTGTAGCTTTAACCTCCAATATTTACTGCACGGACAAAGCAGGGGAGGAAACCAGAGATGGATGTGCCTGTTTCCTCTCGCTCCCCCTTGGTCCATTCCCTGGAAATCACTGTGAATTCCCTAGGAAGAGCACAGAATTATATGTGTTTTGCCAACAGGCCCATGCTGTCTGTGGTCCCTTCTGCACCCACGTAAGAAAACAGCGAAGTCTGAGCATTTTCATGTGCCAGGGGGAACACCTTGCTGAGAGAACACACTCTGCTCTCATCAACATCCTTTTACTGTTTCTTTAAAGAAAATACTTTTTTTTTTTTTGCCTTTGAAGTCAAGAAATTAAGGAGGAAAACAAGTAACTACCACGTGAGAGAAAGCAGCCCCTCATGACATATGAAATTTCTGAAAAGCTATGTGTATCTGTGCCAAACTCCACAGGGAAGACAGTACATTTTGTGCCAACAAAACCATGAGGCAGTAAAAAGGAAGGAGGGAAGAGAAGGGGAGGGGAGGGGAGGGGAGAGGAGTCCAACTGCATGTTGCTTGTAGGTATTTGCCATTTCTAAGGTCTCAAACTGGCTGAAGATTGTCCTCGTGCAGGGGCACATTAAACAGATGAAATGCTGCTCCTCAGGCTTAGTTTTTGTTTCTCCAATAAACTCTGACATTGTGCATGAAAAAGTGGAACAGTTTTAAGGGGTAGGCAGTGAGTGTGGAACCAAGCATCTCTGCTCCTGTAGGAGAGATGGAGGACATCAGCACTTGAATATGGCACCTTTTCAGCAGGTCAGGGGACCTCAGCAGATCAGTAGGCAGGTTCCTACTATCCTGCCATTCTGGTGTCTGAGAAATTGCCCCTTTTTAGAGGAAATCACTTGTCTCTCATCAAGAGCCTGTGGCGGGAGGTCCCACATCAAACCTGCAACATGCCTGCAACATGCCACAGGGTTTGTGCTCTGCTCTCATCTCCTTTTAGAGGTTTAAAAGAACTGAAGAAAATACCGTTTCTTATTACAGACACAGTTGCTTGTGCTCTCCAGCCACACAGCCCTTGCCTACGTGACTGTCATGAACACTCAGATCCAGCCCTGGTTCCTGCTTGGTCTTCCCCCATGGAAGATGAGTCCCCCTCACTGTGCTCAGATGCCAAGGCGAGAAATACCTCCCTATCAATAAATATGTTTCCAAAACTTGTCACCCAGGAATCCCTCACATCCCTAATTGCCCTGATGCCAGGAGATGACTTAGGCAGATATAAAAATACACCCACAGGAACACACTTATGTGCAGATGAACACAGCACAGGGTACAAAAGGTTTGGGACTTTGCTTAGTTTTGTTTCATGTCATTTAATTTGATGCTGCAGTGAGAAGGGACATTTAATTTTCTTTTTTAATCAAAGGAGACTACAAAGGAAACATTTTAATAGAGATGAAGTGTGTATGTATTGCTTCCCTACAAATAAATGCTTTAGAAAATCTCTGTTGCTGAGGCTTGATGCCAATCTTTTTCTGGTAATGGCACTTTTATTAGAAATTAACCACAGAAAATAAAACTATTGAGCTAAATTATATCTGACAAATAGTTGGTGATCAAACAAATTTCTTCCATCAATACATGCTTTCTTGTCCCTCCTCTGCAAATAGACTTTTTGCATGAAGACCTGCTTATCGAAATATTTGAATTCCTTAGGGCCAAAATTTTACCTTCTGATTTTTGGATTGTCTCTAGATGAGCAAAGAAGTCTGAAACAGGTTTTGCTCTGAATGCATCTTTGCCTGATGGAGCTGTAAAAGACTTCACTCCAGCAGGAGCTGGATTCCATCAAGTGCATGAGCTGCACCTGGAGCCCACAAGTCACTTTAGAAATCTTCACTCTCACTCTGTGATGACTGTAAAAAACAATTTGCAGCTGTAGATAACACACCCAAAAGCAGTGATCTAATTTGATGCCTATGCTCCTGTTCAGGTGATTTGCCTGGATGCAGTTTGTGAGTGAGTGCTGTTGGAGGCAGGACACAGGCTCTCACCAGATGGTTTCAACCAGAAGGTACTGGGGTGCAGGTCAGTGCTGGTGGATTTGTTCTTGGGGTATTTTTCAGTGCCCTGAGTGCCACATTCTCTCTCCCTGGACCCCCAGATGGAAGTGACCCCCCACCACCTGGGTTGATAAGCCCTGAATTGTCCATGGCAGAAATGCACTGATCCAAAGGTGTGGTGCCGTCCTGGGAAGAGGGAGAGGAGTGTCTCTTGTTTTTGTGGGATGAGCCCCTGAGCTGGAGTTCATATGATAATGAAAGTACCTAAGACTTCTAAGATCATCAAATCCAATCATCAATCCAGCACCATGAAGTTCACCACTAAACCATAGTCACAAGTGTCACGTCCTCATGGTTTTGAACATTTCCAGGTATGGTAATGCCACCAATTTCTGGTCAGCCTGGTACAATGTATGACCATGCTTTCAAGGGGCATACTTTTCCTAATATCCAATCTAAACCTGCCCTTATACAGCTTGGGGCCTTTTCTTCTTGTCCTATAATTTGTCACTTGGGAGAAGAAACCAACCCCACCTGGCTACATCCCCCTTTCAGGTAGTTGAAGGAAGTGAGAAGGTCCCCCCTGAGCCTCCTTTCCTCCAGGCTGAACATCCCCAGTTCCCTCAGCTTCTCCTCATCAGCCTTGTGCTCCAGACCCTTCCCCAGCTCTGTGTCCCTTCTCTGGACACGTTCCAGCCTCTCAAAGTCTTTCTTGCAGTGAGGGGCCCAAAAATGAACACAGGATTGGAGGCGTGGCCTCACCAGTGCCCAGTACAGGGGATAATCCCTGCCCTGGCCCTGCTGGCCACACCATAGCTGATCCAGGCCAGGGTGCCATTGGCCTTCTTGGCCACCTGGGCACATGCGTAGTAAAAGAGGAAGGAAAAGAAGCAAGAAATAACTGACAGAAATGAAATAGAAATAGAACACTTCTTTGCTCTCTGTGTTTGCAGAGCAAGGCCAGACAGGCCAGACATGAGCAAGACTGCTACTGACAGAGAGGGGAGAAACAGAAGTGAATTGTATTTATTTAGGTGCCAATCAATGTGGACAAATGTTCAGCAGCTCTAACACTATGACAAACCAAACCCTGCAGAGCAAGATTTTTTAAAAATCACTGAATAAAAAGTAAATATGGCCTGGAAAGAATTGGAAAGAGATTATTTCCTGGTTCCCATGGGAATGTGAGCTGGGATACTCTGTGCCAGCTGCTGTCAGTAGCATCTATTCTGAGAAGACTCTGAGTGCCAGGTTATAGCAGCCTGGGCTGGGAGCATGTGGGCTGGAAGAGCAGCTGAGCTGACTTGTCTATTTTAGCCTGTTCCAGGCATCCTTGCTCTCCTCCTTGTGGATGCGGGTGAACCAGGAGAAACCCAAGTTTACGCCCTGCAGCATCTGAGAAATGCTGTGCTCTGTCAGAAAACAGAACACTTTCCACTTGCAGAGGTGATGTAGCCAGGTTTTCCTGCATGGGCATTGCTGTTTGATGCACTGCTTCTTTTTTTGAAGTGTTTGATGCATTTCTCTCTTGAAAGATTTATGGAATAAATGTTCTTGCACTGTAGCAGGTGAGAGGGCCATGGATGACAGTTGAGGAGAACATCCTCCCAGATCACAAGAACAGCAATCCTCTGAGCCACAGCACCATAGGAAGCTGCACGGGGGCTTCCTGGCAGTTCCTCTTTTTTCTTCCTCTTCTTTGGAAGGGCTCCAGCTCTCCTTTCATTATTTCTGCTGAAAACATTTTTTTTAAAAAGACATAATTTTGCACCTTTTTTCTTTTTTTGTCACAGAAGTGGCAAAGTTTGGAAATGGAAAAGTTTATTGGGTAATTACCTTTTTCAAAAAAACCCCAAAAACGGTTAAATGAGAAATTTATTAGAGTTACTTGGGCAAGCAGCAACACCAAAGATCTTCACATGGAAACATCTTCACATCTGTCTGTGGAGATGTGGGAAGCCAGCAAGGCAGGCCTGCCCCAGTAGATTTGAAGCATTTATGCTGCAGGTTGCCTTAAAATCCAGCCTGCCCTGTGTTTCTGGTTGGTGCTGAGGCTCTTGGATGTTATGGAAATGCAGCTGCTGGAAGAGGAGGCACAGGCAGCAGGCATTAGCTCCTCCTCTGTTTACTATGGTGAATGTGAATCCCCAGATCAACTCTCCGGAGTATCCTGGCTTAAACAGACAGCAGACAAATTCATTCACATTAGCACCCTTTCTCCCCTTTCGGCTTGGTGAGCAGTCAGGTGGGGTTTCCCCCCAGCCAGGGCTGCCCAGGAGTTCTGCAATGCCTGTTGAGGACTTAAGCCACCATTAGGTATGAAGGTACAGCCCTTGTCTCAGGGAAGATGGGGATTTTGAGGGGATTTTGGACATGTCTGGAAGGCAGCATTAGGGAATAAATGCTGCTTGCAACATGCTCCTTCTGTAAACCTTCCCTCCCCAGCAGGCATGTTGCTTGATCTTCTTTGATTTAGTGATTGAAAACTCCAATTTCTTTCTTTATTTGGGCTCATACACAGTGTTTTACTTCCATTTCTGCTTTCAGTCTGTTCTATGACATTGGGCAAAGCTGTTCAATGTCTTCCTGTTGTTTCCTCTTTCACTCAGTGTCTATCATGTCCTGTCTGGGACTGCTTTGAATGGAAAAAAAGAAGACTTCATTTTAACCTGAAAACGTGTGGGTTTTGGATCAAGATGATCTTTCAATCTGCAGTTGTACAAGAGAAGAAGGTTCTGCTGTCAGGGTATCACAGAGTGATGTACTTCTGAAGGGACTGTGGGAGGTTGTCTGGCCCTGCTCCCTGCCCAGATCCGGTCACTGGATGAACGTGAGATTTTGCCAGTGGCAAGAAATGTTCTGCTCTGTTTCTGGTTAGGCTTTCCCTTGCTTTAATCTCCTTTACTTTATGCAGGTTGAAATAGATATTTTTGAGATTGGGAGAAGAATGGTAGTGCAAGTAATAGTGTAGTCAGAGCCAAACACAGTTAATAAAGTTTGACCTGTTTTTAATATGGCCTGGACAGCATTCATCCACTTTTCACTGCTTTTTCTGCTATACAAAATTTCTTCTTGGCCTCTGAGAGATGACATTTCCAGTTTTCTGATCATTGCCAGCCCACTGGTGATTGGTGCATTGAAATTACCTCATCCAGAATGGCAGAAGGGTAAGATGTCTTCTCCTGTTGGTAGAAGATTACCAGAAAGAGCTCAAAGTACTGCATAATTAACAGCCACATGGGAAAAAGCCCCCAAAGGATGTCATACTGCCCAATTCCTTCCCCACCCACCACCATTCCAATCCTATAATACATGAATTTGTGGACTTTCTGTAATTGAAGGGAACCTGTAAGAGAGATAGGGAGTAACATTTTAATAGGGCCTGTTGTGATAGGACAAAGGGTAATGGCTTTAAACTGAAGGAAACAGGATTTAGAATACTTATAAGAACTAATTTTTTTTTACAGTGAGGGTGATGAATCACTGGAACATGTTGATCAGAGAAGTTGTGGACACCCCATCCCTGCAAGTGTTCAGGGTCAGGTTGGGTGGAGTTTTGAGCAACCTGGTCTTTTTGAAGATGTCCCTGCTCACAGCAGAGAGAACTTGATTAAATCACCTTTAAAAGGTCCCTTCTAATCCAAACTATTCTATGATTCTATGAATTTACAGCTGAAACCATCAACAATGAATTAGCCTAATGGGTCTGTGGTCCCTTTTGTCATCACAGGACATTAGTGCTTCTGGACCCAACTCTAAGCAGGTAAAAATCAGGAATATTTGAGTTGAATACCCTGTATCTGATCACAGGAGACAACTTGATGCTGGTTATCTCGACATGAAGGCTCAGGAAATGGCAGCCCTGGATTTGCCTCCAGATTTCAGTAGATCAGAGCTACTGAAATAAGTCAGATTCTCACCTCATTTCTATGCAATGCACACCTGTAAATACTGACTTTAGCAGCATTTCAGTGGGGCAGTGTGTTGTAATTTGAAAAGTGGCTTTTCCCTGCAAGGAACCTAACCCACTACACAGTGCCTGATGCAAGAGCATGATTCAGATTAGTGAAGTTACAGAGCTGTACTGGTAAGAGTTGGGGAGAGAACAGCCCATTTTCCAAGGAAGAAAACTCTAACGTATAGAAATCAATAAATCCTCAGGAAAAAAAAAAAAGAAGAAAAGCTGGTTTGAGACTAAGTTTCTCTAAGATACTAGCTTTCCCTTGTCACTAATGTTTTAAGTATGTTATTTTTAAATCATAAACATTTAGACTAAGACCATAAAATTTTGAGTAGATATATAGCAAACAGTGTAACATTGAAGACAGATCATTCTCTAAGTAAATAAGAAAATATTTATAAGTTTGTGCCCACAAATATATGTACATTTTGAGAATGTAATTTTTGTTGTATTTGTAATATTACTTCATCATGAGGAAACTGGAGAAGTTTGCTCAGTTTCACGGGGCTGTAATGCTTTTATATGAACAACCCATTCAGTCCAGACAGCTACTTTAGCTTAAGCCTAAGTCCTGTTTGCTTCAAGCTTGGAGTTCCATTAGCACTCTTTCAAGTTCAGCATAGGCTTAACAGCTTTACTGGATCAATGACCAGGACAGCTGGTGAGAGTTCCAGCTATCAGTGAGACTCCAGTGCAAAGACAACTTCTTCGGCCTTCTTGCTGCCCCCAAAGCTGTTTTGCTCAGCTACAGGTGTGCACTTCTTTAACAGCCCTTTTGGTGGGTTGTTTGCAGCCTTGGGGGGCCTCCAGTGCTAATGAATGTCTCTTCTCTATCATCCCCTGCCTGCTTCCTCTGCATCCCCTCTCCCCATTCTCAAGGCCTCTGCTATCATATCAGCCTTGCTGTCCCCATACAAGGAGGCATCATTATGCCCAGGGTCATAAATGTTTCATTTAGTGCAGAGTAAGTGTTGTCTATAGAAAAAAAATAAGGTTTTACCACATTATTAAAACAAAGAAAATAAATGAGGTAATAATGACAGTGATCTCTAGAAAAATTGTTGTTAAATCTGAGCAAGCTAAATCAAAACTTTAGGCAAGCCAAGACATGTTTGAACAAAGCCTGGCAAGTCCAGAGGCCTTGCAGAGAAAGAATGAAACCTGTGCTCTTTTACAGTAATGGCAATCCTGAATTTAATGGGATACAGGACAACAGTGAAATAAAAACATTAAATAGGCTTCGTGCCCAAACTGAATGCTGAGAAACAGCACTAACAACCTATTGTAAACTTGGTGATTCCTCTTTCAGGAGACCCTGTTTTAGGACATGGAGCACTATATCCAATTTTTTTTTTTTTTTTTTTTTTTTTTTAAAGAGACAGCATAGTTGTTCTACATTATACTTATGTAAGAAGTTCATTATCTCCTGAGAGAAGTCCAATTCCCTGAATGCTATGTAGCTTAGATAAGACAAAATTTTAGCTCTTGACTTTCACTATCCTTTCCTTCCTAGTCTGTTCCAAAATATTAAGTTCATAGGCCTAAACAGTGAGCTGGTTAGCAGCAAGATCTTTTACCCCCTCTTTCAAAATATAATGGGTTTTTTGGCCAATATTCTTCTTTTCTATGCAGAACCTAGGAGTTGTGAAGTGTGGAAGTCTGATGAAGGGGCTCTGGCTCTCCTTAGAGAATCACAGAATGGTTAGGGTTGGAAAGGGTGTCTGAAGGATCTCTCCTCCAGCCCCCCTGCTCACACAAGGCTACCTCGAGCCAGTTTTCCAGGTCCATGTCTAGATGGCTTTGGAATATCTTGGACAATGGAGACCACAGTCATCCTAGGCAGCCTGTGCCGGTGCTCCCTCGCATGAACCAAGTGCCTCCTGATGTTCAGGCAGTACCTCCTGTTTTTCTGTGTGTGCCCCATACCACAGCACCACTGTGCGGGCACTTCAGAGAGGCTCCCCAGAACCCTGAGTATCTGGAGAAGGCTGGGGAGATTTCTCCATAGTGGTACCTTGCAGTTCCCTGCTCACAAGCTGGAGGTCCCACTTAAGCCTCATTTTGCTGACTTTGTGGTCCCTTCCATGATGCCACTCCACGTGCCCTTTGCTCAGTGATTCTGTCCATCTCCCCTTCACAAGACTGCCAGTTACTCTTCCCTTCATTTTCCTGAATTTAAAGCCCTCCTTATGAGGGCCACTGTCATGATGAAAATGACTTCCCTCTGCTTAGCAAGCACCTTCCCAGCAGATGCTACTCTGCAGACAGTATCCCATGGTCACTGAACCCAAAGTCCTGTCACCCACACCAGCACACATCTATGAAAGAGCCAGATTCTACACTTGGGGTGGGGCAACCCTTGGTGTGTGTACAGAATGGGGAATGAGAGTTTGGAAAGCAGTGCCAAAAGAGGGACATGGGGGTCCTGGTCAATGCCAAGCTGAATGTGAATCAGCCAGGAGGGACAAGCATGTCCTGGGGGGCACCAGGCACAGCATCACCAGCCAGGCAAGGGAGGGGATTGTCTGACCTGGAACACTGTGTGCAGGCCCAGGCCTTTTACTTGGAGTCACCTCTGTTTCCTCTTCATCTTCGATGATGGTGAATCCATTTTGCAACCATGAGCCCTTAGGTGAGGCAGAAGCCTTGACCCTGATGCCAGAATTCAGGGTGACTTCCACTTTTCCCCTTCTCCAGAAGTTTTGCTTGCTTTACTAGTGGGAGGTAGACACTGCCTGCTTCTCTACAGAAGGATAGTGGAGACAGTCAGCAAAGAAAAGATGAATTCTGGGGCTGTAGTTCATCTGCCCTATCTTATATATTGGTTTTAGGTTGAAATGACCTAGTCACTCAAAGTGCCTGGTTTTCTACAGTGACTGCAAAGCTGTTCTAGATACAGGAGTGTTATACAAGTATTTTTTTCTTTTTTTGTGGTATGTGACATCGGGGCTTATAAAGTAGCTGAAAATTAAAAGTAGTAAGAATTAAGTCACATTCCTGCATGCATTGTAAAGAACAACACAGGAAAAATGGAGATAAAGGATGAATCGTGACCATGTCACCTTACTGCTGGTTTTCAGTATTTGAAAAGCTTTTTGGTGATAATGTGCCAGCAAACACTGATTTTTAAAAAATACTGGGTGATCTCTGGATTAAAAAATGTTGATGAATATGACACTAGGTGGCATTGTATAAATATATATATATAGTCTTTTGCTTTTTCTGTTTCAAAGGAGTTATAGGGTATCAAAATCTCATTGAAATATGTGGGATTTGTTCACTAATTTTTGTTCTCTGGTCGTTGTAGTCTGAAATTTAGCATTACTGGAATGCACCAAGTAGTTCAGTGATAAGCTACATTTTATGGTTTTATCTGCTACTTAAAATCTACAGTGCACAATCTGTATTTTATTTATATATGATATTTATTCTTGAACAAGACCATCTTCTAGAATATAAATGAGAATAGATGCAAGCCTCATGGCTACTTATCTTTTGTGAGCAGCTTAGCCTACGACTGGTTCAGCCCCAAGGTGGCCAATGAGTTTCTGTGGATCTCCCTTCAGCATTCCTCTTCTGAAATAAATTTCACCTCCTTGTTTGTATGAACACTTGTGGGGTAGGTTGTGCCTCTGAAGGATCACATCAGGACTGCATGATCACCCCACTTTGTGTAAATGGGATTGAAATGTATCTGGGACAGCTATTATCTTTACAGTAATGAGAAGGGTCAGCAGCAGGCCTTGGTGAGGAGGAAAACAGGATAGTCACGTTCTCTCAGTTAAGTTTTTGTGTTTCTTTCACCCGGTGTCATTCCTGTCACCCAGTGTCACTTCAGATGAGGAAGAAGTTGGATTTGAGAACTGCAGGCTGCTCAGCCTCACCTTGAGAAGGCAATACTCCTGAAAACCATTTCCAAACACATTAAGTTCAAGAGGATGATTAGGAGTAGTCAGTATAGGTTGAAGAAAGGGGACTGTTGCCAGACCAAACCAAGAGCCTTCTAGAAAGAAATGATGAGCTCAGTGGATGAGGAAAGATCATATCTCTTTTGACCCTGTTCTGTAGCATCCTCATAGGGATGAAATATAGGCCAGATAAATAAACAGGGAGATGGACTGAAAAATGACTGAACTGCAGGGGTAAAAGTGTTGTGAGCACCAGCATGGTGTCCATGGAGATATTGAAACTCCAGCTGTACTTGGCCACTAGCAACCCGCCCTTGATAAACCTGCTTTGTGCAGGGGCTTGGACTGAACCATCTCCAGGACATCCCTTCCTATCTCAAACATTCTGTGGTTGTGTGAACAGCACCTTCTCTGCTGGCATCACTTAGGATTGAGCCTGTAGCTCAAGACTCCAATTTCATAAGCCTCTGTAAAGATTTTGGACAGGACAGAGTGATCCATGCCCTGTAGGACTGCCTCCAAACTGATACTGTTACTCAGGGAGACAAGTGACAGATGTGTGCAGTCTCATTTTGGGGAGGAGGAAAAGCCTCATTTTGCTTATGGTCAGAGCTGTGTTTATAGCTATAGCCTGGCATATAAATATTTGGTTATGCTGGAGTGTATAAGAGTCAAAAAATGGCTTTGGGCATTTAATACACGTCTGATACTTAGACTGAAAGTGCTTATACTGGGGTGATTTCACACAAGAAATATTTTTCACAAGAAATATTTTTAGGTTTTGTGGCTAACACAACGGTATGGCTGATAACTGAACTGCCATGCCATGTTAGCTGTACTGCTGCTAAACTTGGGAAATTTATTTAGCTTTACACACTTAAAGCAGCAGGCTTTCTAGAAATCACTACACTGCAAATCCATGCAGCCTAAACAAACAAGCACATGGATTGCAGCTAGAAATTTGCAATATGTTAAAAGAAAACCATCCTTGCTTACTCTGAGGGACCTACAGAGGCAGACCAAGCTATCTTGATGGTCCTGCTCATATGGAAGCATACATAGGCAATGCAAAACCAAGATGAGTCTTCTAGAAATTTTTAGGGAATAGAACTCATTGAAGTTATTTTTTTCTAAATAAGGGTTATTTTTCTCATGGTCAATTTTGTTATCTTTCAAATACATGTTCCCAAATTAAAAAAAGAAATTGTGATCTGTATCAGTGTTGTAACTCACAGTTGTTTGAGGTTGTTTATTTTAGTTAAGTTTTAAACAAAGCAAACTCTTTAAATCAATTAAATGGTTTTAGAAAAGAGACTCTTGTAGGTGGTGATTTACAGTATTTTGTTCACAAGATGAAAATAAAGAAACCAAAATATTAAAAAAATCTAGTTAAGCTGAACCCCATAGTGAAGTCTAATTACTTTTTATTGTTTTACTTTAAAGGCCTTATTCAGTCATGCTGTCTGGAGGAAAATAGAATGCTGCAAGGACTAACAGGCATAAGTATTTGAACTGGCCAAGGGAAAGTTTCCTGTGCTTACCTGTCCTTTCCTAATGCATTTTTTTGCCAATACAGCCTGTTTTGCTGTGTTAATGGATTATTGTTTCTATTTCATAGGAGGCAGTAGGGATATGAGAGTGTGTTGAGATCATGGGGCAATAGAAGTATATTAGCACAAAGACCAATTATTTCTATCTTTCATAGCCAGAGTGTGGATGGTGCAACATCTGTTCTTTGCAACTGTGGAAAGTATTTGGTCAACCTGCAAGCCAGTGATTTTTTGCATTGTACTGACAAGAAGCAGTGTTGCACGATTTCAGACATATGGAAGGTGACTGCTTGGTTGATTGCTAATCTGAGTTGCTGAGCTGAGCCAAAAATTCACAGTAAATCATTTATATGGCAAATATGGATTCCTTTCTGCCTCTGGGATATACTTTCTGTCTTTTTTGAGGGCCTTAAGCTGTTGTCTTTAACTGCAATAACTGATTCCTTTCTTAAAAAAGGACACAGAACCTCCTGGGGCTGTTTTGAGCAAACATCTACATATTGCCTGCTCATCAAGCAAAATAATAATTCACGGATGTTCATGGATATATTTTCCTTTTCCTCAGTTTACTTCGAGACAAAGCTGTTACATGGTAACTGCTTTGCACCTTTTTTTTTTTTATTTTGAATTTTCAGAATGAATAGCTGAAATAGCTTGCCAGTAATGTTCTAAGAGGTTGCTTTTTCTCTTGCACTTGTCACATTGCTGCAAGGCCACAGAAACAGCTTTTCTGGCCCCTGGTATGACTGAAGAGGAGAGAAGGAAAGGTGCAGGGCAAAAACCTCCCAAACCACAGTTGCCACTTGAGGAACAGGGCCCTTGCACAAACCTGCAGACCTACCAACCTTTTTTCCCCTTCTTCCTACCATTAGTCATTTATTCTATCTCCGCTCCCCAGGGAATATTTTACCTTACTAAAGCTGTAACTGCTGCAAGGGGCAGAAACTCTGGCAAGGAAAGTAAGAGTGCTCAGCTACATTTTTTTAAGCTATTAATTTCAAAATAATTCCTTTGGCACATGGAAGATGAATTTAAGAGCCTTGTTTTCAGGATTGATGATGGAATTTTTCACACAGTTTCTAAAGAGGAGATCTGGGCCAGTTGAGTAGCTCTCATGGTCCCAGATCTCTCAGTGTCATGTCAGACACAGTTTGCTCTCCCCCAGGATCAGCATGGTAGGTCCCAAACAATAGTTTCTGTTCTTGTATGGCCTCTGCTCATAGGTACTTCTGCTTCTGGATTTATTTTTCATGTTCTGGAGTGGAGTGGAATACAAGAGAGTGTCTCAAAGCATTCAGCTGCACCTCAAGGTCTACCATGCTTGTGTAGCAGCATTGACAGCACTGTCACACTGTCCTGACTTTGACATGGTGCTTCCCAGCTGGGATTTTATATGGGTGATTTTGATCAGTGAAGGATATTTGTGGCTCTAGAGGAGATCCTCTTCCGTACTGCACAGTTTCCATGTCACAAGGACAAACTGTGTATACCACATCCTAAAACTGCCTCTTCTCCTGGATTTCTGTGCAAGATATCTCACAGCTTGTAGGTCCACTCAAAAACCCCCAAATTCCATGCCTTCCTTATGTTGGGAGGAACAGAAGAAGAAGAGTGTTGACATTCTGGGCCATCCAATGCAGTAATGGAGAAACAATCTGTGTCCCTGATTGGGCAGGATTTGGCCTAAATCTTGAAAAAAAGATGCAAGTGTCACTTCCCTTGGCCGATGTTGTGGGCAGAGTTTTCTTGTTTTTATGTGCAGTCCATCAGGCTGATCTGGCCATAGCTCAGCTGGTGTAGAGGTGCTTAGCCCACCATCCTGATGGCTGGTCCTCCTCACTTCCTCCTACCTTCTGCTGTTGTAGTTTCTCTGAGCTTCAGGCGGCCAAAATGATCTCTTGAAAGACCTGAACAAGCAAAAAGCACTAAAAAGTCTCAGAGAACCCTGGATACAAGCACAGCTTTTGCTAGGTTTTATGGATGGATGGTGACTGGCATCAAATGTAGTGGGAGGGAAAGGTGACATGCTGGGGCTGTGATCTCTCAAGCCATGGCAGCACAGCATGTCTGGCCGTGCCACTGCACCACGTGAGTGAGAGGACTCAGACAGAGACAACCCTAGGGAGCGAGAGTCTCATTCTGATCCCTGGATCCTGACATTGTTTGAAGGGTGGTTGCCTGCTGCAGCTGACCTGCCTATCTTGTCTCTGGTAGTGTGCTGGTGTTTGATTGATTCATCGCCGTTTTGCGCTTTTATAGAATTAATTTTCTTGGCATTTGAATGCCCTTTTACTCCAGCCCCTCAGCTAATATTCAGCTTCCCACAGATACATTAGTAGTGTGCTCTAATAACAGATAAGTGGTGTGGTAAACACCCTGGGGTCTCGTTACCAATCATGAAGTTACTGTTTGAGAAATATGGTTCCAAATGTGCTGGTGAATGAAATTAATTACTCATAGCCCATTATGAACAACTGCTCTGCTCTGCCCTCTGTGCGCAGTCCACAGCACGTGTGGGAGTACTGCCCAGTGGTGGGTGTCCTTTTTCACCCACCTCTGGCTGGAGCTGGTGGCCCTTTTCTCTTTCTTGGTTCTTGCCTCGTTTATGGCCATTGCTGCTCTGCTGGCTTGGTGATCCTTCATCTCACCATGGGGGCATTCACAATGCTTTCCTGATGGGAGCTGTCCTGCCAGGGGCCACCTCTCCTTGGTGTTCCTGAGCACTTCTCTCTGGTAGAGTTTTACTCTTGTAAAAGGCTCCAGAGACAGCACGATGGATAGAATATGACCCTGAGAGAAGCTCCTCTCTGTGTTGATTTTACAGACCTGTTGTGCTGACCTTTGAGGCTATCAAACTCTTGTGTAGGAGCTTAGACCTTGGAGGAGCATTTTGGGGAAAAAAAATACATATGGGAATGTTTTAACTTTCTCATCAAATAGTTGTGTGGGGAGCATGTTACATAAATGTCATTTCCACAGCTGTTGCTGCCCTGGAAGATTATGGTCGTTCTCTCAGTCATTATTAATTTCTTGAACATTTAATCAACCCTGTGCAAAGAGGCCTATGAACACTCCACTACTCTGCATCTGTTGAATTTGCAGTGTGACAACCTGGGCTGTTAAATAGCTGTGGCTGTATGGAGAGCAAATCAAATCATGGCTCATTGTTATTACAGTAAACAGAAAGGTCCTATTAAGGGACCTATTTCTTCTGCTTTTTTATTTATTTATTTATTTATTTATTTTAGGTTTAATCGCTTTCCTGTCTCATTTCTTATGAGTGAGCAAGGCATTTTGAGTCACTTGGAATGTCCTTCCTCTGTTGCTTCATTTGTACAACTCCTTTGGTCTTTGCACCTGCAGACTAACTTGCACCTTCTCCTTGTAAAGGAAGAAAAGAGCTGGCTGTAGGGCTGGGTTATGCCAGCTCTAAGAGGGTGCTCTCTCACTTGGGTCTCTACATACTCTCAGTAAATGCTGGCTTCTTTCCTTGACACTGAGTCGTTTCTCAGGTGGCCTGCAATCAAGGGATCTCAAGGTGTAGTATCTCATCTGAACCAAGCAGGAAGCTGCTTGTTCAGGCAGTCATTGTGAGATCTGGAGGCATCCATGTGGCCTTTTGGCTGGTCCCCTTTGAGTAGGAGCTCTTTTGTCACTCAGAGAGAGAAATGGGTGAGCTCAAGGCTGAGGCAACTCTGAGGTCCTCACCTCAAACCTCTGCTCTGTGTGGCAGGTGGTTACATTATTCAACTTAAATGCAGTGTAGTTGCTTGGTTTCTAGGTCAACTTGCTGAATCTCTTACAATTCCCCTATTCCTGCTATTTTTGGCTAAAAAGCCCTATCTTCCTGTTCCCTCATTTTCTCTATTCACAAGGAGTGAATTGAAGGAGTAAAATAAAAACTTAAAAACCACTTTTATTATACTTTTATTATACTGTAACTGTCAAAGGATACAGAGCAATTTTTCTTAAGGCTTAAGGAATAAAAACAATTGTGTGTAGGATTAATTTGATAGTAGAAAGAATAGCTTAGTGTTTTCCAAATAACGATACCAAGATTGGCTTAAAAATTATTTGTATTTGTGAATACTGGAAAAACTGCTTTGTATAGTTGAAAAGATTTAAAAGTACTGAAAGTTTTGTGGATTTTTGCATGAATAATTAATCCAGAAATTAACCCCAGAAAAATGTTCATAGGCTAATGTTCTTTAGCTTCTGATGCTTCTGTTGCCACTTACAGAGTGGAGACAATATCTTACCATTTTGTAGTTATTGACATGCAAAAAATAATGAATAATCACATTGGCCATTTGGAAAGAGTCTGGGATTTATTGTACAAGTGCTCAAACAAGATATCAAGAAAAAGCTTCAAAACAAGAATCAATTTTTATGAAAAAAATAGGATGAATTGGTGGAAAAATACAGAAGAGCTGCTTTTGTAACAGATATTACTGTACAACTAATTTGACTGGTTCTATTTATAAAACAGATACAGCTGTGGCAAAGCTTTATGAAGAAGCCCATAAACATGCAGCTTTCATTCACTTTTAACCCTATATGGGGAATATGTTCTTCCTATTGCCAAACCTGTGTATAATTTATATTTTTTGTGTGGAGACCACGTGAAGCTGAGTGTTACAATCCAATTGTAACACAAAACCAGGAGAGTTTTGTGGTTTTGGGTGGGGCTTTATTTTATAATTTGATTTTAATTCAAGTGAAAACAACTGTTTTGGCTGGGAGATGGGATCTCAATTGCCTTCTCCCCAGATAAAAAATACATGTTCTGGGAAGCTGGTGTAGGTTGGTTGTCTGTTGGTGAGCCTTAGCCTCACCTGCAGATCCACGAGCAACCTGCCCTTGCCCTCACCAGGTACAAACCCCTCCCTCCCCTCAGTGTATCACCACTGAGTAGGCATTTAAGGTTTTTTTCCTCTTCCATTCTATTGGGCTGGACCAATTTCATAATTATTTAATGCTGTTTTCCTTCTTCAGAGAATGGAAACCAAGTGGTTTGTCACCTCTCTTTGCAGTCAGATTTGCTTTCAGATGTCTGTGTTTTGGATTAAAACCACTAAAGAAAACCTCTGCTTCTCAGGGAGATTTATTTGCAGGAATTCATGTTAACTTACGTCAATATTACCTTTGGCAGAAACACTCTTCCCTTTTGATAAATACAGTCTAAAATGACAGAAGGAGTTGGAAGAACCAACAAAATCATTATTCTGTTTCTGTCAGGCTGCTGTGTGTGAAGGGAGATTTCACAGATAAGAAGTCCCCTAATGATCTGCTGTAATGTCTGGTAAGATAGTGTTTAAGAGTAATTTTAACATAATGGAGAAATATCTATTATT
>VZTR01024226.1:86762-120066 GCA_013400775.1 Chaetops frenatus
TATATCTATGTGTGTGTATATATATGTGTGAGTGTGTGTGAACTATATATCTCAAAGTAGAAAATCTTTTAAGCATAGGAATGCTAGTTACTTAGATTCATTGAATTCACACACCAAAGAAATTTATTCCAGTGTCACACTAGTGGAGGCAAGTCAGTAGAGACAGTCACTGCTAAAATATTCTCCTTCTCTGCCCCTGCAGCATGGACAGAATTCATCTCTCAGACCCAAGTGTTTGGATGGATGAGTGAAGGAGCCTCTTGATATTCTGTGCCCACACTAAAACTTTTGATGCAAACAGATGTGGACTCCTTGCTGCTTGTGTCCTTCCCTATCTGTTTACAATCAGGGCAAAGCTGAATAAGACCTTAATTCTTTGGGGACATGGCAGACTTTGCAAACAAGATGAAAAATTATGTTTGAAGGGAGCTGGGATTTCACTGCTGCTGGCCTGAGCAGAATGGATGGCTGCTGAGTCCTTTTTGGTATTCTGAGGACAATTAGAATAAACCAGCTGGATTTTAAGAGCAGCATGCAGAGTATCAGTTAAGCAGATAATTTAGGAGTACTTATTTCTTTTTCTGCCCTTTGTGAAAATTTGAGGCATTTAAGCCTAAAATTTTCTTGTGCAAAACTGGCCTTGCCCTGTAAAATTCTTCATCTGATCCACTGTGATTGACATGTATGTGTTAGAAGATGGGAGCCCAGAGGCATAAACATCAGTTTTCCAAGATCCTGTAGATGTTTTCTTTTGTTTCAGTCCAACTGTTTTCACTTACCTTCCTAGAGCTGAGCAAAACAGAGATTTAACCTTACAAAAATAATGTATATACGTTTTCTCAGGAGAAAATAGTAGCTGTTCCGATAAAGTAAACTCTATGCACTCTTAATTCAATTTAAAATGAAAATATTAAGACCATTTATATGCTGGCTGCCCTTCAGCATGCACTTAGCTTGAATTCTGATTACAGACAGTGCTGAAATCTGGCTTGTGACCTGCACTAAGCAAGTTTCATTAGAAGAGGTTTGGACATTGCTCAGAAAAAAACTAGATGCACATCTAGCTAAAAATAAGGAAGAAATGAAAAAGTAAAACCTCTCCCAAACAAATGTGATTGCTGCGTTTTAAAATTGTCCTTTTTTAGCTCACAAAATTATTTCAGGCAGGGCACTGAATGACAAATTCTTAACTTAGCTGGTCTGGGCTGGGTTGCATTGTCTGGGAAGTCTTGCAGTGTCCACACGTGGCATAGGGTATTTTTCTCCACAGCCATCAAGATTTGCCTGCGTTGCTCTGTCAGACTGGCTGTGCGTCACGCTGGGGGCAGCCAGAGGACATGCAGAGACCAGAGCAGTAATTCCCTCAGGGCTCCATTTGTGCCAAATATTGAGCACGTTTTCCCTGTGCAGATCGCAAGAGACAGTTCCTGTATTGGACTCCAGGAATATTGGTGTTATCAACAGTGCATTGTTCCCCAGGCATCTATGTCTCATCTCAATGAGGGCTTGGCTGCCTCTCAAGCTCGCTGCAGATCCTGATGGTGTCCTTAAGGACATCCTTAATTCTATCCTCTTTTCCAGATTGCCAAAAACTGTCCTCTTCTGTCAAAACCCTGTTCTTCACTCCATGTGTCTTAGAACCCAAAATACAGAACCATAGAATGGGTTCTTTAGGAAGGGATCTCATAGATAATTTAGTTCCAACCCCCTCCTATGGGCAAGAACACCTTTCACTTGACCAGTTGCTCCAAGCCCCATCCAACTTGACCTTGAGCACTTCTAGAAAAAGGGCATCCCCAGCTTCTCTGGGCAATCTAGCCCAGAGCTAGTGCCAGTAGCTTAGCATCTTCACAGTTAAGGATTTCTTCCTAATCTAATATAAAACTACCCTCTTTCTGTGTGAAACAGTTATCCCTTGTCTGATCACTTCACGTCCTTGCAAAAAGTGCATCTCTAACTTACTTGTAGGCCTCTTTAGGTTCTGGAAGACTTCTAGCAGGTTTTCCTGGAGCCTTTTATTCTCCAGGTTGATACCTGACATCTCGATGCGATACACGGGCTTGCCAAAAGAGGGAAGTCTGTCTTTCCCTCCAGCCTAGTGCACCTCGCCACGGTGGTCTGCCTCAGGATCTCCTACAACACTCGTTCTGGATTATGAACTTCCCAGGCAGAGCAGAATCTGAAGTTTGATGTTGCAGCTGCTTGTCACTGTCACCATCACGGGTGTGTTGCTTCTGTGTCCCTGCCTGCCCAGTGCCTATCTGTGTGCTGCTGGCCAGAGAGCTGAAATGCACAGCTTCAGCAGGGTATTTGCATTTGGGTTATTTGCAGCTTTTATTTATAACTACACAGTCTCTACTTCAGCCCATTGCTGCCCAAGAAACTCAAGGATGATGCCTCACTCAGCTTCAGGGCTAAGAAACACAAGTAAGTTTGAGATAACCTCTTTACCATGGCACTTGTTCCTCCCTCTCCACGTGTAGATGCTTTTCCAGCCTTCTACTAGAACTTTTGCCATAATCCAAATTAATTATACTTGGCTCCATTACTTAATTCTTCCTCCTCCATGCAAAACATTATGTAAATAAGACTCCTCCTAAGGCTTTCTGTTGTCCCTTGTGGCTTCCTGCAGATCTTTGGGATATAATTTATATGATCCAATGCCTGTCAGCTTTCCTTAGTTTGCAATGTCCAGCTGTGTGCTGTGGGACAACACTTCACCCTTTGATTGTTTACCTTACTCCCTCTCCACCCACCTGCACAGGAAATCTCATCAGAGTGTTTGCCACGGGAGTGTCAGTCTTGGAATGAGAAAATCCAGACAACACTTCTTTTTCTTTAAAAGCCAGGTCTTCAGTAATATGAAGTTTTCCATCTACAGCAATAATTTCTATAGAAACACAATAATTTCCTTCTTACGTGGTGATTATTTTCTTGGTCAAAATTTTGCCTTTATTTTATTTATAGTGGTGTTGTTTGAGTTTTTATTATTATTATTTCATGTTAATTCCCAAATGCTGTTTTATGTATTATCTATTACTGATGGCATACCTTGGAGATTTCTTTTTCAACATATATTTTACTGCTTTTATTTCATGGAGGGAGAAAGTTTTATATTCTTCTAACTCTCAAAGATTTGCAGTTTAATAGCATGTACATATGTCTGCAAGAAAATGAGTTAGTGTGGCCCCTCGGCTTACTGCTGAGAAACGGAGTTACTTAACTTCCCTGAAATAAATTAGTTCATTTTGTTTTATATTTCCAGCATGCTCGGGAGATATAAGTGACTGCCTCACAGAGATCCCCTCCAAGCTGTTCAGCAGTAAAGTTGTTGCAGTTCATGCTCTGGCATCTGTTTACCCATACAAGATTTCTCAATATACATTCTTGATTTGCTTAATAGAATATGGATGGGTCCTACACAGCTAAATTACCCAAAGAGCAACACATTGGTGGCTTGCTGGTAGCTCTGCAGAGGTACAGTTAATAAGTAGCTGTACTACAGTGTGCAATTTTGAAGTTGAATATGCATATAATTGTGCTGCTGGATCCAAGTCAGTTCTGGGGAACATTTTGCCCTAATTTTAAAACCTATTCCTTTTAAAAGGGGTGCACACAATGACTGGGTAATTGCTTTTGCAGGGCATATTGCTCAGCTGTGGGCTGGAGTGGCTAATGGGTAAGTGCAGCAATTCAGATGAATGGGATTTCTTCCAAAGCAGGACTATTTACACATAGTATACATATATATACATGTACAAACACACACACATATAAACTGAAAGAGACTAGGTTTCAATTGGATACCAGAAAGAAATTCTTTACTGTGAGGGTGATGAGGCACTGAAACAGGTTGTCCAGAGAAGCTGTGGATGCCCCATCCCTGGAATTGTTCCAGGTCAGGCTGGATGGGGCTTTGAGAACCCTGTTCTAGTGGAAGGTGTCCCTGCCCACAGCATGGGGGTTGAAACTAGCTGATTTTTAAGATGTCTTCCAAGCCAACCATTCTGAGTCTATGTTTCTTTGCTTCTGTACTTTTCTGTTTAAATAATCAAGCTTCAACGGTTACTTCTGCATGTCTGAAATGAGGTGTGCTAGAATTATACATTCTTCTCCATTTCAAGAATGAATGCATATTTATACAGGCTATTTTTCAGTTGCCAAAACACACAGTGAATGACATGATGCACAAGGGTGACTCCTGAATAAGATGACATTATTAATGAAGTTGTTCTCTGAACATAAGCACGGTGCTCACAGATAGCCTGGCACAACACAGGGGAGTACACTCCACACTGAGGCTGAACTATTGGAGAGCCAACTGAGCAGAACATTCAATGCCTACATGCCGGGCTCAGGGCTAAGGGTTAAAAGTTTTGTTTGTGTAGCTGAGCAGTGAGCTTGCCATCTCAGTGCTGTAGCAGGAGGAAATGAGTCAAGTCTTTGCCTGTACTTATTAAGTAAATGAGCTATCCAGGGATCGGGTTCTTTACTCAGTGTGTGTTACATGCTCCTAACAGATGCCAGATTCTGAAATTCCCCAAGCACAGTGATTTGTATGCTGTAGGAAAGTGTTTAATACTTTGCTCCCTAAATGATGAAGGTAGAGAAAATACTTTTGTAAATATCCCTCCCAAATCCATTACAGGGACACCTATAAATCTTATGGATGTCTCATACACCCTCAAATCTTCTTCTGCCTCATGGTTTACCTGGAAATTTTGAGGACTACTTGTCAGCTCTGGATGTGGGCTGGCTCAGCTGCTGCA
This sequence comes from Chaetops frenatus, assembly GCA_013400775.1. Taxonomy (NCBI): domain Eukaryota; kingdom Metazoa; phylum Chordata; class Aves; order Passeriformes; family Picathartidae; genus Chaetops; species Chaetops frenatus. The sequence continues at coordinate 91,532 of VZTR01024226.1, forward strand.
CCTGAATTGCTTTTGTGAAGGAAATTCTGTGGGACTGTAGCCACTGGACATTACCTGAGGAGATGGATGTGACCTGGGTAGAGATGTTCAGGTGTAAGGGAGGAGGTAACAGAAGGAAAGATGCAGCATGGACGTACAGGTTCTTCAGCACTGCTCCGCAGATGTAGCTAAAAACCCTGTCAGGACAGGCTCCTACTGCAATGCCCAAAACCCATACTGGAGTCAAGAATAGCAAAATAGGGTGAAGCCAAGGCATTTAATCAATTTTGATCTCAAATTCTATATTCTAGTTGTTCTTAGACTATTCCTCCATAATTCTAGTTCTGTATCAAAATTAATTGTTGATCTGAAGCTTTATTCCACACAGCCTGCAAATTATGTTGGGAAAATTTACTCTTGGTTAAAAGCTAATTAGAACACAATTTAAAAAAAGGTCACATTTTACTGTTATTTATGAAATTCTTGTCTCACACTTTGGTGTGGTGCCTGTGGTTTTTAGTCTAAAGCATCCAAGTGCGGAAACTCTATTTTTTTGTCTCCTAGGTGATTATGGCTATCTTGGAGGAACACCTAAATCAAATTACTTTTAAAATATTTTTATTTTCTTTAAAAAGAAAGTATGCATATGACTATGGTGGACTTAAAAAAGTTCCAGGGGTGATGGAGTATTTGAACACAGCAGTGCCCAATGCATAGACAGCAAGCACCAGGGAGACATGAGGCTAGGTAAATCATACCTGGACACAAGAAATAAAGTCTTCACCACAGGAGTGCTGAAGCTTTGCAACAGGACCCCAGAGAACTTACGGGGATGCTTTTAGAAATTTTCAAAACCTGACTGGAGCAACATGATCCCACTTGTGTGCTACATTTGCATTGAGTGTAAGAGAATAGAGCAGANGATATTTATTCCAAACCTGTTTAGACACAGTCCTGAGCAGCCTTCTCTGGGTGACCCTGTTTTGAGCAGATGGTCTCCAAAGATGCCTTCCCACCTCAGCTAGCCTGTGAATCTGTGAAATTACCTGAAAGCTGAGGAAAATACTCCAGGATAAGCAGATTGCACAATTCAGTCTGTTTGAAAAGAATGGCTGAAGACTGGCCTCGTTACAGTGGGCAAGTGCCTCCATGGGAAGGAGACAACAGACACTAAAAGAGCTCTTCAGGTGAAAAAAAAGAATATAATCATCAGAAATGGAAGCAAGGTAATTCAAGTGACAAGACAAAAAATCAGTCTTTCAGTGATGGCAGATTAACCAGCACTTGATATATCTTTCACTGTCCTCCCAGGAAGGTTGGTTTAGCCAAATATGAACAACCTTTTTATAAAATACAAGGTATTCATTCTAAGACCAGATGCAACCAAGTAAACTTAATAGAGCAGGATTTACAGGAGACTTGCTTGGATGATATAACAGTAATTATTGAAGGATCTGCGTTTGATAGCTGAAGAGAATAAAATGAAGTACAGGAAAAAGGTTTAATTCAGGCTGTTGCAGATTTGTGGGGTCTATTAAAGCTTCAACAACAAATTTTGTTCCTCCTGGGTGTTCTTAATGGTTGCCAAACTGCCTGTTGACATTATATCTCTTTTTGCTGAGGTCTGATTTACAAGCAAAGTGAGGTGTGTTTGAAGTAATGAAAATAAGAGTGTTTCAGCACCTGCTTATGGGTACTGGAGTATAACCCTGTGATGCAAAGGATGGTATTCCCAGTGCTGGGAATAGCACTAGTGTTTTGCAACTGATGGGGTCTTTCCTTGTATAATCAAAGATCTGCCCCATGCCTGGAAAAAAATCCCACAGGGTTGTACACCATTCCCGAGTGGGTATAATACATTTTGTCAGGAAAAAAAAAAAAAGAAAAAATTATTGAATGAATCTATCTGTCAACATAAATATTAATGTGCTATGTCTTGGATTCATATGAGCACTACTTACTGGTGACACACTGAAGCTATTATCCCAAATCTTGAGATCTACTGAGACCACAGTGGAACCAATGAATGTCAATGGGACTGAAGCCTACGTGGAACAACATTGACTCCTTAAGTAAACAGAGGCTGGGGGCCAAATAAGTCAGACCCCCTTAGAGACAGGCTGTGTCCCCTTTCCTAGCGCAATAAGAATACAAGACAAGCATGATTTGTTTATTTTAAGTAGTGCTCTCTGACCTTTAATTTGGACATTGACACAGGAAAGGGAAATAAGAAGATTCCCACCACAGTGATTTCTCTCTGAGGTAGGAGGACGCTCATGACAGAAGTGTTGAAGCCATCTTGCACCCCATTGAACCGAGAGAAACCATCATCACCACTCCAGAAATCCTGGTTGTTTCCCAAACCCAGGGGTGGTGGTGACACTTTCCCTCCCTTAGACCAATGAGCCAACTCTTGAATTCCTTCAACTCACCCTGCTGCATTCAGGACTGAACCCCAGGGGTGGAGACATTCTCCAGAGCATACTTCAGCCAACCCTGACTGGCTTTTCTGTGAGAGCAATGAAAAGAGGGAGAGAAGCCCCCACTGCTGTTAGGATACAAGTGTCTGCCAGATGTTAGCTGTTTCAGAGGATGGCTGAATGAAGCCAGTGCTCTTCCCTAGAAATAATCACCTGGCTCAGTAATCGCTCCTCATAGCCAGCTGAAGTAGCCAAGAGCCACTGTTTGCTCAACTAGTCCTAAAACAGCAGGAGTAATTCCTTTTCTCTTCATACTTTTCTCATCTCTACCAATTCAGTCTTTTGGAAGGTTAAAAGGAGAAACTGCCTCTGGTTCTTCTGTCGTTGTCTCTATATCTCTTTAAGGCTATTTCAGGGCTGGGGAAGTGACAACATGAAATAGAACATGAAAAACCGGGCTGAACAGGAAAATATCTTGACTTCTTCATTTCAGTAGATTCAGGTATTGTATTAGAGAAGGCAATAAATTCTGTGCCTTTTCAGTATAATTGAAGATTTTAGGGTGAAATTTTATAGCCTGAAAAATAATGGTACTTACCTTATCCAGATCTACTACAAGAAACTTCTCTTTAGTTGAAGTTGCCTTTGTGGCTAAACCATCTAACAGATATGCTTTTGGTAAATAACATATTTGAATCCTTAGGGCTTTCCTTTCTGCAGAATTTTTTTCTATCTTCCTGGGAGTAAGTAGAGATGACTTGAACTAAGGCTCAGGATCTCTACAAGCAGACTTCAGAGTGCAAGTTCAGACACCAAGCAGCTGGTGGGACTGTTGTTACAAAGAGTGGAGCAAATTGCTTCTGCTGCTCCCATGAAGTTCAGTGGTAGTGCCCTGCCCAGCCATGCTTTAAACAGATGCTTAGTAAACTTTTGTTCCTGCTCAGATGAATATTACCAAGTTGTGAACTCTGGGAGGAATAATAAAGATCTCTTAAAAGAGAAAACAAGAAACAAAACAAACAAACAAACCAACCCCAAAACAAAAAACCTCCAAGATCCTGGAAAACTGTAGAAATGTGTAATTAAAAGGAAACTGAGCCTGGTGAATGGCTGTTTGCTGCAGAGAAAGAATAGTTTTTCCATTGTAGAATAAGAACACACTTCAGGGACAAACTGGATTTTTCATTTGGCTGGTATAATCTTGCAATCATTCAATATTAACTTCTGCTGCTCGGGAGAGCCCTGCTCACAGAGAGGCTGCAGAATTGACAGCAGTGCATGTTTCATCAAATTAAATAGATGGAAAAAAGTCCCTGTATTGATGGGTGACTTTTCCTGTCAGTGTTTCAGTACAGTGCATTCAATTTTTTGCCCTCAATCTGTCTCTCATAATGTTCAACCCTGTGAAGTAAAATGGAAGAAAACCCAATGGTTAATGGGCCACTGTGTATCTTCATAACTCTAACATAGCAGCAAACAACAAAGGAAGTCAATTGTCATTCCAAGGTGTTTCAAAAAGGCAAGGATTTGCACAGGGTTTCATAACACAGTACAATAATATTTAGCTAAATGGAGTTAGTCTTGCAGGATACTGAAAGATCAAGAAGATCAAGTCCATAAACCAAGGATGACCAATATAAAACAGAGAGTTAATATAAATTTTAGGATGTCATTAGGATTTAGGTTGAACATTAACCAGCAAAATATGGCTTAATTACAAATCTACTATGTCCCCTATAGCAAGTTATGATTCTAATATTGTCACAGATAAAGTTCAGTTTAATATCAAATTTTGTTCTAAAGTGGGAAGGCAAGGAATGTAGTGAATGAGATTTTTTTAATGGTAGCTGCAATAGAACCTTGCACAGAACTAAATCTTTAGTCCACAAAAACTAAATATTAAGAATAATTTTATATATGCTGTTAAAAATCCTTACAGAGATTAACTTTGAAAAACCCCTACAAATGATCCTAAAAGAACACCTCCCGCCCAAAAAAAAGAACCCCAAACCTAAACCCCAGTGTTTTTTATCTTCTAATATTCCCTGGAATATATTTGTTGAGCCTGGGGACTCATTTTAATAGATACAAGAGAAGGACAAAAGCTATTGCTAAACTTATTAAAATGCTCTCCATGTTTCAGATGAGAACTGACCAAGTGTTTTGCATTAAACACCTTCCTCCTTCACACGTCTTGTGAAAACCCTGTTCTTTCACTGTGCCCACAAGGGTCTCTTACATATGTTGAATAAATTTTGACTCCCCCTCACAGCGCCTTAAAATCAGTGAGGCTGTTTGAAGAAAAAGGTACTGGTCTGTGTGAATAGGAATACAAGAATCTCTTGGAGGACATTAAAGCAGAGACAGTAGGAAAATGGTGCTGTTTATATTATATATGTATATCTTTTTGTATTTCCTTTGCTGGTCCATTCACGGATTACATGAATTCTGGTGCTTAGCTACAGAATTGAAATCTGAATATGGCATGCATTTCCTCCATTATTCTAAACACAACTAAAGCTAGCTGTTGTTGGAGAGGAAACTAGAAGTGGTTATGATGCTATAGAGAGCCTGAGCAAATAAATATAGAAAAAATAGGAAACTCAATTCAAGTGCAAGTCCATAGCACATTGCTCACCCATGTGGTTACTTGTGTTTTTTGATGTTTTCAGCTGTCCCGGAAATGCACACTGCTGAACAGTCTTTGAATATTTTCTCCACTGACTTTCCTTTCAGTTTTTGTTGCGTGAACCTTTTCTGCTGTCATGAAAGCCCTGGTTCCTCTGAAGGCTAAATATTTCGTTTGATTTCTTTAATTTCATTGCAGACATGTTAATTTTGAAATTTTCAAGCTTAAATAAGAAAATTTCTCTTTTGTCTGTCATGATTTGCTCTCACTCTCTACAACTGCCTAAAAGCAAGAGGTATTGAGCTGGGGGGAGGTCTCTTATCTCAAGTAGCAAAAAATAGACAAGAGAAAATGGTTTCAAGTTGGGCCAGAGGAGGTTTAGATTGGACATTTAGAAAAATTTCTTTCCTGCAAGGACCATCAAACACTGGAACAGGATGTCCAAGGGAAGTGGTGGAGTCACCATCCCTGGAGGTGTTTAAAGCATATGCAGGTAGGTGCTTATAGACATGGTTTAGTGGTAGACTTGGCAGTGCTGGGTTAATGGTTGGACTCGGAGACCTTTTCCAACCTAAACCATTTTACAATTCTATCTTTCTATTTGATGAACTCATTTATTCAGCCTTGAATGGTACTGAAACAACATACAAGCATAAAATTTCTAACTATTTCAAATTATGACAAAGCTGTCAGGAAGAATTGATTATACAACATTTTTACTTCTTTTAATGCCTTCATTGGTCCTTCAGTTATGAGAATGCAATGTTTAATTTTTGTATTTCCATGCAAAAAATCTAAGCAACCTTAGTGGATGAGCATCTGTTCTGAATGCAGTGGTTAAATTTGCCTTCAAATTAGGTCATTGCTTAGAAGAAGAGTTTCCTTCATTACCATGCTTAGAAAATTGAAGGGAGCTGGTCTCTTCTTCTTCATCTCCATTATTCAGGAGCTGACTAAAATGTCCTCTTTTTCAGAAGTGTCGAGCCCTTTCAGAGTCTAGTGTGTGAGGGCTGCAGGTAGTTAACAACAATGAAAGCTTAAGCCACCTCTGCTAAAGAGATTAAATATTGATTTTGAAACCTCACTGTAAGCAAAAAAAAAAAAGCTTTGACATTTCTAAGTAATAATATGGGGCAGATTTTTTTATGCATTAAGGATCTTTTTGAAAGTGGTCTTACCCTTTGGAAGGGGAATGGCATCTTTGGGGATTAAATGTGTTGTATAAGCACAATTAATTGGACTACATACTGTCATTTTGTTCTCCAGGGTTGTTTTCACCCAGTAGCAGTGGGACCAGCTGTTACAAAACTGTCCCAAAATGTGTTATCAAACTCTCTGGCCCTCCAAAATAGACATTGCCTGCTGTGACTATCTCTGGCCCATTCTAACTCTCAGACTCTTCCAGAGAGTCTTTTGGAGAGGGCCAAAGCCATCTGACATGATCCAATCTCCACTGGAATAATTTAATAGTGCAAATTTATAGTGCAGACAATTAATTTCCACTGCTGAGCCTTCCTTGTAACTGTTTTACTTACAAATACAGACATAGCTGTAGTGTCCAGATGTGCCATCACTGACTTCATTGATGCAATTTGTGCCATAATTGCATGTAAATCTCTGAAAAAGGCTTTTGCATTGTGGGGTATGGTATCCACACCACAGGGTGCTTTACAGTTGAAGAACTGAGATACAGGAGAGATAAAGCAAGTACTCCTACACACAGGTACTTTAAACTTTAACTGAGAAACCAAATTTCAGATTGCCTCTCAAATAAAGCTATAGATGAATCCAGGGAAGATACCAAGACAAAGATGTTTTCAGAGGGAGACTGAAGTCCACTCAGGCTGGGTTGCACTGTGAGTTTCTCTGTTGATAAGATAGAACAGAAATCCTGGACTAGTTGCTACAGCCACATCCCTGCTGAGGGAGACAGCACTTAGGCTGGAATAACCTGCAAGAGGTTACATGCAAAGTCAGTGTCAAGCTTGGCACAAAAGGAAGCTGTTTCAGCCCTAGGTAAAAAATAAGGCTGGTCATACAATGTTGTCCCACAAAGGATGCTGAGACAGACTTAAATGTTTTAAAGTTTTATTCATGGAATCTGTAGCTGATGACATACACCCACTCGAAAATTACTGTTGGGAAAGATACAAACAAGAGAAAGAAAGAGGAGACGGAAAGCAAAAGCTTTCACCTGTGGATGGCCAAGAAGAGATGCAGCAGAGTCTCCTGTGAAGGTATCTTCTGGTGATCCTCTCCAGGTGATGCTAATGATGATAATTTTCCACCATGTTTTTCCATAGTGACCATATGCCCTTCATTGTGACCTGTTCAAACTCCCTTCTGGATAATCCTGCTTAAAACAGTTTGTTCTGAATAAGCCCAAGTGTTTTGCAGTGAGCTTGGGTATATATTACAAGTTCAACTGGAGATTTAAGTCTCTGTTATCCACTATGATATTGACTAATCTATGCTTTTCATTTAATGTAACCTTCAAGCTATAAAAGAAAGGGTGGGGAAGAGCAAGGGCAAGGAAGGAGTCATTCTTACCCTGGTGACAGTTTCTTCCCATGAGAAATCAGATATAAGAATAATGTCAGGGTTTGCAGGTGGAACATCATGTGAATTACAGCATGAAAACTACAGCAGGAGAACAGGTTAAAATACTGTAGCAGCTTTGGTGAAAGGTAACAGACCTGCGAGTGTAAGACAGACTATACAACTGCAAAGGAAAGGACCTGAGCAATCAAGATGGAGGCATTCTGCAACAGCTTGGTGTCTTGTCTCTCTGCTCCAGCTGTGTTCTCACCTCCTCCAACACCTCTGCCAGAAGCAGGTAGGAGCAACAAAGGTTCTTCTGTGCGTTCAGGTGATCATAACCATAGGCACAATTGTCCCACGTGCATCAGAAAGGAATAATTGTCTTCTATTATTAGGAAAAAATTCTCAGACTGCTTTATTAGATTTAACACATCTGTCTTTACGGCTTTACACATCTCTCTTCCTCTAAGTTTATTAGAAGTTGTATACTTCTTATGTTCACAATCACACAAAATCATGGAATCAATTTTTGTAAGAGAAGGTTTTCAACCACAGGTTTATTCTCAGGCCAGCTGTACCACATTTAAAAGTCTGTTCCTGATAAATCTGTGATTTCCTCTACATTCACTTATTTTACACCATCTGAGGATATGGCCCTCTGGCTACAAGCACTAGCTAACTGCTGTTCCAAGCCATAAAATCCATTACAATATTAACTTGGCATGTGTTCTGCACAATAACAATTTTCCAGGACAGTAAACTTTTTGAGGATAGTAAACTCACAATATTTCCCTGGTTGCAGTTATATATTTCAGTCTGCTGCCAGGTGCTGCAGATCCTCCTGAATCTGGCAAAATTTCACAAGTTTTAACAAAATTGTTGTTGGTGTGTATTTCTTTACTTAGAATCCACTTGCAGATATTTATTATTATTGGTCAAAGATGTTAAATTCAATGGGAAGAAAATCCCAAATAGATCTCGAAAGTGCCCCTTCTTGCATTTTCAAATGTGAGACTCCAGCTGGTCCTGTGACCACTGCAGAAAGCTCAGTATAAGCTTAGAGGCAGGAAGCTGGGAGGAGAGCAAAGCAGCATCGAGAGGATGGCACTTGTTGTCACTTCACACAACAGGGTCCCAGAATGTCTAACCACAGTGGATTTTGGAGGAATTCAGCCTGAGCAGGTTTAGGGGAGTATGAGAAACTTCTCTCAGTGAAAGGTGATGTGGGAGACTGTGGAAGGGCATTTGCCTGCGTACATAACAAAAGGCTGCTGAAAGCTGACACCTTCTGCAGAGTGAGATGGCTTTGCTTGCATTTTGTATGAGATGTTATTCTTTGAACACAGAGGTAATGAGGCATGCCTGGGGCAGGTTCAGCAAATTTGTGAGTGACAACCAGTGAAAGAAGCTGTCAGCTATTATAGTAAACCTGTGCTGAGGTGGGAACTGATAAATACTCCTGGCTGCATCAAATACTGAAGGCTAGTCCAGTTGATGGAAGCCTCAAATTCCTCCAACTGAGCTGGACTTGGTCAAAATGACAAATACACTGGTTAGTCCCCAACAGTAAGAACTGTCAGGCCCCTGGTCCAGATGGCAATTGTTGTACAGGATGAAAAGTGAGAGGTGGGGAAAAGTGTGTGTGTATATACACACGTACATCCACCCAAACATACAGAAATTATTTGTGATGTGTGACAAATATACATAACATGATGTATTAGAACATAAAGTCTGCAGAGAGAAAGGGGAGGTGGCAAATTTGGCTGCTGTTGGACAGAGTTGTGCTGCTTTGCTTTTGGCCAGTCTGCCTGAACCAAGTAAATGTGTGTGATCGCTTGGGTGCCAAACTGAGTTCTTAGCAAAGCAGAGCAATGATCATTTCTGGAGAAGGAAAAATCTGAAGAAAAGTCATTAAATCACTATGGGTTAAACAACCTCCTCCTATATCAGTTGTTATTCTCTGACAATGATCAATGGGGAAGTATGATTAGAGGAGTATAGAGTAAAACTTACTATTCTTTTTTCTGGGAATCTTCAGCAGTGTAAAATGATCTTATCTCTCTCTCTCTTTTTATTTCTCTTTCCTTAAAACTTCAGTGTACTTCCTAAAGTCCCATGTAGGGACTCTCATGATGTTCTATATCCTGTGATGTGGAGTCAGGGAGGCACAGACACAGCTCCTTTTTCAAGGCAGTATAAATAAATGATGGATAGAAAGAGACAGTGCCTACAGCAAGCGTTGTCCTGGGTGTAGGTAGGTACTTGTGGAAAATATGAGGATGAATTTCTTAGGGCAAATGAGTCTACAGTGAACTCCATCAGAATTCAGTTTTCAATTCTTCAGCATCTAAATATTTCATGCTGTACACAAAACAATGGTGACTTCAGGGACAGGAAGAATTTGTTTTCTTTTCAAAGAGGTCTTCTGCATTGCTATTTTGACATGTTCTTTGGTTCCTTGTTGAGCAAGAGGACTTTAATCATTCATTTTCTTATCCTTGGCCAGTACTACGAGAAGTGACAGTTTGCTGCCATTTTCCTGCCTCCAGTCCACCTGAGACCCTCAGGCTCTGAATATAAGATCAGTCTTGATTAGGTTTCTACAGAGATGTGTATTGAGGCAGGCTGTATCTCGTTCTGCACTCAGGTTCTGCATCTCAATTTTGAGAATATTTATTATTAATATCATTGCTGCTTATCATCTCTTCTGATATTAAGACTGTAAAGCCAGGTAGTATTTGACTTTGAAAAGTCTATTCCAAGTTGTACCACCAACTCAGGAGTTCTATTTACCATAAAAAATAAACTTAGTGTGCAGCAGAATAGATCAACTGGACTCACCTGTTAATAGATCTTTTTTTGTAATCTGACACTCAGGCTACGGTAGACTCCTGCAAAAAGAATTCACTCTCAAAATTAATTTGTGAATGCTTGAAAAACACAATTTGTCCTTACACATTTCATATTGTGAGTACATGCATATCACGTTAAGATCAGAATATGAACAAATTGTGAATACAATACTCTGAAAAGTAGTTGCTCAGGGAAAAAAAATGGTGACAGATGACTAGCAGAATATGTTACTCTGAGATCCAGAACCTGAATTTCAAATTTGATTCCTGGGAAAACGCATTAAAAATTATAAGAAAACTATGTTAACCACTAGAACAGTTAGACCTGAATCAGTATCTTTTCACTGCTGTTTTCTTTTTTGGGGGACAGTGGATGGGACTACAAATTTTTTTTTCAAAGTGAAGTCATTATCTACTTTAAGATGGAATTGACTCTAGGAAGCCTTAGAAGAGTCTTCATAGAAAGAAAAGGGTACAAAGAGGACTTGGCCGAGCTTGAGTGAAGCCAGTCAACATGTGGTGATTTAAACCACTGAGGGATCTGATTTGCTGTTCTTCAGGCTTGGAAAAAGGTTCAGCACTCATTAGGTAAGTGGTTACTATGTCTCACCTTCCAAGTCAGTGCCTTCCATGGGAAAATGCCAGGTAGCTCCCTGTAGTCCAGTTTTGGGCAGAGCAGAGTACATGGTAACAGCCAGGACACAGAAAGCATCGAGCTACTGTGGCTCAGCTCCTTGCACTAGTCTAACTTCTTAACTATGGTAACAATGACCAGTCAGAGGCTTCAATTTCAGGCCATGAGATGAGTCTTACTCAGGGTCAGATTTCTTAGTTTGGAAAAGCTGTAGCTAGCAGATGGTCAAAAAACAACAACAACAAAATAAACAAAACAAACCAACCAAACAAACCCAGAACAAAGAAGGACAACTTCATACACATGAAGTTGGTTTTGGTCCCACAGTACATCTTAGGGAAGTCTACTGGATCCCCACCCTGCCCAGCTCCAAGACTTTTTTATAGCTAGGCATCAAGTTGTGATTCAAATATGTCCCTGTTTGCTCCTGATGTGCTGGGCCCCTGGGCTTGGAAAGGAAGGTGTTTGCTACTGTGCTGCCTTTTTAATATTCCATCTTAAGACACACTCTGAGCTCTGACTGCTGCATACAAAGTAACATCTATACATACTATGCAGGAAATACCTTCATAAGCAGTGACAATCCACTCTCATTACAGTGTTTTAATTCTTGAATTGTTCTGGCTCCTATACCCTAAGGCTAAATAAAGGTACTTTTTGATGCCTGTCAGAAGTACCTGTCTCATGAGAAAGGTGGATGCTTTCTGCTCAGGATTTTAATTGAGGGGCCAAACACGCCTTCACAAGGACAAGTCGCTCAAGCCCTTGGGGTAGCCCTGATGAGCATAATGCATTTTCTCACAAGTGGAAGCTAAGTAGGCATCTTCATGTATATTATCTGCTGGTATAATTAATAGATGCCTGTATTTATGTATCAGAGCTGAGTGATGATGATGATAAAAAAATTGCTTAGTGTTCAATGTGTCAAAATATTAAATAAGACTCAGATACCCTGAGCCCCAAAAGGCTGCAATAAATATTCCCAGCTTTCAACTAGTTCCCCTTCTAGCTGTCACACTGTCCTTCGTTCTGGTTAATGGAACCAACCTTTTAAAGATAAGAAATAATTTTAAATGGTGAAGTAGGACATCTGTAGTGAATGCATATTCTCTTCCGTCCAGAGGAAGCAAGTGATGTAAGAGACTTTGGATTGCCTTTCAACAGAAGATTTAAGCACGTAAACAGACTTTGTAAAAGATATTTTCTGCCATCTTATCTCTGTTCCCCCTTTCTGATGGATATGCACTCATACCTCTTCAAACCCTACATCTGTTGTCTTTTACACTTTTTCTGCACAGATAATAGCTTTCACAAATATTAGGATGGCAAAACCCATACCTCAGAGGTGTTTTACATTGTTTTGTTTCCCATCATTCCTCATTTTTTCCCGCATCTTTAATCATGTTGCAAATAGACTTCAAAAAAAAGTTCATTCACTCACTTCAGCACAAGAAGGAAGCGAATTCCCTGCAGTCATGGAAGAGTTGTTCACAGAAAGCTAAATTCTGTGGGCAAATCTTTAGGTGTCAGAGAGGTCTCAAAAAAAAAAAAANAAAAAAAAAAAAAAAAAAATTACCACAGTGGCAGTAGCTGATATTTCCATCTTGGACAAGAAGTCTTGTTCCATAAGCCTGTCTGCACAGGCCTGTCAGTTCAGACCATGTCCTGATGCTGCCCTCTGCACCTTAGCCATGAAGTTTCTAGGAAAATCCTTTGAACCTGTGGTCTCAATGAGCCATAACATCTATTGCCATTAGTTAAATGCATAATCTGTATGAACCATATTAACATCCCCAGATGTTTCTGGCTGCAAGGAGCATGAAGGTCTTTAGACAGTGACTGTTAAGTCACAACTGTTGTGTTGATGGAGGTGAGTTCATATATTTTCGAAAGTGAGGTTTACTGCTTGTGAGGGATCTGCCATTACTTTGTTAATTTTTTCGGACAGGCTTCAGGCAGTCTGCATCTATCTTGGTTTTAGATGCTATAGAGTGGACACGAGTACAATTAAGTTCCAGAGTTTTAATCCTTAGGTGGATATCCAGGTTTGGAAGAACCTATTTATCAGAATACTGAGAAGGGATGTGTGATGATCTCAGGTACATCTATTTGCAGACACAACCAGTTCAGGAGAGATTAAAATTCTTTACTTCTAGACATGCTCAAAATAACAAAACACTTTAATAATAGAGGAAAGGCTAGTTTGAAAGGAAGACTTACCTATTAGTAAGTCATGAAAAGGAGGAGAACTGAGGGTAGCATTACTTTCATGGGTTGGTTAAAGAGTTGATAATGTTGGCCCACACTAAGGAGCACTCAAGGAACAGGGGCATCTGTTGTTTCTCAGACTGAATGTTCTCTAAAGCCAATCAAAAGGAAAAGTACTAGTGGTAGAAAGTGCAGAATCACTGAGCAAAAGTATGATGTTACCTTTAGTCAGAAAATCTGTCAGAATACTCCTGCCTGGGTTCTTGTTCTAAATATTTAAATACCTGAAAGTTGACTTGCACTGTTCCTTGTCATGCTTTAAGTAAACAAAATCCTTACCAGTCAGGGCAATGTAGGATGTTCTGTTGCTGCAGCCACCAGGGACACACCAGAGACATGGGAAATCTCATGCAGTGACTGGTGCCAGGCTGGACTCCAGGATGAGGATGACAGTCAGGTATTGTAAGAAATACAAGCCAGGCTTGGAGTCAGAAAAATCAATGTTGTTTTTAAATTGGTGGCTGTGGGATAGATGGGTGATCAAAGTATAGGCAGTCAGAACACCATGGAAAACAGGAGAGAACAGTGAGTCCAGGCCAAAGCCAGGCGTTCTGTATTAAAGTGTAAACCTTGGATATTGGACGGTCACCCTAAATTAGGACTCAGGACCCCAACATGAGTATTCAGAGTAAGCAGTCATGGCTGTGCTGATAGAATATGGCTATAAGGGTGAAACACATGCCAAATACCATGTTGAGCTGGAGAAAGCACACAGCTTGCATAGCACAGCTCACACAACTCTCCTGGCTGGCCTAGGAGCTGGAGTGAGGTCCTGGTCCCTGTTGCAGAACTCAGTGTCCCAGAGCCTGACAGTGGCACTGCTGAATTGCAGCACAAAAAACTCTCACCAAATTTGTGAAGATCATGCATAAAAATCTACGTGACCACTGATGCCTGAAAACCAGGCACTTTATTTGTGTTTTCAAGTGCCTTTGAGAGCAGGGCACTCAAACATGCCTTAGGAGAGTGGAATCTGAAGCTTGTCAAAATTATATCCCTGTAACAGCATTGATTATGAATGTATGTTTTTTTATTCCATCATTTGAATTGATCCCTGTGGATCTCAGAACAAAGCAATGTGTGACCTTCATGGTGGAATTAGACCAGCCACAAACACCTTGTAGAACAAGAGTGGTATGACAGTGCTGAATGATTTGGTACTTGTAAAGAATTTGTTCTATATCCTTGGAAAAAAACAGAAAGGATAATTTCTTTCAGGCAATTTTTCTCCTTTGGGGATGTACTGGAGAAGATTATAGAGTCTTGGAATGAATTTGTTCATAGAGCACATGATCCTTTGAACATTGATCCCACTGCTCCAAATGAAGATTAATACTTTGTGAACAAGTTACCAAAAGACAAATGTTGTGGAATTATTCTTTTATTTCTCATGCTGTGCTCAATTCCAAGCAGCAGAGATACCACAGTTGGTTATTAATGATGTAAGACTGAAATGCAGTAAATGACTGTATGTGAGCTTTATCCTAATGCAAATCAGATCAACAGCCCTTAACAGGAGATAATTATTGGAAGTGAGGAATCTGTGGAACAAATATGTGGCCTGTGTGTAAAAGGAGTATGTGATGCCACTTGTCCTGGCCTTCATCTTATTACTGTATGGCTCTTGTGTCATTTCTGCAAAGCCTTTTCCTTCTGGTGTTTAAGGAACAAACCCTCAGAGCTCTCCTTCTATCAGCAATGGGTTGTCCTCAAGAATGGAAAATGCTGTCTGAAGCAATGGCATTTCAATAGACTGGGAAAAACTGGGTAGCTAACTAACCAGATTAATGATTTATACTATAAGGAGATAGGGAGACTTTTTATTTTTAAGACCTAAGTGACCTAAATTTCCAATTTGTTTCCTTTATGGTCCCATGATCTGTCAGGGTGGATACAATATTGCTTACAATCACATATGCCAGCTATGCATGTTGTTAAATTGGCCTGAACCAATTCACTAATTTCAAGAATGGTTTGAAAAAACTAACACTTATATTCATGGAGTGTATCAATTTGTCTACTTGGAAGAAGAATCCCTTAAATTAACCCAATGTACAGCCTACTCCTCTAGTCCTTGTTCAAACAGCATTTCAATAGAACCCTGCCTTCAATGTAAAGTCTTAGGAGAGGCTGGAAATCAAATCCAGCAGCTTTGCCATCTAAAAGCTAACTGGGGAAAATCCATTATGCTTGTTTTTCTGAGGAAACATGGTAATGGTTTTACAAAATTTGAATAGAAATTTAAAATCATCCTTGAAACAAATTCACAGGATTTTCCTCATTTGCAGTTAATATTAAATTATGGCTTGATTTTTTTATATGACATTACAAGTGGCTAGTAATTTACAGGATTTATCTTGAAAATTGAAAAATATCCTCAATGCCAGTTAAAGGCAGTGGTATGGATGTAAAAGATGGTTAATACCAAAAGGCATGGAGCTCCTGCTTGTTGATGTTTTAAAGTCACACTGTTTTCAAGCTCATATCATGACCAAGAATTGTTCTTGAAAAGACACACCTAAATTATCTCCTGTCTTATCTCTTTCTTGTCCATAGCAATCTTATTTAACCATGACTTATGTTTTGAAGCCATATACCTCAAGTATAGCAAAAGGACAAACTGTCTGAAGAAACCATATAAATAATAAGTCCTACTTTTAAATGTCAGCTCTAAACAAACATCTTAAAGACAATTTAGCTTGTTTTTAAATTATATGGAATAATAGAATTTTGCAGAAAACCAGCCTCTATGACATTCCTTTATACTCCATATTAACTTCAAACAAGAAGATTTCCAGGAGTGAGGCTGAACTTTCTATTCTCCTGCTAGGTTTCTGCTGGGTATTCAAAACAGCTGTTGCTTCTCCTGAAAACTAGTGGCCTCTTTGAATCACAGAAATTCCCACTTTCCCACACCACCCCCACTTTTTATGCTAAATGAGGTATTGGATTTTAAACTTGATAATCAAAATTGCTATTTATATTTCAATTTTCTGAAATTATTATCTTAATTTCTCTTTTTTTTGAGCCCCTTTCTTCACATTGCATCCTGCATTATACCATCCACTGATTGATTTATGAATATTTCTTTCCAGAGCAAAAACCCAATTTGCCTTTTTTATGCACGGAACTTTTATACCCTGGTGTTAGATTTGAAAATTCTCTCATCCATACTGATCTAATAAGTATTTCTGTCTTGTGCAAGCTAAGGATGCTTGCAGTAAATTCTGTTCTGACAAGGGCATCCCCTGGAGGGTCCATAAAATTTCAGTGGTTACGTTCCCTTTTTATTTAAAGTGAGGCAAAAAAGTTGGCAATAAAACCAGGAAAGAGGAACATCTATACCAGAGGGCTTATCTTGATGAAACCCAAAGTCAGGGAATAGAGCTCTGTTTTAAATGGAATATTCCAGTCCTCAAACATTTGGTGTTCTACAGATATTTACTTCTCTGCTGTACAGTCAGCCCACACATCTTCATTTTGATCCTCAAAATGTTGTAGATTGGGTCCTTTCCCCCCTTACTTCATGATCAGGAGAGACACAGCACTGCTGTTTCTCTCTCAGTTCTAGTGGGCATTCCCAGCTGCTAAGCTTGGCTTGCAGATGTCCTCAGAGACTCTGAGGCCCCACCCCCTCATCGAGCTTCTTGTGTATTTTTCTCTGGACTCTTGACACCCCACCCACAGCCTGAATGTTTGTGCAGTATCTTTCTCACATTTACCACATTCCTTTATGTTGGTTTTATTTGTTTCTCTTCCATATCAATATTATTATTATTCCTTTTCTCACAAGACCTTCTTGGGAGAAACCCATGAGTCCACCCCCACATCTTTTTTTCCCTGCTTACCTTCTGCCCATGAGGCCCATTCCTACCCAGCCAGCATCCCTACTTCTGGCACAGCCTTTTGAGAGTTGGATTCCCTCTTGCAGGAGCAGACACACTGTTGCAATCAGGTGCACCTGGGGATTCGTGTTTATTTGTTGTAGAGAATCATGAATACCATCTCCTGCTGGCTGAATGTCCCCCTAGTTGAAGAAGGGCTGGTTGGAGAAGAGTGGTGTACACTTGCTTTCCTCTGGGATAGGATACAGTTGTGTTTTTAATCTCTCCAGTGATTTAATTCTCTCAGGGATGAGAAGGGGAGGGACAGGACCAACCTCTGCACACTCTTATCCCCTGGGTGGCTGATGGCTGGACAAGAGATTGTTTTAATCTTGAGTAATTTCACTAAATATAGTAGCAGAGCACCAGAGTTATTCTTCTGGCAGATTGTGCTTGTTAGTTGAGGTGTCAAAATGCTTAGAGCAGCTTTCCAGAACAAGAGAAGCCATGGTTTGGCACAGAGGATAGACTGAAGGGAGGCACAGAGGATAGACTGAAGAGAACCAAAGTCCTTTGCTTGGGGCTGAGATACAGGTCTTAGGGAAGCAATCCTTCACTCCTTCACTTATGCAAGGAGAATAAGCTGGACCTTTTTTCTTTCTGCTTAGCACAAGTTATTTGGCTTCAATTGTCCAATGAGGCTTTTTCAAGTGTGTGGTTCCTGGTGACTGATACCATCCTTGGAGACATAATGGTAATGGAGACAGATCCTTGTGCCATATAAATCCACACAGGGGTCCTGCCATCACCAGCAGTGCAGTGGCCAAGTGCATAAAGTCACTGGGAGATGCTAGTCAGTCACCACAAGCTCC
The DNA here is from genome assembly GCA_013400775.1 of Chaetops frenatus. NCBI lineage: Eukaryota > Metazoa > Chordata > Aves > Passeriformes > Picathartidae > Chaetops > Chaetops frenatus. Next base: position 109,554 of record VZTR01024226.1, read on the forward strand.
CTTCAAACTGCCTTTTCTCTCTCAGAGTGGTTGTAAGTTTGAGGACTGGATTAGGGAGTGTAAGAGTGCGTTTGCTCCACTAACTCCCTTAGGGAATAAAAGAATGGAAATGGATGATGAAGTATTCAATGAGTTTGCTGTTTGCTCCCTCCTGCCAGTTGTTTATTTCACTGAGAGCCAGCATGAATACTAGGCTTTACTGATGTCTTTATACTTTTTTTTGTGGGGCTACATGTCTGAGACAGAGGGTGGCAGGGTCTTTAACCCAGTCTGTTATTGGGGAATTCATGGTATTTCAGGTCTGTACCTGTATCTGGGACACAGAAGGATATAAAGGTCCATGTTACATAACACTAATCCATTTCTTTTTAATCATATCTAAAATTATCTTTTTTTTCTCAGATGTTAGCATGTATTTTTGTCTCTGTGACTCATTTGGTCTACTCAGATTAAGATAATGAGATAAAAGAAATATGTGTCATTTTGTTCGCAATTATGCAACAACTCTAGTCACTGCAAAACACACTTCGATTGTCATAAGGTACTTGTGGAATTATAGCACTGAGGTGTGAAAAAAAAGAAGGTGAAAACAAGCCATCATTGTGTTAAAGGCTTCTGTGGCTGAGCAGAAACACATGTATTTTTTCTGCTTCGGGTAGCTGAAAATCATCGCTTTTGCTGACAACACGGTGCTCACCATCTTTATTAGCTAACCTATGAAGAACTGAGTATGCAGGGAAATTCTTTTATGGTTTGTACTTGACTGGGAGCTGTCAGAGCCTTTTCTTTCTGCCTTCCACTCTTGTCAAGTGGGAATTAGTTTTAAGAGCTGAACCGGCTCCTTTGCCCCACAGTGCCACCCATCTGGGACACACAGTGCTTTGGGCACTGCTGCACTGGGCAGCAACTTGATAAAGCAAAGCAACAGCAGGTTTTCACAGGCAGCTGAAGCCTTCCCAGAGCTGAGAAGAAGGGTGTTTGATTTAACTGAGAGGTGAGAATTTTCATTTGGGTATAGGAGGACTCAATTTCCTTCTTTTCCTGAGGAGATTTTAGTGCTCAGCTCCATGTTCAGTGCTGTATGACTGCACTAATCAAGCACTGGATTGGGAACATTTGGTAGCTGTCTGTCCCTTCAGTCTCTGTAAAGGCTTTCCCCAAGGTCTTTGGGACAATCTGGCTTCTTGTACAGACATATGTAAATAATTTGTTGTGATTCTATGTACAGCTCCAGAAATTGTCCTGCTGATCTGTAGCAGCCACAAAACCACTGTCTGCTCTAGTTCCTTTATCAGTAGAAGGGCTTATATGGGTTGCTAAAACCAAACTGGAAAATGTAATAGAATTTGCCAATTAAATGAAAATCCAGTTTTGGTGATGGATGTACTTGATGACTGATTAGGGCCTCCCTCTACCTCCAGCATTTTATCACAGGCATCAAAATGTAGTTACATCTCTTATCTGTTGCAAAGCTAGAAAGTTACATATGCTTAGCAATCCTGTGAATTATATTACTGAACTTCAAGCATCTAAATGCAGTATTTGAAGTCAGAAGGCTGATCTCCCCAGGATCCTCACATAATTAGCTGAGAGAGAAAATATCTTCCAACAGGCAATTTGTGTGTGTAAGTCATGTTCCTTCTGCAAATTGTCCTCTGGAGGAATTCCTTCCCTTCTGCTGTTTAGTGGGGTCCTGTGGCTACCGTTCACCACAGCAGAGAGCTCTGTGGGCAGCTTCGAGGCAGGCTGGAAACAAACCTTTTTCAAGGGCTGGCATAGTATCAAAGAGCTGCTTTGAGGACGTGTCAGGGTTGAAGAGAGAAAAGAAGAGGAGAGAAAAGAATTTTCTCAGGGAATTAGGCAGATGAGGATCTCAATTTCAGCATACCAAAGAAATGTTCTGGACTTCGGGAAAACATTCTCTGCAGAAATCCCAGTGCAAACCATCCCATCAGCCAACTTCTGGGTTGGTTAGAGAAATTTTTTAGCTCAGTTGATTAGAGTTTGGTGCTAATATCACCAAGGTTGTGGGTTCAATCCCCATACGGGCCATTCATTGAAGAGTTGGGCTCAAGGATCCCTGTTGGGTTCCTTTCAACTCGGAGTGTTCTGTGACATTCTGTGATATTTATTTGTGGCACCAGTGGGAGTGAAACAGCACAGGCACAACTGCTCACCATTCAGGAAAGATAAAACATAGCCACGTGTCCATAACAGACTGATCTTGCTCCTTTCCTCCCAAAAATGTACATCTTCTTTTTTTTTAAATTTTAAAAACTACTTTTCTTAGTTTTGTTGCCTTTTTTTTTTTTTTTTTTTTTTTTTTTTTTTTTTTTTTTGAATAGAAAACCTTTGGGCATTCTGGAATTACATGCTACGAGAAAAACCCTCAGTTACTGAAAATTCCATCTGACATGGCTTATTGATTGCCAAATGTGCAAACCAACTGGGGGAGAGAGTGAATATCAGAGATGTGTTCATCCAGGCACCACACTGCTTTGTAAAAGACTAATCTGCTGAGCACAATATCTCTAAAAAAATTATTAGTGCCTTACAATATTCCCGACTCTTCAAAATTTGATTGCATTTTTACATTGGGATGACTTTAATTTGCAAGTTTTCATTATGTATTCTAACTCCAGCCTGTTTGGACAGATGGTCACTACCTGCAAATGAAAATAAGAGCTAACACAAGGGTAAGTGTCACGTCCTATCTGCATCTTATAGTGGAAATGGCTTTTTTGAGTCTCAGGTGAAAAGTAAGATCCTCATAAATAGGAATTGAAAGAAGTAGGACAAAAAGCAAAGAGGAACAAATGTGATACAGATTTATTCACTGGTTTATACCTAAACTATTCTTATGCTCATAGGTCTACCAAAAGGAAATCTTTAACTCTGAAGTGTTCATGACTCATTTAGAAACAGAATTTGAAGTGCAGAAGAAAGAAATTCACCTTCTCCCCCCACCATCCCCTGGTAAAAAGCACGTCTTATTTTTATTCTATTATATTGTTTTATCTCAAACATTAGAACAGTAGTTGCTATGTGAGTCGACATAGGCAGACACCTTGGACAACCATGGACAGTTGTGTAGAACACAGAGCAAATTTATTTCCATTACCTTGCTAATCAGGGGACTCTCAAAACAGCACATGGATAGAAGGACTCAACTGGAGACACAGGCACCCTCTAACCTGGTCCATGACTGGCCTGCTGTTCACACAGGCTCATCAAGAGTTATCAAGACTTCCAGCTGCAAGGTCACTCAAGTGATTAATAGTCCTCCTTGCCAGTCTTCCACTTCTGATCCATCCCTCACAACAGTTTCCATTTTTCAGCTAGAGAACTAAGGTGTGGAGAGCTCATCCCCACTAAAATCATAGGCTTTTTAATGGTACAGAGTCATCTCTGGAGCAATTTGCCGTTGAATTTGCAGGAATATGAAACAGAGCCAGGAACAGAGCTGATTCCCTAGACTGTGTCAGTAGAAAAATACAGATAAAAGACTGTCAGGCAGTGTTTTAGTCACTAGGATGGTTTTTGGCATGGTTCAAACCCATGTATCGGACAATCTGGGCCTGTGACTGTCCTCCAGAAAGCAGTGTGGACTCAGCCAGCATGTTTTGGAGTATAAGAGTTTTTCTGTGTGTATCAAGGTGGGCCCTTTGCTCTTAGTCCTAAATTATGAAGAGCCTTTGAATGCTAGGCTGTTTTCTTTCCATTCAGTTCAGGTGGTAATAGGCCTTATTTGAAATTCTTGAGTGAGACAGGCATGTGCAATGAGAAATTAAGAAAATGTATCATTAATATTTTTCCATTTTCCGTGTCATGATGCACCACTTATCAAAGTTTTACTCATGTTTTCCTTTTATTGACTTCCCTATTTTTTCTTGTGTGATTTTTTCCCCCTGTGTAGCTGTTCTGTGAGTGATTCCAGTTTGCCCCACAGCTATGAATGGTTGAAGTGGGCTCAATAATCCAACAGATAAGCAAAGAGACAGAAATTGAAACATCATAAAACTAAAAAATTCCTATAGGAACTAGACAAAACAAAGAAAGGAAAAGAAAGGCTTAACACTAATTATAAGCAGTATGTGCCCCCTTTATCATCATCAAATATGTCATGATTTTGTACCCTTCTACACAGGTACAGCTGGAGTATAAATCAGTGGAAATGCAATGCCTCAAATATTGCTAGAATTCAGTAGCAAATCTGTCATGGAGCTGTTGGAAGTACAGGGAATCTGGACTGCCACACCAGAAAAAGTGTATGGTGAGCAGGGTTAGAATAGGAGACCTGGGCTGATGTAATGATATCTTTGCAAACCAAAAACGGCAACTGAGCAGCTGAAAATGGAAAGGAAAAAAAATAAATCTTCTTGTAACAGATTGACTATGGCATGAATAAAAATAAACTGTAAAAAAGGCAAATGTATGTTTGGGGCATGTGAGCAGAGGGACTTCAAGTAGAAAGTGTGTAAGGTCCTGAGCAGCTTGCATGAGAGATACAGGTAAAATAGTTACAATCAAGAAAAAAGAGCTTTAAAGCAGAAAGTCTTACAAAGAGAGTAACTATAAGATCCATAGAAAGGAAGGAGGAGATTCATGTCTTCTCACACAACAGATTTTGACATAATCTTTTGAGCATAGCCAGGATTAAGAGAAGATATATTTCTCTTAAAAACTACTGCAGGAGTAAAAGTGTCTCCTAGTGAGTTTAGATGTTTCAGTTAAAGGCCAGTCTTGGCACAAGAACAAATGGGTATAACCTAATTTTCCACGAATTTGGTTTTTGGTTTAGTTAGTACAAAGTTTAAGGTTTTACAACTTTCTTTCGGTAAAGAGAATGAGAATAAGATACTCTGTTAAGGACAAACTTTGTTTAATTCATGCAAGTCCTACGACCATACGTGAAAGGTTATACCTTGTGACTGCCTGTGATATGCCAGGGATAGATGATCCAGGAAAGCCACTTAATATTTCACTGAACATTTAAAAATCTGTATTGTGCACATTACTTACAAGAGACTGCACTCTGCTGCCCTTCTCTGCAGAAGACAGTGGAATATGTTAATGGAGCAATTTGGTACTCTGAATCCTACTTTAAACTCTCTATCCTGGAAAAGTATTGTACCACTAAGGTACTGATAAGAAAGTAAACATAACTTGAAGCTCTAAATCCCTAGTTTGGAGAGGTGCCTAGGCCCAGCTTCGAAGATGTGTGTCCAACTGATGGGTTTGTGTTTCTCTGATGTTTCCTCTCAGGTGTGAAGGCATCCCAGCACTGGTGGGTGGGATGTCAGAGCCTTTCCTTCTGATGCACAGTGTTCAGAGTGTCTAACTTGGCTATACAACCTCTAACTTGTAAACTGGACACCTGACTCCTGAGTTCAGTACTTGACTTCTAACTAGGGCATTGCAGAACATCCCATCACCTGTGGGTCCTTATTTCACATCTACGTTTTTTGTAGAAGTCCATTCACTGTGCTTTTTTTTGGGATCAAAATGCTGACCTGTGAGAATAAGAACCTACCTGGATAGGAAGGTTCATCTAATTCTGGCCTTTGAAGTACGATTTGCTCAGACAGGAATGCAGATTTATATGTGAGGTAATGTAAAACTGCTAGAAACTTGGTGAGGGACTCCAAGTGGTATCCACAATTTATGGAGAAGTTATGGGTTGTTAAGTTAAATGCCTGTGATGGACCATTGTCCCTGTGGAAGAGAGAGGCTTTTTTCCCAGTTTTACAACCTATGCACCTGTAATCTCAGCTGGTATAAGGTGATGCTGAGCCACAGGCTTCCTTAGTGGATAATACATATCCATTGACAAGATGGCCCTTGGCAACTTCTTTTCTCAGTTTAGCTTTCAAACCACTTACAGGATTTTTCTTGTAAACACTTCCCCTCCTAAATAATGGATTCTGGGACAGTGATTGATTGTTCTGGCAGAGTTATGTTCATTGATTGCTAGGAAATGACTTTCCCACTCAGTTACTGCTAAAACAACAAAATAATAGTTGTAGTAATGGTATTTTACATCAGTTTTGTAGATGGTTTGTAGATGGTTTTGTCAATGGTTGTACGTGGATCTTAATAGCCGCCTATCCCTATCTACTTCACCCTCTCTACTGAAGTTGTTGCTGGGTTGGTAAGGGCATGGAAAAGATTGATTAGAAGAGCAAAGATGACAGCCATTTTTGAAAGCATTCCTTATTGTATCCATTTTTTCTCCTGTTGTGCTGGTTAATAAGATTTTGTCTGCATATTTAGTGAGCATGTCCTAGTTTTGGCCAGGACAGACTTAATTTTTTCAGTAACTGGGAAGGGGACATGGACAGACCCTGCTGTTAGTCTGAGATAATAATAGATGGTGTTTAATATTTGTCTAGGCCAATACCTCACCACAAAACAAGTCTTCAGAAATTTTGTTAAAGAAATAATAGCTAATATTCAAAGAAGTTAAATTGCATAAGATAACAAAAAGGACTTCTATGCAGAAGTACCAGTTTTAAGACACTGGGGTTTTACTGGAGTTCAGAAATGACTGCTGCTGCTGGAAGATGCTGCTCTGAAGACCAGGGCCCAGACTGCTCTTCCAAGCCTTGGTGATCTCCATGTAGGTAGTGAGGATGTTTGCTGATTTGAATGTCTGGCTACACCAGAAAAGCTATAGTTTACTTATGCCTTGACATTGCCTAGTTTTATAAGAATAAATTGAAAGAGGTAAGAGAATGCAAAAAAAGTGCATATTTTATGCCTGCCCCTAGGTCTGGGCTGGTTTGTTACGTCTGTGATTTCACAACGTGAAAATGCAAGATTTTATAAAGTGAGAAGAGGTGGCTGTTCTCAGTTTGGTTTGCCACGCACAGACAATACAGTCACCCTAAATTCTCTCTTTTGGAAGTTTTAAAAGATTATATGCAAAAAGATGACTATAAAGGGGTATATACAACAGCACAGGGAAAGCTGCTCCAATAAGTTAAGTATTCTCATATTAAGAAAAAATTATCTTCATTCTAATCAGAAATAATTTACTTTCCATTTTACTCTCTGAAGCATAATTTTTCTGTTATATTGAAGAGTTAATGTTTTATTCTCACATACTCAAGAAAAAGAAAGTTTGGGATGGAGAACTATTCCTGGACTAGCAAATTCAGATCTCCATGATCTTTGGGAGTTGTATTATAGATGGATATCCCACAGAGCACATAAAGCATCCTGCTTACTTTGAAGACGAAGGCAGCAAGAAGGACCAAGACCAGAGATCCTCTCTCAGAGGTATTTATGTAAAACAAATAGTCTTCAAGATGAGCTAGATCCTGTTTCTTTAGAAGAAATCCTAGAAAAACAACTTAACAGAGTTATTCAAGTAAAATTTCAATCCTGACAGATCTGATAAAGCATTTAACCTTGGGAAAAGACATTCTGCTGAGACACAATCCCTTGTTCCTAGCTGGGATCCATCTCAGCATAATTAATTATGCTCCTTCTTTTATTACCTCAAAGGAAGGCAACACCTCTCTTCCATTCCTGAAAATAATCTGTGCATTGAGACAAAAATAAATCCATTATGTAAATATGGCAAACCCAGATGCAATCAGTAGACAATAACAAAATTTTTCAATCACCTTTAGAAATTCTAGTAATTTAAAAATACAAACTTTCTCAGCCTCTGATTAAGGAAGTAATGTCTCTGGTATTTTTATTGCTAAGTTAACCAGAGTAAGGTCCTGAATTACTGTCTTTAAGATTGTTCTCAAACTCCTCTGATTCTTGGAGACCAGCTTCACAAATGGTCCAGGTACTTCTCTCTCATCACCTTCCTCTGTGATTCATGACTTGCTTATTTTCAGTTTAGTTTCAAACTTTGGATTTTTTGTCTTTGTACCAAAAAACAATCTGTGCAGGGCCCTGTAAAAATATCCTCCATAAAAGCTGAAGGTCATTCTTTATATGCAGACGCTGTTTTAAAAGGAATGTTACTATGAATGTCCTGTTTTTGTTTAGAAATCTTACTCTGTTGTTACTAGTAAGCCTTTCCAAAGAAAAGAAAAAGAAAATCTTTAGGGTTTTCTGGTTTTATTATTCTTCATGTTTTGGAAGTGTTTTGGATGCAGTTGATTTCCCCATATTCCTATGTAGTCCATTAAGTTCTGTAAATGCTTCAGCACATTCCTAACTTCACCCATGGGAAGTGGCCACATGGCAGTAAAGGCAACAATTCACATAAACAGAATGCTGTGCAGGATTGTAGCGGGTTGTCCAAGGCACATATTGCAATGGACTAGGGACTATTTAAAATAAAGAAATGCAATTATGCATCACAAAGCTAATAATTTCTGAGATGTCATTAAAAAAAAAAAAAAAGAGTTGTTTTTGAGGGAAGATTGCAAAGGTGGTTTTTTTCAGCTTCTATGGCTATTCTGTAGCTGCAGATAAAGCAGGCTTGGGACTATTTCTAGCCCTGAAGCCAATCAGAGTGACAAAGCTGTCTTGGATGTCCTAAGGGAGGGTGACTGCATCTGAGGTGCATGCTGGAAGAGCTGCCTGGTCATGGTACACCCACAACCATGCCTGGCTTTTCCCTGTGAGACTTTACGTGGACCTGGATGAAAATCGTGCTGTGGACCTGCTAATTCAGCATGCCCAGACCTGCATGTCATGTTTAGGCCTTTAATATAGATATTACTTATGATTCTCTATCTTTACTCCAGTGGTCATACCTGCCTGTCTCATTATATTAATCAGCAACTAGATTTTGAATTCTTAGCCTGCTAATTGAAAACGACAGGGATTTGTTCTGAGAGATACATTCTTGAATCTATGACAAGGCATCACTGCCAAGGGTAAAAAAGTGATTACAAATATATACTAGTTTCTTAACAACCATTGAGAGTTCCCCTTTCTAATTAATACTGTACCATTCCTTGAAAGCCTTATTAGTTCACAGAACTGAAAGGTCAATTGATCTCAGTTAAAAATTGATGGTATGAATAATGTTTTGATGGTATGATTTCTGGCTGTGGTGGTGTTTAATCTTAAGCAAGGAAGCAGTTTTGTTAGGCTTATCACTTATTTTTATAAAGAGCTTGAAAATACTCAAACGCAGGATGTGCACGTGTTGCTCATCTGTGAACAAGAGAGACAAGTTTTCTTTCACTCAGTACCTCAGGTCCTAGTAGCATGAAGGGGAGTGATGAAGGAGTTCCTCTTGCTTTACCTGCACCAACCAACCACAGAAGCTGAAACAAGGGAGAGCATAGGGTTTTCCAAATCTTCCCAGCTTACTGAAGTGTGAAGACATTTCATTGTCATTTCTGAAATGACCTTCTTGTATATAGACAGAGTGCCTGAGACAAAGACAAAGCTACGGAAATTTGGTCAGTGGCTGCTGCATATGAGAACTCCCATTTCAGTAAGAAACTCAATGGCATAATTTTAACAGCAGAAAATCTTTGGGACTGCATGTGAACATAGAGCTATCTATAAAGATATGACTGAAGGGCAGTGATCTCATTACTGTTGTGACACATTTTTCTTTCTATCATAGTATACCATCTCTAGGCTAACAGCAGTTGGTACTGGTAGATGGTTCTAAGTGTCCTGCTCCTGTGATAATGTGAAAAAGTCCAGTTCGGAGAGGAGAAGAGGTTATGAGCAGACATTGGGTAGATGCTGATTGTTCAAAATTCAGGATTTTTTTTCTGATGTCATTTTGGATTGGGTGAGATGCTGTTCAGACATGAGATGAATATTGTGTGAGGCTGCAGAATGGGACTGCAGCACTTCAGAGCAGAAAAACTCACTGTTCTTCTGTCATCTGGCAAAGAATACATTGTTCAGAGCTTTTTGTGTCATTAGAACTGTTGCATAGGTGTAAGGATAAAGACACAGGATAAACACAGAGGTGAGACTGAGACAACATGATCTGAAGGGTTTCCCCTCACTCTGTTGTATGGTGAGAACTGATTACAAAAGAGGAGGAAAGAACTTTCTTCCTGTTGCTTTCAGTCACACTCAGATCCTGAACTGTTTGGAAAATCTCATTTCCCTGTAGAAAATTACTGTAGTCTGAGTTACAACAGTGAGCAGTCTTCAACCATACCTGGTGTAGTTTTGTGGTACTTTTTCCATTGAGGTCCATCAGATATTTTCCCTTCCTGGGGGTAAGGATAAGAATATAAATCCCTACTCCAGAGTGCACTCCGCGGTGCAGTATCTCTTTTGGGGATGGCTCTTGTAGGACATTTAATAGAATCACAGAATTGTTGATGCAGGACTTCTTCAGATTGTCTAGTCCAAATCCTCTGATCAAAGCAGGGTCATACAGAGCTGTGTCTTGACAGATTTTGAGTATCTCCAAGGGTGGTGACTGCACAATCTCTCTGGGAAACTTGCACCAGGGCTTGCCCATTCTGACAGACTAAAAGCTGGCTCATGACCCATCCCTCAGCAACAATACATGTATTTCCCCTGATCTCCCACATCAGGAGCCTTCTTTCAGGCACAA
>VZTR01024226.1:120966-135865 GCA_013400775.1 Chaetops frenatus
TATATATATATATATTTATATCAGTTTATCCATAAAATCTCTATAATCATGATTATTCCTAATGTTTGATTATAATGATGACATATCTATATATACCTTAATGCTGTTGCTAAATAAACCTTCAGAATATCTAAAATTAACTTAAGCACAAGGTACAAATATTTCTTAGGCAGAAAAAAAATCCTAATTCTAGATATTTGAAAATAAATCTGTAATACTGCAAAGACACAGGAGCAGAAGGAAACCCAGAGTAACTTGATATCATATATTGGGGTACACAAGACAGAGAGCACTCTGGACCTGATTAGCATGAGAGATTTGATAATCAGGATGCCTTGGCAAGAGCAAACAGAACTTTGAGGATTAAATAAAGACTAGCTGAAGGTTAAATCAGGACTTACTGGAAACGAAAATTACATTAACTTCTGCAAGCAAGAGATACTGTAAAATGCATACATTTGTTTATGTGATGATTAATCCAATTATTGTAGTAAAAAATTACTAGCCTTCTTAGAATAGTATGTAAACATGTGCAGTCCACAACAAATTTAGATTCTGACCAGAACCCAGTCAGTCTCTCCGCCTCTCTTCATTGCCATGGTGGCTGTCAAGGGCAAGAACGTACTATGATCTCTTGACCAGTTATGGAATTAATGGATTGTACACACAGTATTCTACAAACTCTGTTGTGATCCATTCTCCTTTTTTTTTCTCTCTTCACACATTTTCCATAATGAACAATAATTTGGAACTTAATAGTATTGAACTCCTACAGCCTGCAGAGCAGTGGGAAGAATAAAATAAGCAATACCAGAGTGCTGAGACCTGGGAAGTCTGTGGAGGACTGAGACTCAAAGAAACCAAGCAAACCCCAAAAGGAAGGTGTATTAAAACCAACAGTGAAAAGAAACATAAATACACCTCTCGGTCTCACTTTCATGAATTACATTTCATTACAAGGGAATATGGTACTGTTTGAATCCCAATGTACAGCCAAAATTATATTAAAAAACTCCAAGCCCTTTTTTCTCTGTAGTGTTATTTGAACACTGAAAAAGTTTTACTCCTTTATGGATGTCTCTTTTCTTTCTCCCACTGCTATAGTCAAGTTCAGGGAGAATAACTGAGCTAGTGATTTAGTTAGACAAAATTCTCATTTGAAGTTACTTGCAACTGAAATTGTTAATCCTACACTGGGTAAATATGATCTTAACTTTGTCTGTAAGTTGGCAAAGTCCATGCAATATGATATACAAACCTTGTGAAAGAGCAGCAATTAAGTAACACTTCACAATGCCAGACAGGAAGGCCTCTTCTGCCATACCCACAAGAAATCCAGTAAGCAGCCAGAACAGCGAGTGAACTGTAAGGAATTAGTAAGGAAAGAACAGAATGGATAGCTGTGTATGTTGCTGTATCTGCACTTACGCCATGTTGAGTTGCAATTTTAGCAATTCTATTTCCTCCATCTTAAAAGTCAGTAGCAGAACTGAAAAATGTTTAGTAAAAGGTTACAGATGTTTAAAGTTTAAAAATTTTCTTCCATGTTTTGAACAGATAAATAGGCAAGAGCTCTTTAACACATAGATATGAGTGGGGATTGGTGGAGGTCTGTATAATCATGAATGACATGGAAAAGAATTTCATTATCACCACATCTAGGACAAAATTATATTTTATGAGCTTATCCTGAACTAGCTGTGAGTATACATGAGGAACTGATACTATTTCAATTCAGATTGATGGCTGTGGTTCCTGAAGGTCCTCAAAGCTCTCTGGTGTGGGAAGCCAGAACTGAAGTGGGCTGTGTTTCCTGTTTTTTCTCATCCATCCTTGAAGTTTTATGTCTTTCTGCCCCACGCCCAAAACAAAAAGGGTGATATTCTTGAAGTTTTGTTTTTGGGATCATGTCTTGTAGTAGATTTTCTCATTGTACACGGATTCTAGTTCTATCAGATACCCTTCTTTCCTGCTGTAAATCCTTAGTTCTCCTCTTGCAGATTTTAGTACTTGCATGGGTTTTTTTGTGGATCCCATTGTTGAAGCCATATCTCATGTCACTATTTGTGTTTTGCAGTTACGGCTATTATTTAAATTTTAACTTACTTTATAATACACTGCTATGTGAAAAGATGCTATGATGATGATGGTGGTGTTTTAGCATGCTTAGGTATGGGTTCAAGGCAAGAAAGCATTTACTATACCTGCCTGCATCTGTCCTATGCCTGCAAGAGGCTTCTGCTTCAGCTACAAGTTAACTGCAAGTAGCACATTCATAATCAACAAAAGCATAAAATTTTTCTTAAAACTTGTGAACCTCCTTGTCATAAGATTAGAGTTAAAACTGCGTAAATAAAAAAGAGTAGGCTAGGACATAGACCAGAAATTTATTAAAGGGTATTGCACATAAAGGCATGAGTTCTGGGATTGATTGCCATAAATAGATTTCTTAAAATACATGACACATCTGCCTGGAGTAGGCAGATATGCCACAGGATCTGTGTAAGGCCTGTGACCTCCTGTAGAAACAGCTGGTTGCCAAGCAAGATACACATAGGGATCTGAAATAGCAGCAGGCACTTATATTTAGGAACCTGAATACCATTCCAGTGTGTCTCAAAAAAATCTGAGATTGTTGGAGGCTATGTACCTGTCAGAGTGTCAGAGAGATGAACTGTCAATCTAAATCAGGCCCACCACTTTTATGCAATGTCAACCTGGACAGGAAATGAACAAGAAAGATCTCTAGGGAATGGGCTGAGGTTAGTCTGAAGTGACATTAGCATTATAGCTATGTGTAGTGTTGATTCAGGCAAAATCAGTGGTAGGGGAAATGTGGGGAAGAAGATGGCTGAGGGAAAGATATATGTGATTAGAACCTGAATATATATGACTGTCAGGTTGCAGACCTAGGGTGTGCACTGTAAATCAGAAACAGGAAGGCTGAGTCAGTCAGCCACAGCTCAGCCTATGGTCTCGGGCCCCAGGATGGCTGAGTTCAGCTGTGCCAGAGGAACACTGTCACAACGTGGTTGTGTCCCTTGTCACTGCATCTCGAGAAAAGGAACTATGTAGCGTAGCAGCGCGGCACATGCAGGCTGCTCCACACCGCGACCTTCCACAAGTGTCTCCCAGGGGAAGGAGGGGGCACGCCAACTCCCACACGCAGCAGGGTGTTGTAATAAAATGATGGAGGCAGGAGGGGTTCTTCGTGTAGATCTCCAGTGGCGGTTTATTAGACCAACACATTGAAGGGGTCCAGGGATAAAGAACAAAGAACTGAGGGGTCCAGGGGTTAAATACGGGTGCAGAGGGGGTGGAGTTTGACAGCAGAAACCAATTGGTGCAAAGGGTAGGTGGAAGGATAAATGTACACACCAATAGGGAGAGTAGTCAGGGGAGATAGGCAGGGGCACCAACCAATAGGAACACGGAGAATGGGGAACTTACTAGAGCACAGCCTTATATGGCAAACTGCGGGGGTTATAATGGCCAGTGGGCCATTGACCAATGGGGTTACAGAATTTAGAACTTGACCATGTAAGGCAATCAGGGGCAGTACAAGTAGGGTAACTGACATTGTCTGATAATGGTTTGCAGGAGTCAACAGGAGAGGCCAACACCTATGGGGCGCCCTTCCAGGGCTCTGCCTTTCTGGGTTCTTCAACAGGCCCGCTGACCTCTACAGTGTAGTATAGAAGGTGCTAGGTTTGTGGAGGGGAAACCGTCTAGGAAAAGAAAAAAAATAGGCTCTGGATAGACTTTACACCAGTTTAAATGCAGTCTATTAACTTTCAAACCACACCAGTAAATGGAATCAGGAATTTTTCCATTTTACATATGTACGTAGTGTTTAACTCTCTACAGAAAATAGACATGAGTATGAAAACCTCTCTTGGTAGAAGTGATGCCCAGGTGAACAACTGCTCTGCCGTTCCCTTTGTATCTCATCTGGCTTTTGTTGATGTCAGTGGCAGTATGACTGTGGCCACTGGAAGGACTAGGATTGTGATATAATTGCTAAATTCTAAAATAATATTGAAGTATCACATAAATTATACTGTAATTGGAACACTTGCTCCTAGAATTAGATTTTTGTCTGTGTGAGAACAAAGCAGCTAAAAATATGATGCTGAAATGATTGTAGAAGGTTTTATGTCCACACAGTTAGCAATGATACATATCTTAAGGTCTGTAGCCAAGAGAACTAATGACGCATCCTTACCCCATCTCAAAGAAAGATAGTGTTTTCAGAAAACAGAAGTTGGACTTTATGATCTTGAAGGTCTCTCCCAAATTTAACCAATTTATGATTCTATTAATTATGTTTCCAAATAGTCTTTGTTTTCAAATAAACTTACATCACCCTTCAAGGCAAATTAGTACAAACTTCTGGGAGCTCTGTACTTGCTTTGACTACAAGCTTTGAGGTGAGTTGGCTGGAAAAGGAAACAAGTACTCATGAAATTGTTCAGAAAGGGAGAGTGAAACAGAATGAAACTCACTCTGTGTATGACCTGACCTGTTCACTGCCATATCTGGTGTTAGCAGATTAAAGCATCTCTTTGTCCAACATGGCAGTAATATTTAACACTTACAATGTGCCTTGAGGTCCAAACCAATTTTGCCCCATCACTCCGAATCCTTAATTCTGATTCAAATTACTGTTACTCGGTATTTTTTGTAGGCCCTGATCAGCAAGGCAGCCAAGAGAATTTATACAGTGGGGTGGTGGGCTACCTGGACAAGTAGCTGTAGAAAATAACATCTCTAGCTGCTACAAGTGTCTGTTGATGGAGGCTATCACAACAAAGACTGTTTGATTCACAAATTAACTTCTCTAATAGTTCAGAACCACTAAAATAAAGTTGTCTCTTGACCTTTAATGAAACCAGTTAGTAGCCTAAACCATGCAGTTAATCAGGAGGCACAAAACTGTCTATTCCACTTGACTAGAATATGAAAACAAGTTTTATTTACAGAGCAGTATATCTTCACTCTTTAAGCATGACTTTTTTTTTTCCCCAGAAGAATTCAGACAAATTTCAGCTTCCTCTTTGAGATGCATGAAATCATGCAAATCTAATTAGCTATTCACATCCTGAATCAGCTGATATCAGTATGACTGAATATTAGGGGAAAAAATAGACTGAAATTACAGCAATAAAGACCCAATTTAATGAAGATGAGAATCAGATTCATTGTTCATTGTTGTCATATATGAGTTTCTTACTTTGGAGGCAGAATCATCGCCAGATGCTAAGCATAAAACTGTGACATAATGCAATTACTCATACTTCATCCCTATCTAGTCAATTGCTTTTTCCACAGGCTCCCAAGAATTAGAGATGGAAAAGAATATACATGCTAAAGTGTCCATTCAGCAATGTGAGTTTCTCCTTTGTGGACTATTAATAATTGCTTTATCTATTGCACTATGTTATTTCTTCTAATTTCATGGGCCTTGATGGATGGGAAATGAGAAGGTGTGTGTGTTCTTCAATCAATTCACATATGTTCTACTGTGGTCTGTCTTGGGACTTCAGGATAAACAGGTGTAATGGTCTAATTGGGAAATCTCTACCTAGTATGGCCCTATAAATGAATTTCGTAATTTATTACATGAGTGTTTTGTGATCCTGCTTCTCTAATTACATAATTTTTTAGTGAATCATTTGTATAGACATCTGTATGGAAAAGGATGTCATAAAATGCATGTATCTCCACATCTCAGTATGGGAGATGGCCTAAGCAGATTGCATCCTGCTACTGCAACTCCTCTGACCTTCTCAAGCAGCTGCGTCCATTCCATTTTAAAGCCTCAATGGGTTGAGATAGAATAAAAATATATTTGGAGCAGAAATTTATGTTGAGTACTTTTCCCACTGAGTAAAAGAACATAGACAGTTTCCATGGCAGAATTTAGATTTTAAGACAGGTCTCTATAATCCCAGTGAAAAGGATATAGACTTGTACTGGAAGCTAAAACCTCACATGATCTTCAACATTGTAAGGACTTCTTTCAAAGACCAGTGTTTTCTACTCTAAAAAAAATTTAAAAAGTGTTTTCTGTCCCTTGCTGTGTTATTTTCCTTAAATTCCAGATGCTGACAAATTCCTGTACCAGTGGTTAATTTCATTCAAATGACTTCAGTTGAGACAATCAGGAGTGTTTGGGGAGACTAGGACTGTGTTTCCAAGGAAAAGGAGTACTTTCTTTTAAAAAATGAGTGTTTTTGAATGTAATAGCAAAAGGGAAGGGAAAACCTTCAGACTGAAGAGAAGGGTTTCTTTGATTCTTTCTGAAAACCTGTAGCAAAAGCATCATTGATATAAAAGAAATACTTCTCTTCTGACAGCATCTACAAGGTTTTGCTATAAGTTTCACCTTGGATCAAGCCAGTGCTGTTTGAACTTGCACCACAAAATAAGTTGATACTGTCACATGCTCTTGTTCAAGGGAGAATCCAGCTGGTGTCATGCAGCAAGAGCTGGTGTTCATCTAGAGAATAAGGAATAGCTCAAAAGCTGCAGTGACCTGAGACTGGACTGAGTGTGGAAGAGAGTAAATTGAGGAACCAAGAGAAGGGAAAGGAAGAAATCTGGACTTTTCAGGTTGTATGATCTTGTATGAGTGACACTGGAGGCCCAGGGACTGCCATGTCCTGGTTGGAGTGAAAGTCTGCAAGGCAAGAGGTCTGGAATGCAGGTCCAGAGAGAAACCCTTAAGGAGGAGCTGTGGGCAGGTAACTGGCTTCCTCTGCCTTTCCTTGTGCACACAGATGGGGATTTTAGGAGGGCTGAAGTTGTTAGTAAATGTTCTTTTACCAATTTACTAATTTCTGCTAATGTTACTTTTTCTTTTGTTTTTTTCCTGTTTAAAATCTCATGCTTAGGTCATCCTTATTCTCCCCAGTTTTGAAAATTACTTGCCCAATATAGTCTTCCCTATTAATGTAAATCCTGAGGTATTGCACTGTTTTGAAGGGAACTGGTTTACCCTCTGACCTGAATTCTGACCTCATTTTCACTGATCAGGTGTACTTGTTGCCATTCTAAGAATACATTCAGAAATATGGGCCTTACATGAAAAATTTTGCATACAGAAATTAATGTTTTCTATCCATTTTGGTATTATGGTTCATACTCTGTTTCCAAAAGCATTACCTGGTCCAAGATAAGCTTCAAGAATATCCAGTAAAAATATAGTGTGTCTGGGCAAAAAACCCCAAACTGTTTTCTATTTTGTTTAAAAGGAGCAATAAAGTCCTCATGGAAAAAACTATGAGCGACTACTTGTTAAACGTATTCGCATAGGGGACTTTGAATCTTAAAATGTCCTACATTTAAAATTTAGGATTAAAAAGATAAATTCCTTCATTTAGCCTTCTAGACCCTCATTTTATTCTGAGCTCTAGGTGTAAATAATCTCTGACAGAAGCAGCAAATTTGCTTCAATATAAAATGCAAAGTCTTTGTTATTATAAACCAAAAAGGTGTAAGCTGGCCTTATTTTAAAGCTAAAAAAAAAAAATTGAAATAAAGTTGTATTAGTATTTTGCTTTAGGAATAAACATAGTGTGATTTTTCTCAGCAGCCTTATTTAGCACAAAACTGTAACTGGATTAAGCCACAGATTAATTACACTTTATTTCTATAGCCTATGAACAGTTTCAGTTGCCAAAATGTATCATGTGTGTTTTTATGCATATTTTAAACAAAAGTTCTTACGACATATCATGACACCCCCAAAGTGAATCTGCTAGTATTAAACCATTATTGCACGTCATTCAGTTCTCGATGACTTACTTTTTAAATCAGCAGAGCAATAAAAAAGCTTTATGGTGGCTATTTGCCAAACTTATTGATAGTGGTGCCTCAACAGGGATTCTACAGTGTCTTTTAGTTTTCATTATGTGGGTAAGGGAGCAGTAAAATTGCATCTGGAAACCATTTAACTACATATTTAAACAGAGGGACATAGGAAATGGAGGAGACATGGCAGTAAAGGAAGAAACCCAGAAGTAGTAAAGAGGAAAACCAGAAATCACTGCAATTATGCATATTTTGCCTTTCAAATCAGCTTTTATTTAAAGCAGAAAAAAATTTTGGAATGTGTGTTAAATTTTGTAAAAATCAATGGATTGATTCCCTCTGAATTATACATCCCCAAAAGTAAATCTAAAAATGCATAGAAAGGGCAAAAGCTGGTTGTCTTCACAGGAGAATGGACCTTTTCAGCCAAATTTAAAGCCTAGGCAGATTGTTATCCACTGTTACAATTCACACTAAAAATCAGAGTGGAAAGTTAGTAACAGGCTCAACTTCTGCTCATATCATGAACTGGGGTGAAAAGCCAGAAGAATGAAAGATATGTCTGAATCAGCTAAGGCCAGGTGGGAGAAGCCTCCTTGTTCCTATGCTTCAGTGCAGGACTAGTCAAGAATCATTGCCTTTGAAAACAGACTGGAGAGGAAGACAACAGACGTTTTATTTTTCCCCTGAAGAAAATGCTCTTAGGAAATCACAAGCAGCTTTCAAACTGCATGGCTGTCAGGGGCAACATCTGCTAACATGGATTTGTACTCATGAACTTGACCAGTCCATGAGGAAACCTGCAATAAGCATGCATTTTTGCAGGTGTAAGTTTTGTGTGGTTCACCCATTGTAGGAATCTTTTCAGCTGGTTCATAACTAAGGATGTTTAAAAAGACACACCCAGTGTTTTAGCCATGTACTTGGAATTAGATCTACAACTAAAAGGATGTCAAATGTCAGATATGCAAGGGAAGATATGAAGTGAGAATGTAACTGTGAGAAAGTTGTTAAAAGGAAATTAATCATATGTTTTAATTTTGTTAGCAGTAAAGGCACTCTGTGTTTCCCTGAATGGAGGTTAAAACTGTGTCTTTTCCTCTATGGCTCATATGGGTCTATGAGGTTTACTGGAAATACTAGCCAAGAGCTGGAACAAACTATGATGAAGCAATGAAAGGAAAAGCTCTTCTTATCCCAGTGAAATAACTGTGTATCATAGATGACTTGAGAGCTCTGTTTCTTATTCACATCTGCTATAGTTATATCCTGCAAATCTTTCAGGGGGAAGAATGACTAAATCAAGTGCCCCTTCTTTTTCTTTTTCTTTTTCTTTAGAGGAAGACTGTAATATGAAATTCCGAATCAATTTTTTGGAAATTAGCATAAGCTAGGTGGATTCTCAAAGGAGGGGACACAAAGACTGAAAGCAGATGTAAGAACAGAATGAATCAAAATAATTTAAACACTGCAGCAGTCATGGAAACCTGGAAAGTGTTTTGTCACTATATTTTTTCAAAAGCAAGTATTTACTAAAAGACTCCTTGGCAACAGCAAGACAATACTGAAAAGTAGAGATAGCTTTTAGAATCATCAATTACATGCATGGCATCTAATATGTCATATTAAAGATGCAATCTGGACATCTATCCAGGGAAGATTCTTCTTTTTTCTTTGCATTTTCCTACAACAATTTTTGTTGCAAGGCAAAGAGAAAGCGGATGACGTGTTCCTTTCCAAAAAGTAGAAGGGAATGGAGATGGAGTCTACATACAGACTACATATACTTTGCCAATTATTTGAATGGGCAAGGAAGAAATTTGCTCCACAAAAATAACTAGCAAACTAATATAAGGATAAGAAAGGAAGAAAATTGTGGCCTTAGGTCAGACTGAAGTGTGACAGAGTAATTCTAGAGAAATCCTTGTGTTCCTTTTTGCCTTATCTCCTCTGTCTCGACTCTGTCCCGGATATTCTGTAGTTCTGCTGGTGATATTGTGTACTTGTTGTGCTCAATCAGCTGAAAACAGATCTGCAGGAAGGCAGAACTGTAGAATCATAAAATAGTTTAGGTTTGAAGGGACCTTTAGAAGCCATATATTTCAACTCCCCTGTCATGAGCAGAGACATCTTCAACTAGAACAGGTTACTCAAGACCCAGTCCAACTTGACCTTGAATATTTTTGGGGATGGGATATCCAACGTTCTCTGGGAATTCTTTGCTGGCCTCATTATAAAAGACGACTTTCTCATATCTAATCTAAATTGACTCTTTTTTAGTTTAAAACAATTACCCTATCCTATAGGTCTCAGAAGACAGGTGAAGGCTCTAAGGTGCAACCACAAAGGTCTATTGGGACTTAAGAGAGTCACTAAAGAAGAGTCTAAGGGAGTATCAATCTTTCCTCAGTGCTCTTGGAAGAGCTCTGAGTCTGGCTACTCTGGGGCCATGCAGCTGTAACTGCTTTCACCCATGTACTGCCGGAAGTGTGTTATGCTCACAGAAGCAGTTTTGGATAGATTTAGTTTGTTTTACAGATGTTGAGGTGTTAGAGTCAGAAAGTCTCTTACAACCCACAGAGAGTGAATTGCAGTTCCTACCTGTATCCAGCTGAATCCTAGGTCTGAATTTCCTGTGTTCAGGTCCTTTTACCATCATAAGATGTCCTGAATCATGCATGACTGACCTGGCTTTCTGCTCCAGAGCTGAAGAACTCTTCCTCGCATTAGCAAAGGTATTTCAATCCAGCATGATGTTACTTCAATGCCTCCTTTTCTTGTTGATCCAAGCACGTTAACTCTCCTGTGTCTGGACCCGGGGAGCAAGAAAATTCACACCATTATCTTCCTGGTGAAACTACATCTACATGTTACCTAACTGCAGGATTTAGAGCAGTTTTCTGCATTTATGAGTTGTTTATATTTCATAGGGTGCAATTAGTATCACAGTCCAGTGTCTGAAACAACTTGGCTTCATGAAACTGCATGCTCATTAATGCAATTGCCATACTGGGAGATATTCTACACAGCCCATTTCATACTGGTGCTTTTCTTCTGATCTCATTTGGTATTAACCACCATTACTTTCTCTCCTCCACAGCTTTTCTCAGTCTTTAAATTCCCTGATGTCCCAAATGTGTTAGCTACGCTTAGCACTTTAGTGCTGATCTGGAGATGCAAACTCCACTGGAAGGATTGGTTTGGAGTGACATGGGTAATTATGCTAGCCAGCTAGAACAATTTTAAAAATATTTGTGCCATTCTGATGTTTAGTAATTCATGTTCCTGATTTTACAGGTATTCTGAGGAAAATTTGCTATCAGTTTTTGTTTCTGTGTGTGCTATGGGATGAGTTCCAGGTTGATTTTATAAGAATTTAGTATTGTCAGGTTACTTAGGATGATGCATGAAATTACCAAACAAACAATGAGAAATTGACTGAACTTAAAAATATAAGAGCTTTTTGTAGCGAGCATTAAATTTTCAAGCAAATTCTTCTGAGCTCTCCCTCAGACATATCAAGTTTGGGAAGGATATTTCATGACCCAGTCAGAGGTCTCACTCTTAAGAATTTTCCAATTACTTGTGTGCATGCTTGGAAATAGCTTGGCAAAATTTAAACTGCTAGGAAGCTACAATTGCTGACCACCTATGTCTCCCATCTCTAGCTAGCTGTTGTGGCTTATGTGGTGGTTAGATTTTAAGTAGACTATGAATGTCTAATTGTAACAGATTTTTCATTTTGATATTCAAGCAGTCTTTTGCTACTTGAGAATAAAATTACCTATAAAAACAAATATAGAGTTTTTAAAAAGGGCTTTAAATTAAAAAAAAAATCACATTTCTTCATCTAAAATGAAGAGAAAAATTTTTCATTCTTTTCAGGTATGTTTTTACACCTGAAATCACTTATCAAATGTGAACAAAAGTTCATTCTCCTTGGAAAAATTACTCCTAACAAAATAAACCATCCCTGTGGTTTTTTTTCAGTGCTTATACACTCAGTTATGAGGATGAGACAGGAAACCTGTCTCTGTTCTTTGTTTAATCAGCCACACAACCATCCTACACTGCAATTTGGGCTCTGAGGCATTACAGTGACACAAGGACTGCTGATACAACACTTGAATTGTTTGTCTCATTTGAGGACAAATCTGGGCATCAGGTTAAAGGAACCTAAATATAGAAAAGTGCAATGTCTATCATGAGGAATCCAGGAGAGCGTGGTGAGGCACTGGTACAGGTTGCCCAGAGAAGTTTTGGATGCCTCATCCCTGGCTGGACAGGCTGGATGGGGCTCTGAGCAACCTGGTCTGGTGAAGGGTATCCCTGCCCTTGGCAGAGGCGTTGGAACGAGATGATCTTTAAGGTCCCTTCCAACTCAAACCATTCTAGGATTCTATAACCCTACAATTCTGTGAATTTATGATCTTCTGGAAAATAAGGTGACCAATCTGTCATTTCTGTCACAGGCATCAGGGGCTGGCATGCATTTCCATCAGACCCAGCACTACCTGCAGACTGGCTATCTTCTTTTCATGGTCTTTTGTGAATGCAAATCATTTGCATGATGTGCAATTGTTTCTGTTTTGGGACTGAATTATTGAAATTTTTTAACTTGGAGAGTGAAATTCAGTAAATAATAGGCAGGTGATGAGCTTTTGGGTATAAACTTTACAGAATATGCATGCTAGTGTTTATGAAACATTCAGGAGCTGAGAGCATTTCCTTTACTATCTAGATGATGTGTAAATATTTCATATACTTGTGAATGCATTTTCTTATTGTTTTTACTTTTTTCTTGAAGTAAGTTCTGTGTTCTGTATGCTGAACATAAAACACCAAATACATTTTGAAAGAGAAAAGATTTGTTTCAGTTAACGGAAATAGCTCACATAGGCAGTTTTTTCCTATTAAAAGTGGGCTGCTATTTCCTGTTAAAAGTGGAATGCCTTTTATAATTTGAAGGTTGTATTAGATTTTTAATTATATGTTGCTTTATAATACTACTTAAATGGAACTTGAAAAATAATTCTTGGATAGAAAATAACTGAAGTTTAATGCATGGTTTCCATTTAATTAGACATTTTCTGCTTTAATAGTTTAATTCCCTGCCTAAATTTCATTTCCATAATCAAGCCATGCTTAGACTGTTGACATAGCATCACTTCATCAAATATTCACTACAATCTTTGCTTTACAAAATTCTCATTACTCTAAAATTAATTGAGAATATTTGAATAATGGTGAAAGACAATGAAGTTGACAAAGTCATTGAGGAAAGTTCAATGGTCGAAACAGCCCTGGTACTGTGAGTTTTAGGCACAATGACAGAAAATGTTAAAAATAGAGTAAGTACAGTGAAAAATATGTATTATTGTTTGCCCCGTCAATGCCTCATTTCTCTCTTTGTTATTCAAATACATTAAGTGAAAGTCCCTTCCATTATAGCTCTTGTCAAATGTATAAGCCAAATGTTAATTAAAATTTTGAATACGCCATCAGTGAAGATAAAAATTTTTAACAGTAAGGTTTTTAATCATAAATATAGATGCTTTTAACCATAATGGAAATCTCTCCCCAGATTATTTTCCAATTTTATGTGAATCAGTTCTGGACAGGCTTTCTGCAAAAGTGCCCTCAACTGGCAAAAGTATAAAAGGTGGAGAGAGGGATGGCACTCCCCCCTCAAAAATGTTCTAAGATCAACAGAGGAAAAAAGAACATGGAAATTACAGCTTTATCAAAATTAAGAACCATCTGCACCCTGGATTGTGATCTTAATGTGGTCTTAATTCTCCTAGTTCCTTGAGCAGGATCTTGGTTATTTCAGAAATCTCTTTTAATATTTCCATGTTGGGGTTATGGGACTAACAGTGCTCATGCCCATTTTTTGTCTTGAAAAATGACGATGAAGCTCCTTTAACACAAGTAATAGCAAAGAGACCAATTCAAATCTGAAAAAATGAAAGTGTTGAGTTCACTATAATGTTGAGGCACTTAAAAGTTGCTATTTTACTGTCACTGGAGATTTTCACTACAGTAATCTTCTACTCATGCAGTCAGAATCAGTTTTGTTTCATATTAGGATAACAGAGGGAAAAAAGGTACACTTCAGGGTAGAGGTGTGTTTCGGAGAGACTATAAAAAGTATTACTCCCTAAAATATAAACCATCCAGCTTGTGAACTTCTCTGGTAGCTTTTAAAGAAAAGGAGACAGCATATTTAGCCCAAAACCCTAAGTTTCCGCTCCTTTATTTTATTTTTAATTCTGTTTCCAGTCTTCATAATAATCTACTCCCTGTCCTTTCATTCTACAAAAGCATATTCCTTGATATGAAATTTTGTGACTCCATCTTTTTGTCTTTATTTCATAGGCTTTGCTAAAATCATAACATGCTCAGGAAGGATTCTCAGAAAGTAAGTAGTCAGTATCAACAGACATACTAAATATATATGCATATATATCTATATATGTATACACACATATATCAAGTAGCAGCCATAAAATAAATTAAATACATTCAAAATGAAATAGCAAAATATGCCATAGAGCCCAGGATTGTCTGAACTATGAAGCATTAAGTATTGAACACAATTTTCTCTCAAAGTTCCTTGGTGTTTTTGGACAGAGACCACATCAAGACCACATCTTGTTGTACAGAGCCTTTGTCAGGGCTCTGTGAGACTTATTTCTGGAAAAGTCCTTAGACAACTGATTGCATTGGAAGCTGTCTCTGCTTCTACATAGCAAATGACCTCTCTAAGGACAGGGTTTGTCAGGTACTTATTTTTCCTATGATGTAACATTTGCAAAATATTCCTTGGGATAGTGCTGCCTTTGAGTCAGTGACACTGTCACAATCCCACTGACAAATTTAAAGAGAGACATGAATGATAAGGAACAAAAGTATTTCTCTTAAGCCTGAAAATAGATAAAATGAACTTTTATATATGTGGGAAGGTTATATAACCTTCCCTTACAAATTCTCTGTTAAGCCATGATTTTTCCCTTTATACGGAAGTATCCCACAAAAACCAAATATGTGGTGAAACACCTACAATATTCCTAATGATTTTCTC
>VZTR01024226.1:141061-151776 GCA_013400775.1 Chaetops frenatus
TACCATTCCTTCATTCTGCCTTAAAAGTAAAATGGGCATTGAAAAATGTACCACCTCAGGGCTGCCTCTGAACCACCTGACTGATCACAGAATACTTGCATGGCTTGGGTTGGAAGGAACCTTTAAAGGTCATCTAGTCCAACCCCTTTGCAATGGGCATCCTCAGTTTGGCCACTGGTGCTCTTTTATAAATAACACTTTTCCTTCATACTTGCCCACCCTACATAAACATCTCTCTCCAATAAACATTTGCATTTTCAGTTCTGTGCTCTCAGAACTGTCTTCCTCCTGCTTCCTTTATTTCCTGCTTGCTTCTACACCAAATAGCAGGAACTATTTAGATAAAAGGAATAACAAGTGTTTGACCACTTTTTGATATAACAAAGAAACAATAATTTCCACAAGGCTGGTGTTAACACCATTTGATGCAGAAATTCTGGAAGTGAGTCAGAGCTAACAGCAGCAGAGTGACAGCCAGAGTGACTTGATAAATGACAGCTTTTTCCGAATATCTGTTGTCAGAGGAACTCTCTCTGCAACAAAGATGTGCCTTCTAACATCCATCATGGGAAATAAAGTCTCTGACTTTATATGTACTACATCTTCTCCCTCCATCTCTCCCTCCACTTGCTTTGCTCCATCCTTCCACATAGGTAAACTATTTCAGCCCAAGCCTCTCTTGCTTGGTTCCTGCCAAAGACAGCTGCTCACTACATTGAAAAGCTGAAGGAGAGTTTTCAAGATTAAATAATTCCTGTGTTCCTTCCTGCAGTGACTTGGAAGTGATGTGGTGCTGCCTTTTCTGACCTTCCCATGATGGATTCATTAGTCTTCCTGGAGGTGCCAGAAGATCAGCAAAATACTATTCCTTTTTGGCTGTCCCCAGACAGTGTTTCTGAGCACAGTGAAGTCATACCTTTGATGGAAGATACGACTTGAATTTCAACAGCTTAATCTGTTTCAGAGTATTTAGTCTAAGAAAAAGACCGAGGTTACCTCAGTCCATTTTCAAATTGTGCATGAAAAGCATCTGGAAGAACATGCAGGCCCTTCCTTAACTGGTTGAGATGTGACCTTCAGGCATGGGAGAAATTACCCTGTGCTGTGCAGAGCTCTTCTGGCAGATGTGCAAGGCTGCCAAGGGTTTAATTTAGAAGCGAAAGTGTAAGGTTCTGCAAGGAAGGATGAGCTCTTCAGAGCACCCTGCACAGAGAAGCATCATTGAATATTTGTTCAGGCAGAGCTTATGAAGCAACCTATATTGTCATACCAAGGATTGCATGTACATTGTGCTGACATCTACACTGCTACTGAAAGAAAAATGAGAATCACGAATAAGTAGTAAGTAATGTGGATGTTTACAGGCCCAGGGTTTGAGTTTTCCCCACTCTACTCCTTTGTTTAGCAATATGGATATCACTTGTGAGAGCCAGTCCATGCCCCAAGGCCAACAGAGTGAGTAGGGAAGAAACATAGGGTGAGGTCCAGGAAACGGAGAAAACAAGCTGAGTGAAGAGAGTGGCTGGAAACAGCCTCATAATGGGCACAAGCTTGATTCACTCTGTCTTTCCTTCTGGATGTGTTTAATGAACAACTCTAACAAACAGAGAGATAACAGCAATGGAATCTGTGGACAGGGTCCAAATGGAGGCTGAAAGGATGCTAGGACAGAGGTAGCAATGGTGTTTATACATCAACCGTCTCACTGCTCTGATGAAGGGAAGCTTCAGAGGCAAGGTTGGAGGAGCAAATCTGAAGATTCTGCTCATTACAGAACTTTTTGTTTGTTTGAGTTTGGGTGGTTTTTTTTTTTTGCTATGACCTTTAGGGGCATTTTTTCCCTCTTTTCCTCTGAAATGAAGAAAGAGGAGAAGCTGTTCTGTTCTCCTGGATGTTTGCCCTTAGCCAGGGCAGTTTCCCAAGGGTTCTTGGCCTAAGGAAGTGCCAAGTAGCTAAGCAAGGACAGCTGGGCAAGAACAGAAATGGGATGCTAAACTGCAGCTTCTGTTTCCTGAATAAATCTGTGGCCATCAAGACAGTCTCATGCAGGGATTTAAGCTCTCTGCCTTTCCTTTTCTAAGACTGTTCTTTCTATTTACTGAGGTGGTTAGAGGAAGGAAACACAGAAATGTTCAAGACATTTTGTTTTCTCTTCTAGACATACAATCATGACAATTAATTACTGATTACAGTATTGGAGTCAATTTGTATCATAATTTTACTATTCATTTCAGTCTCCCCATATGGAGGGTTGTTTCATTTTACAATCTGCATTGGGATAAATTACCTCTAAAAGTGCCCATTTTCCTCTATCAGCTGTAACAGAGACTCTAGTGACTGGTTCAGAAGGATGGAGACATCTATGTGTGTCTCAGGTTAATCCTTTTTCTCAAACATTGATTAATTCTCTAAGCCGATAGTCCAAAAAAATTAGACTAAATGTTAATGAAACCCAACTTTTTTTAACAACCTCCAGCTTGCCTGGCAAATTGTTAATATGCTCATCCTATGGGTACTTCCTCTGAACCAATAAATGCAAACTGAGATCCTTAGATTTTGTGTTAAAAAGTAAATGTTTCATTTGATTTCATCTTTAAGGAAAACATACCTTGTCATCAGATGTGACATGTTCGTTGAAGCCATCACTTCAGTAATATTGATCTATCAATCTTTTTAAATGGAGTATGCATTTTAAAGAGAGAGATAACTCTCATTAGATGAAAAGCTATAGCTGGAAGAAATGGACTGGCTTCTAGCAAGTAGGTTTGTTTTTTTTTTTCTATGCCTTATTAAAAAACCCTCTGTGCAAACATAGATGCTTCTATGTCCACCACAACTCTCACCTGTCTTCTTTGGAGTGTCTTTTCAATTAATTCCATCTTAATTACTCTCAAGTTAGGAAATTTTATTCTAGCTAGTCTTTCTCTCTGAGATAAAGTCTCTGGGAAGATTGGAATTATCTATGCCCACATGGTCAGAAAAGTGTGTTTTTTTGTTTGTTTTGTGGGGTTTTCTTGTTGTTGGTTTTTTGTTTGTTTGTTTGTTTTTGTTTTTGCTGTCTTTTTGTTTTGTTTCTCATTTTTTTTAAAGTTGATTGACTATTCAGCTTTTCAAACCCACAGAATTCTTGATAAAGAAAGTCAAGCTGCCAAAAAAGTATTAATTTATACTACTGTAGTCATACTGATGCAATTCATCATATACTTAGTTTTAAACTGAGAAGCATGAGTCTTCTTAACAATTATCCT
Organism: Chaetops frenatus; assembly: GCA_013400775.1. NCBI lineage: Eukaryota > Metazoa > Chordata > Aves > Passeriformes > Picathartidae > Chaetops > Chaetops frenatus. The sequence goes on from VZTR01024226.1 coordinate 144,310, forward strand.
GGAATTAGAAAAGTAATTTTACTTTGGTTCCAGTATACACATTACAATTTATGTCTTTAAACTGTTTGTAGTATAATTACATTTTTACAACCTTTCTGCCTAATTTCCCTGAATTGATAAAACTAGTTGGACCTGTACAAGATACAAAGTTGAGAAAGCTAGAGCAACATCAAAGAATGTCATTAATTTTGATTTCCAAGGTTAGTTTTATTAATATTGTCATTGAGACATGCTATTAAACTTTAGCTTAACCAAATCTTTATTATATTCAAGGTGTAGGGTTTTATATTTTCTCTTTGATAGTCATAAACCCAAGGACTACTTAAAATAAGTATAAGGATATTTGAAATAAAACAATGTCTGTGTGTGTATGTGTGTTGCAAATGCAAACATAATTTCAAATATTTAAGTAGTGGAGCATCCTGAAAAGACCCTATGAATTTGTTATTCATCTTTAAAAAAGGTTATTCAACCTAAGCACTGTCTTTTTCAACACGATTTTATGGTTCATCCTAATGGAAATAATAACACTGAATAGCTGGATAGCAATTCATATATTCAAAGCACTGTGCAAACATTAAGTAATACAGTTACACAACATCTAAATAACTATAATACTGGCTGTCAAGGCAATGATGAAGCAGACAAATGCAGAAGACAGCAGGCAGTTCTGGAATGGATTCTGCAGCAAGGAGGGAGGGAGCAAGATCCCTCCCAGTGGAGTGAGGTTCAGCCTGCCAATACGCTCCAGGTTTGTACTGCTCTGTTTCAGCCACCTGCAATGCTGTGTTTAAAGTGTTAATTAGCAGGTAGCAGATGCTGGTCCTTTGCCAGTTCTGCCTTGGAAGTGTTTTTCTGCTGTTCATCAAAATACAATGATGCCAGTTCCAGGTTTTCAGTGACTGGTTCCCTGTTAAACATCTGGGCATAATTCTGGGTACTCACATATCTAGTCTTCCTTATTTTCTCCTTCTGCTGTTGGGATTTTTTAAAACAAGCTGCTGACAAGAATGCAGAAAAAAACCCCTGTTTTGGTGTCTCAGGTGATGGCACTCTGTCACTGTCAACTTTATGTTTTCTCTGGTCTATGTCAAGAATATGCTGATGAATTTATTGGAATTCTTGAAGGATACAGTTGGAGACATTTAATTCTTTGCAGACTTCTGTTAATTTCCTGATTTAGAAATCAGTGCTGCTGAGGTCTGTTAAACAGTAGCAATTTTGCAAAAGCCCTGTGTTCCTTAAGGACCTCAGCTGTAGGCAGATTGGTGACAGTGACAAACGTACGTTTTTGTTCACCATACCCTGAATGGGTGAGAAAATGAACTGTTTTCCTGCAACCTTGACTTTACCTGACTCTTCTTTGCCATGTCTGATATATTATGCTTCAATAATAAAGCAATCTGGAGGTCATAAAAGCACTGAACACTATTTCAGTTTAATGCTAAGCTGAGAAGGATGGGTCCAGAGTTTTGGCCTTCAAGGGGAAGGGAAAGTTTTTATATTTAGTGTTAATTTCCATACTAAAAAATACAACTTCCTCTTGTCTTTATGAGCCGTATTTCATTGTAAATGTTCAAAAGCGGTGTAGGAATATGATTGTGCACAGTTTATGAATAGATTGCTTCACACATGTTTGAAATAAAGCAGCAGTTGCTGGGAGATGTGCAAGTGTTTAGCCGTGAATAGAGTTCTGCAAAGCAATTCAGAGCATTTCAAACTCATCCTCCCTTGCTTGTGAAAAGTAACATATCTTTAAAGATCACATTCATGATTGCTCTGTTTTTACCATTTATTTAAAAACAGGCACCTGAGAACAGGCCAGCACTCCTAGAGCATTGTGATATTGTTTCTCTAATCAGTAAATATCTACTAGTAAAAATTGCTAGCAACTGGTTTGTTTCCATTATTTCTCCCCTCAAAGTTTTTCTTCTCTTTGCAGAACTGAAGGGTTTATGTTTTGAATGCAGTGTTAAATTATATTTATGTGTGAAATTGTAGGAGAGCAACAAGAAACATAGAAAACTGAACTTAAACTTTCCTTCTGAATATTGACTTCCAGCACCTTGAGAGTAATTATGTGAGACTCCAGTGATTTGTGATTTTTTGTGAAGCCTTTTTGTGAAGCTGATCTCCAAATTTCTTTTTTTAACCCTTGACGACTTTACTTGGTTTCCAAAAATTCAACTCCTGTCTTGATGCATTGCAATGCTGTCATCACCATTTGGCTCTCCAAAGTCACATCCATACCCTCACACAGTGTGCCTCTTCTGAAAGAGGCAATGATGAAGCATTTCTGGGTTTGTTGTTAAAAACCAGCAGATGTCGCAATTTCACCAAAAAGAGCAGATTTCTCGCCAGTCTTCCGAAAACGCAGCAACTTCTTAGGTATTTTTGTGCGGTATTCCACACAGCAATAATTCCGTGTTAGGTAAGTTATTGTTGAGCAGCATGCTCCAACCATCAGCTCTTTTAAGTACTCTCACTTTTAAGTAGAATACATCGATATGAAAATATCCCAATTTTACTTGCTGAAACATGAGGGAGACTTTGCTGTCATGCTGAACACTCTAGGAGTGTGTCACTGTCTCTGGTTGGTTGCTGTACAGAGGCGTTTTCCGAGTTTTATTGCCATTAAATCCATTCAGGCACGTTTTATGTCTGAGCTCTCATTTTGCTGCTCAGATGTCTGTCCAAAAAGGTTAAATGGATTCCAGTTAATAAGACGCTGCACTAAGGGAATTAAGTAAATACTTTTCTAATGAAAGTATAACTGATGGACCATACCTACTCGTTAAATAAACTAAAATTTGTCTTATCTAACTTTAGCTACTTAGAAATTGGATAGTTTTTCTATCCAATAGAAGAAGCTGTGGTGCCTCTTTCTGCAATTAAGGGAGAAAAGAAAATGTGTTCGAGGCCCATGTCATTTCAAGACTAGTGCTAGAAAAATGTTCTATGGAGATACCTTTATCTCTCTGTTAAGTGTAGAAGGAACTTAAACTGCTGTTTCAACCTTGATGATTCCTTTGAAGATAGTTAGAATGAAGTGTTGTTAATAGGAATGCTGAGTAAATCCTACTTGGCTTTACTTTTTTGTTTGCAGCCTGTTTTTAAAAACAATCAGACAGTGGTGTTCTTGATCTCCATCAGCAGTAGCTGAAGAGACAATATTCATCCTATTGCAGCTATACAAGTACTTGTGGCTCTGTTCGAATAGTACCTAAGCTCCTGCTTAAGCAAAGAGCTCATCCAAATTGAATCCTTATACATATCTATCCTTAGACTTGCACTAAGAAAAATAAAAAAGCCCTGTGGAAATACAATTTAGCTTAAAAAAAATTAGTAAGTGTTGATTTTTCAGTTTTTGACATTAATTTTACCAGGAAGAGAGTGAGATGCATCTAACATTAGCAGTCTGAGATTTAGGCATATAGACTGAGCTGGCTGTCTCTCAGCTCTCCCTCTAATCCATGCAGAATAAGTGAGGGCTGAACAGGAGCCTGTACTTGGATGGAAAAAACTGTCATCTCCCTGTCTTACCTGTAAGGACAATTTATAGAAGTATCTTGCCAGCTAATGTTAGGTAGGATGAATCTTATGAAACAAAAATAATAAAAAACCTAGAAAAAGAGAAAAAAAAATAGTTCAAGAAAACTATGTGTTAAACTAAGCATATGCATATTCCATGTTTTTATACTCAAAAGGAACTTGCCAGTTTGAGCTAGTAGGGGTCTAATGCAGACAAAAAGTCTAAATAATAAAGAAGATGCACCTTCTACAATAAACTGGAATAACAGAAAAGGCTTCCAGCCTGTGGGATGCCAGATGATAAGGAGTCAAGAGTAGAGATAAGCTGGAATGTCCTGTTCCTCACAGAACTCCATATGACAGGCTGGGGTTTCTCCCCATTTACATTTCAGGCAGCAATAAAAGTGGGGAGAGGCAGGAAGGGGGCAAACACATGCCCACTAAAGAAACTCTTGGAATGTTTTCCAATCAATACCCAATATGCAGATGTCTGACTTGAAAAGAAAAAAAAAAACCAAAAACCCAGACCAAAATAATTTCAGAAATTAGGAGAATTCCTTGTGGAATGTGTCAGGGAATCAGCCTGATCTCAGATGCGAGGAGGCTCTGTGCACTGCATGGATGTATCAAAATGTGCAGTATTCCACAGAACTCCTGCTGACATTCAAAACTCCCCGTGACTGACCTGCTGGAGAGGAAATTGTCACTGTAAGGGAAAAAGGGGTCAAGTGGACAGAGAAGACATAGAGAAGTGACACTACCTAACCCACACATTGCTCCATAGCTGCCACCTTGCACTCTGCACAGCTGGAGCACGGGGCATGAGGAAACAGCCAGCTGCAGCTTCCCTTCCCGAAGTTGGCCCTGGAATCAAGGCTAAGTGTACTGGGTTTGATGTCTGCTAAGGGCAAATATTGGGATAAAAGCAGGTTTTCAGTATTGTTAAATAAAACCAGATAAAAGAATTTTAGCTGTGTGAACCTCACCCAAGAGACTAGGGTCTAAAGTCAGTTACAGAGAGAGACAGAATAAATGGGAAAGCTTCATAAGGACCTTTATAATTCAGGAAATTGTCCTAGTTCAAAGTCAAAGTAAAGAAGTTTATATTTTTTCTATCCCTTTGCCCATAAGGATAAATGCAGCTTAAAACAGCTCAGTATTCAAAGCTAAGGAAAAAAAGTGATACCTGGCAAAAGCCATGTTTTCAGCATGGCTGCATGCTAGGAGTGCAGTTTATGGGGTGCCTGAGCACCTCCTCTCCCCTTAGCTGACATTGCCACTTCTAATCCCTCCCTTTCTAGTACTCAAGAAATTTTGTGTCATTGTCACATCCCTTACATTTCTGCAGCCTTCCTCTCCCTCTCCTCTCCAGGCTGGGATTAGCAGAGAAGGTTAGCAGGAAATGTTGGGACAAGATGTGAAAAACCCATATGGAAAAAGAATTCATCCCTGCTGCCCAACAGAGGGTACAGAAACCTTGACCACCTTAGGACCAACTACTCTCATTAATGTTATTAATGGAAGCAAATGTGTACAGGGGGTATTTTCCTGGACTGCTGAAAAAGGAGGCAGCTATGCTCTGGTTTGATACTAGCAGGTCAGGTTTGCACATCACCTTCTACATTCCTTCTGAAGTATTGCTAAAAATGTTATTTGGAGAGTGAGGTCTGTTTTATATAGATTTTTATTTAAAATATTGTGGTCTGCAAAGAAATAATTTACTCTTAAACATTTCTGCACTGGTTGACCAATATTTTTTTTTCATTCCTTATTCTCATTTTAATGACAGGAATTTCAAAACAAATTGCTTGGACTTGAAGGCTTAGGCACATCAACTGACCCCTAAAGTAGTACCCACCCAGTCAGAGGTAGAGTTGTACCTTTGTGGCACCTGGCAGCAGCTATAAAAAGAGATGCAGCTTATTGCCACGATCAGACAGGTGAAAAGTTAAATGAAAAATGAGGCTGATTTATGGAGGCGAATCATCAGGGAAAACTTGGCAGCAGATGGAAAGAATCCTTACAGGTATCTGAACAATGTGCAGTTCTTACATTCTTGATTCTTGAAAAGAAAGTGTAATTGTACTTCAGAGCCATGGGAAAAAGGAAATTCTTAGAGTTAAATTGGAGTCTCATTAAGATGTCTGTTGAAGGGCTAAACCCCACTTTTTCTGTTTGGTGGGATTTTTTCTCTATTTTTAAAATAACACCAATATTCTGTTACAGTTCTCAGCACCTCACAACAGCCTTATGCAATTATATCCTTCATCAGAGAACCCTACAGTTATGGTCTGATTTAAATCCCCCTTTTCCCATTTTAATTCAAACTAGGTATTGTATTGGGTTTTGGCAGCGTGGGACTGCAGTAGTGCCTTCTGTGAGGAGCTTCTGGAAGCTTCCCTCATGTCTGATGCCAGCCAGATCCAGGACAGACCCACCACTGTCCAAGGCTGAGCCCAGCAGCCATGATGGGAGCACTCTGAGGTAACAGATGAAAGAAGAGGCAAAAACTTCTGGGCAACAGCAGCAAGGGAGAGGAGCAAGGATATGTGACAGGAACAGACCCCAAGGTCAGTGCAGAAGGAGGGGCAGGAGGTGCTCCAGGCACCAGAGCAGAGATTCCCCTGCAGCCCCTGGTGCAGACCATGGTGAGGCAGCTGTGCCCCTGCAGCCCATGGAGGTCAAGGATTGAGCAAAGACCCACCTGCAGCCCCTGGAGGATCCCATGCCAGAGCAGATGGAAGCTTAAGGGAGGCTGTGACCCCATAGGAACCTCGTGGGACTCACTTTGGAGCAGTTGGTGGGGACTGTCTCCTGTGGGAGGGAGCCAAGGCTGGAGCAGGGGAAGAGTGGGAGGAATCCTCCGCCTGAGGAGGGAGGAGCAGCAGAGACATTGTGTGATGAACTGACCACAGTCCCTATTCCCTGTGCTCCTGAGCTGCTGGAGGGGAGGAATTTTTAGAAAAGATGTTTTTAAGATTTAATTCTCATTATCTTACACTGATTTTGTTGGCAATAAATTGAGTTAAAGTGGAGTCTGTTTTGCCCATGATGGTAATTGGTGAGTGACCTCTCCCTTTCCTCTTCTCCATCTACAAGAATTTTGTTATATTTTTTTTCCTCCGCTGGCCTGAGGAGGAATAGAGCAATGTTAGTGGGCACATGGTGTCCAGTCAGGGTCAGCCCTTCACAGCTATTTTCAAGAGCCCTTCATTCTGGAAATTGCCTACTCACTAATGAGAACTGTTTTTCTGATTTTTACTAAATCTGTCTTCCCAATTCAAAGTCCAGGCTGACAGAAACTGTTATGTGCATCATAATGTTTTTTTTTTTTCCAGCATTATGTTTTTCTCCGGCTTTCTGTTATTGTTTATATTATTAATTATTTCTGTCTGCCTCTATAGACAGACAAAGAGCTGGATGGAAATTTTTTGGAAGAGATTCCTTTTAGTCAAAAAAAATGTTGGCTTCATAAAATTGGCTGTTTGTGAAAAAGCAACTTTTGTGGCAAGGCTTTTAGTGAGATCACCCCAATCTTGAGTAGGTTTGGTGCTCATATCATAGAAAGAGCAAGCACTCCACTGCAAAATATCAACCAGCCAAGCAAATAGCTAGAACCTGAGCCCAAGTTAGTTCTGTAAATAAATAAATTAAAAAAAGCATTAACTTTTCCTCTGTAAATCAAATCAGCTTATTTCCCAGAGGCCTACTGGCTATTCTATTACACAGAGATTTGTCATATCAAATAAATATAAATTTCTCATTCTATGATGCTTCAAGGTTATAAACAAGAGAAGGATTTTAGGGAGATGAAATACCTTGCATTAGAGTAGATGGCAAGCTTTAAGGTACATAAACTTTCTTCAGTTCTTTGCACTCCTGAAATGTGCTGGTTTTTTTTTTTTTTTTTTTTTTTCCCCCAGTTTTAGAATTTGG
>VZTR01024226.1:151792-187435 GCA_013400775.1 Chaetops frenatus
CCCTAGCTATAGCATTTGGCTTAATAAAAAATATTGTTTCTGTTGATATAACTTCCCTTCTGGAAAAGTTTGTCTCTTTCTAGCCTGCTAAAGCAAAAAGAAAACCCAAAAAACCAACAAACTCAAAACAAACCAGTATCTCAAGAAAACTCTGCTTTTCAAGTAGACTGTCTTGCCTTTTGGAATTTGTGAAGACCTTCATCGAGCCTTTGCTGTGCTCAGCAGGAGAGGAGTTCAGAAACATTCAAGTTCTCACTGTGCCTCTGGACTGATGGTATTTCAGTTAGATCTGAAATTAGATGAAAGGAGTTCAGTCTTCTTTAAGGCTATCAAAGCATACAATAAATCCACTGCACACAAAAGAGAATAGGTACATGCAGTAGCCAAAGAAGAAATTTTATTCTCAGTAGCATGTTACCTCAGAAGCCAATGGGTTCTAATGGCCAAAGTCATTTTAAGCTCCCATTTCTCACATTTCCAGCCTGTTACATACAGCTCAAACTACCAGAAATTGTAGATTTCTTCAAACAGAATCAGTTCTCGAAGAAATAGTTCTTCCATATTCCTTTCTGGGAGAAAACACACATTCAGGGCAAGGAAACACAGGGAAGTTTCTAAAGGAGTTATCAGGTATAGCACATACCCTCAGGAATGATCTTGTAGAGAACAAATTGGGGTCTGGGTACTCAGTGTGCCATATCCTTACTCTAGGTTGCCTCCTAAGGCAACCTGAACACCATTAATTTGTAGGCAGATCCCTGCTGGAGCAAATGCTGCATGCAGATCTTCAGTACTAATTGAAGCCTGTGTGAAGCTGGCCACCAAGGAATATCAGCTTTCAAGCTCCCAGCCATACTATCCTGGCATACACAACTTTTTCTGCAGGCTTGTGTGTCTGTTTTTGGTGCATGTACACCAGAATACTGACAGCAACAAAACAGGCAGAAGCTGGGTGTGTGCAAACCTTGATCAAACTCTACTGGGAGCTGAGAAGGTGGTGCCTTTCCTTTTTGGTTCTGAGATTTTGCTCTGTCAGAGAAATGGTAGGAAGACAGACTGGGGAATATTTTCCTACAGATCATAATAAGAAATTTCTACCTTGCTTTAGGTAAGGTATTGTGGATAGCTGGGATATAGATAGGTAACAGACTGTTCATAAACACTTGCATAAGGAGAGCTCAGATCGTCCTCAGTTTAGGAAAAAAGTTTGCTATTTCCTTCCCCCTTCCCTCCCCCAGGTATCTAATCAAGAACAGCAATCAAGAGATCTATCTAATCAAGAGGTTCTACCTTTTTGCCTGAGTGGTAGCAGCTCTCCTGTGTACAAGTGGCTTTGTAGCTCCATGATTTCCATAATCAATGTCCTGTTTTGGATTTGCATCAGTCCCAGTCGATTTATCTACCAGTAGTGTCCATGCTCTTGACTTCTGCTGGTCAAAGCAGTGGTTGAAGCATAAGGAGGTATGAGGGAGGCTGAAGTGGGAACTTACCTCATCTTTCCTTGTGGGCTTGTTAATTGGGATACAATATCCTGCTCTGGTTTTTATTGACACTGCCCTCCAGGAAAACTGCTGTTGTCTCCATACTTTCTGTCTGCCAGGAGCTCAAGCTCAGCTCAGAAGTCCAGTTTTCTTTAGTTTAAAGTCCTCTGTGATGTGAAATCAAAGCATTCATGGGCCTGCTTACCTTTCAGAAGGAATTAAAAATAGACCATTAAATATCTGTTCAAGGAGTGCTGTACACAGTAGACAACAAATAAGGCACAGGTGAAAAAAATTAGTGTAAATTTTTTGTTAGAGACTCAACAAAGTCATAAGGAGATGAATTAAATTTCACAATGAATTTTAATCCTGGTGTTTCATGTTGTTTTTGTGAATATGCCTGTAGACCTTTCAGACTGAGCATTAGGATTAAGGACCAGAATTACAGACATTCTTTTTGATAAAATATGATGAATCTGAAGTTTGGTGATAAGTGGCAATGGTCATAAAGAAACTACTCTCTATAGCTGATTAATGAACATTCTACCACCTGGCAAATCCAGATGGTTTTATGCAATCATCTGTATCCACCAAGACATTTATGGACGTGAAAGAATTAAGAGCAGCATCCTGATAAGAGGAAAGGGAATGAACCCAGTGCATTAGATACAAGAAACAGACCACTGATTAGCTCTGGTAAAACCTGGGGTGTTTTTAGAACAGATTGCAGATTTCATTGGTAAGACCAAAACGCAGAAGGGATCCTGACAGAACTTACATCTGCAAGGGGAATTGTGTTGCAACTTGGTAAGCACTACAGTGCTGCTTTCATCAGTGTTTTAATATAGTGGAAGCTGCATGAGAGGATATGGTACTTCATGAGAGTCAGCCCTGCAAAGAAGAAGATGTCTGAGCCTACCAAATTCTGGAGGACTGTACCTAAGAAATCCATTCCTTTCATAAGGGTTTGGGTGCATACTGGGAGACTGGGTCAGGCTTGCAGCTGCAAGAGGAGGTGGCTGTGGCATTTTCTTCCAGCACCTAATAATGAGAATATGTGATTTGGGTATTTTCCTGCCTCAGAGGATAGGAAGCCGTATCACCAGCAGCCTGAACCACAGCCTTGTGCATCCTGTCCATAAAACCCATTTCACTTTAATAGAGTGGTTTGATATTTAATGAACTAGAGAAGCATGAACAAGGCTATCTCCTTGTGGAGAGGTATCACCTATAGCAGAGGGAAGAAAAAAGAAAAGTTTTATTTACTGATGTAGCAAATGTGTAATTTCTATCACACAGTTTCTCTCTTTAATGTGCATTTATGGTATCATCAAAGTGAAACAATCTGCTAGAGGGTTTTGGCAAATTCTGCAGGTAAGGTTTATCCCAGCGATAAGGACAGTTGCCTAGGAGGTGAAAATTTCAAGTCCCTGACAAGAGACTGGGATAATAACCACAATCCTTATCTAGGCAAGTTCCCTTGCTGCTGAGCTACTAAAGGTGGAGAGAGAGAGAGATGACCCCCTCTTACTGCAGGTTTTGTACTCTCCCTTCCCCTCAGGGTTTGACTTCAAAGCAAAGGGATGCTTTGAGACTGCACTGCAGAGGGCTGGGCTGGTTTCTGAAGACAGGGTAGGTGTATATGACCAAACTGATGATAAGGAAACAGAAGGATTTCTCAGCTCCTATCTAATTTTGTGAGTACTCTAAAATCACTGCACACTTCCCAGCCTGATCAGAAAATTTTCTGTGTGTTTGTGTCCTCCCCTAAGTTTAAGCAGAGTTTCTCTCTCTGGAGTGGTTACACATTTACATAAGCACCTTTGAAAATGGAGAGGCACGTCACTCCCTTGCATCTGGATCCAGTCTTCTTCCTCAGCAAGTGCCAGACGCCTACCAGCAAGCACAAGAACCTCCAGAACTGAAATTAGGGTAAAAATATTCAGCTGCCACAAGAGGAAAGGACAGACTCTTCCACTCAAACATTTCACAAATGGCTTGTTAGCTGAAAATATTACCTGTGAGGTAGAAGGCTTGGGGATCATATAGCCCTTCTCAGTTGCAGTCTCCAAGGGCAGCCTAGTGCTTAATTGATATTTAGGGAGATGATGTAGCATTTTCTGCTAGCTTGCATCTGGTAGGACAGAACTTCTCATGCTTTCGAGATATATTTTTTAAGCTGCATAGCAGCATTTAGTTTAATGGCAGCATAAACCTGCACAGCATTAAAAAAAGTGAATACCAAACCTTACAATGAATTGCCTAAGGGGAATTTTTACAGGAAAAAAATACAAATGATGCCAACATGTTGGAACTGCAGACTCTGCATTTTAACTAGCATCTAATGGGATAAGGGAATTATTTGTTGGGATTTTTTTTCTCCTTTTTTAAATGCAAATTGGAAGAACCAGACTTTATTGTAACCTTTGTTTTGGATTCCTAGAAATTAAGAAGTCAATATTTACAGTTTTCTTTAAATTTTGAGAAATCCCTGTCTGAAATCCCCATTGGCTTTCTTTTGTTGTGACTCTTTTGAGAAAGAAAATCAGTAGTAATCAGTAGAGTATATTCTTTTGAGAAAGAAATGTAGTGTAGTAATGTGTCCAAAGCACACAGAGCTGATGTTAGGACCCTACAGGGTAGAGCCAGAAGGAAACTGCAACACGAAATTCAACTCCAAAGAGCATCTTCTTTGAGAGTGGTTCCAGGATGGACTAGTTATCTCTCAGATTGTGGACTAGAGCCCCTAAAATAAGAAAAAGGGATTAGCAAGTTATTAAGATAGGGAAGTTGAGGTTATGTATCTGTGCTTATAATGGTAATAAATAAATAGGAAATCTCTGTGCTTTTGTTGAAGTCTATGAGTACCTGAAAGTGCTCTTTGCCGAAGGAAAGTCACAGGAGGAAAGAAACAGTCTGAAAATCTACTTATGTGAAAAGGCCTTGAGAAGGAAAATCTGTAGAGAGTTTGGGTGTTTGTAGGAAATGTGGGCACCAGGAGCTCTATACTTATTTCCTTCGTGCTGTTGTTAGAGACAAATACGAGATAACTTCCTTAAATTAAGTCACGCAACATTCCTTTTCTATTTAACTGCATGCCTACAGGAATAAAATGAAGCTGGAAAGGGATCATAAAATGAAATGAACTGATCTTCAACATGCACCAGGTCTGTACCCAGAGATCCCTGAGGGAACTCTTGTAGGTATCTCATCACGCTGCACTTATTGAATCTATTGCTTTAGTTGTCCCACAGCCCTAGTGAAACCACATCTTTCAGAGTCTACTATAAACTGTAGACCTTTATTTAAAAATAAATAAACACATTTAAAAGGAAATGTTTTCTTTTAAAGAAAGGAATAGTCGGCTAGGTGTATACAGAACTGTTTGAAAAAACACATTAATGAAAATGTATGACTAGGAAAATTATTTCCTATTTATGAATATAAGTAATATGTATCTAATAATAAATAGTAATAACTAATCAAATGTGTTTATTATGTATCTTTACATATAACAAGCCATATGCAGATAGCTTTTGAGATTTTTTGCATTTTGAAAATCTATAAAAATGATCCATGCTTTTTACTGAGGCACTTAGTTTTTATCCTTATACACATACCTATGCAAAAAGGGCTGTTTTTCAAGCTTTCATGACTGTAGGCAATCCTTTGAGAAATTCTAGGTAAGATTTAAAGGATAAAAAGCATATATTAATGTGCATAAATTAAACTATAGTTTGCTTATTTGTGAAGGCTGGAAATAAATGTAGCAATGCCTGATGAAGTTAACTCGACCAGCAGTAAATCCTGTTAACTGGTTCCTTGTTTCACAGATCAAAATAAACAATCTTCTTGAACCATAAAATTATTTCAAGAGGTTCCATTCAAATATGTAATTTGTTGAAAACAAGAACTTCTGGAGCCTTCTCTCATTCCTGTTCCAGGAGTGGTTGAGGTAGCAGAAAATTTAGGAAAGTGACACCAGTCCCGTCCCTGAAACTTCCTTTGTCCCACCCCTGGAACTCTCCCTTGAGGCATTGTCCAGACTCACAATACAGTCACTGGGGCCTTGTCCCTTACAGTTTTATTTTGTTCTTTAGCAATATAAGCTGTTTTATTTTCTCTCAATGGGCCTGGACTGATGGCAAAATCCCTGTGTCCTTGCCCCAACAACTTTTAATCTAAAGGCAGAGTGAACACAACAGAGACAATCCATACAAAAGAAAAGATGTCTGGAAAAAACAGATAATTCATTGTACTTGGATAAAATGTGAGTGACTTTCTAGATCCTCAGGGCCAGGTCACCCTCTGATATAAATCCAATTACCATTAACTTCATTGAACTTGAACCAGTAAATGGCAGATGCAGGTCCAAGCTGTTTATACCTTTGCAGGGAGTATGTTGATTCTGGACAAGAGTTATTCCAGCTCTGTGCTGGTAGAGGGTCTTGAGCAGTAGGGTCAGGCCACAGCTGAACCTCTGTGTAGTAGATAATATTTTATCTTAAATGAGTGCTCAGAACCTTAGACCTCAGCAACAGTCAGATGGTACAGCTGCTTTTCCACAGAGGTCAGATCCAGAAGGATATCTCACTGCAGTCTATTGTGATTTCTGTTTTCCTATCAGTATTGCTACTTGGATAGAAAGCCAGTCCTTATGGTAATGAGTAGAACACTTGTATCACTTTAGATTTCTCTTGTATTTAAAAGTCTGTGCATCTGAATAGACCATCTATTATCAATGGCCACTTTGTCCACTTCAGATCCTGAGAGAGCAAAGGAATACATATTATTGCTATTAGGCTGATGTCCAGCACTTTAATAGGCTTTTCGTAGCATTTCCATGAAAAGTAATAATCTTGGTATCATATTAGCTTAATTTTGAAGAATCACATGAAAAGAATATTATCCTGGGTTAGCAAACATACTGTGTAAACAGCAATTACTATGGAGACATAACTGAGTTAGAGGTAAAGCATATTAGCTAAGTGCTTGCAGCCCAGATAATTCACAAAAGGCTTACGCGCTCTCCAGCTAATATTGTGTCAAATCATCACCCAGAGAAATTGTGTTAATTGTGTTAAAACAGGGACTTATAGAATGGCAAACAAATGGCTAATTAACTTTTTACCAGAGAGTAATAAATATTTTGCTGCAGCTCTTTTCCTGGACGTTCGTGTATAAGCAGACATTTAAGCAGAATCTATGCTGCTGCTAAAAGACAACAAAGGGAAGGTGGTAATTTTGGGTTTCCATGTTTCTGGGCTGCTGTGGTGGAAAAAACAGTTCCAGAGAGAGGCTATGAGGGCCTGGCTTGCTACTGCCTTGAGTTGCAGTGCAGTCCTTTGGGAGATCCTGCAGTGTATCACAACAGATTTCTAGGGCTTTTCTGTGAGAAAACCTCCCTGAGGCTGCTTTATGGCATTTAGATTATTTTTAAGGATGGGGGAAAGATTTTGATCATTTATCATGGTCTTATCTCATGTATTTCACTGGAGGTTTTCAAGACATGATTGGGCAAAGTAGTAGATAATATCAACTAGGCTTCCTTTCCCACAAAGGATTGGATGAAATTAACTTTCGAAGTCCCTTCCAGTGTGGCCTATTCTATGATCCTATGTAGGGACATGAAAGGACACTTTCAATAAAGCTTTTGTTAACGAAATTTTGAAATAAAAGGTCCTGTACTGTGACTGATAAAACTTCAGTTTTGGTTCCAAAAGAGACTGTTTGGGAAAAAAGGCCTCTTTGTTGGTGTAGATGTGGCAATAACCAGAGTAGGTCCAGTCTTGGATAGTTTTTGCACACTGAGAGGGAGAAAGTGGAGCATACCAAACACTGTAGACAACACTTCTGGAACAAAGAAGGTGAAGCAACCATAAAACATGGCCAATCTCAAGTAACAAAATGCTTGAAGTTCTCATTTTTTAAATGTAATTTCTAAAATAGGGCAGAGCCTCAGCTAATATGAACTGACGTGTGACTGGGTGAAATGATTGTCAGGTGTGTTTTTCCTGCTGTTCAACCCTTGAGAAAAATAATCTCCTCTTCTAGGTACCACATGACATGCCCTTTGGATGCAGGAGAAGTACTGAGATTGGACTGTGTAGCTTCTGACTGAGTAAACTTGGAACAATTTGTACCAAGATTTATGCTTGGTCATGTACACATGGTTCCATTCTTAAAATAAAATGGACCAAGATCCTGTCTGAGAACAAGAGGTGTGGCATGTTTAAGTCCTCATTACTCTTTGATCCAGAGCAGGATAAAAACCCCTCTGCACCCCCGTGGGTACAGCCTCTCCTGTGCTATTCCCCAAACTATATCCTGCATATATCTGGAAGAGTGTTGGTTGGCATGGGCCCAAACTACAAGTCAAAGCTAACAGCTGAGGAGAGTGGATAGTCACAGCAGAGACACAGCAGGAGCCCTGCTGGTGCAGTTATGCTGGGAATTGTCGTGTAGCTCAGTAAGTGCAGCCTATCAAGCGGTGTGTTAACAACACAGTCTCCCCAGTGACACAGAGTTTGTGAGCACCTATGATTTCCCAGGTGCCTGGCAATGTGTAGGGAGTCTTGACGTGAGCTTTCAATCCTGATTTCACAGGGTGGTTTTGCAGTGAACTGAATGACTTTTCTCAGTGCATAGTTGGAGCTGTGGAAAATTGATCCCATGGATGCCACTGTCTTGCTGCAGGGCACCCCATGTTACTGCATGTTAGCATTTCCTTTAAAGTATAGAGGTAAAATCAGAATGCTGTTGATCTGACTGTGGTGGAATTTTAGGGCAGAAAGATTTGTGTCCATGTCTAAAAGAAAGCTTTTGATTGCCCCATCCCTGGAAGTGTTCATGGCCAGGTTGGATAGGACTGTGAGCAATCTGATCTAGTGAGTGCCACCCCTGTCCATGGCAGGAGGTTTGTAACTAGGTGACCTTTAAGGTCCCTTCCAAGCCAAAACATTCTATGACTCTGTGATTCTAAAAAGTGACCGACTCTTGATCAAAGTTTCTATAAAGATACTTAGTGGCAAACTGAAATGCTACAATTTTCCAGACCCTCAGTCAAGGAAAGAGTCTTTGTATTTTCTACTTCGGGGAATGAGTTCTGACTTGACAGGAAAAGTGATTATCTTAGTGCTCTGTGCCTGGAAGAGGTAAGGCTGAGAGCATGTGGCAGAAGGACCATCTAAATGGACTGGCAAAACTGTGACTACTCCAATAGCCAGTATCAAAGCTATGGCTCTGCCAGGAACACTGGTGCAATGCACCGTGGACTACCTGTGGGACACAGAGGGAATGTTCTAGTGTGAAGTTCAAGGCTCATTTTAATGTATTAAAGCCTACTAGAACCCTTTAGTAATGAAAACGGGCATTTCATGTTTCTGTATGGAAGAGAAATAGATATTTTATATATGTGTGTGTATATATATATATATATATCCAAGACATTTAGAAGTTGTCCAGGAAACCTGTTCTGTCATCAGCCAGAAGCCAACTTCTGTGACGGGAAAAAGTGAGCTACAATAGACAACCCAAACAAAGCAAAGTAACATTTCTACTTGCACTACCTCTCAGGTCAGGCTTGATATATGCAAAGAAACCCTCACATCCCAAGATGGTAGCCCAGTGAGCCATGGGAAGGATTTTGCTTTCATTTTGAGGAGAGACAGTGAAGAAACTTGAAAGACTGAACCAGTGCCATGTACTGATGACTGGTGTAACATCTTCAGGGAATTTGAAGCTGTACCTTTCTGAAGCTGCTCATTTCTTTTTACTTGCCTGTCTAGGATATCTCAGTGGATATGAGCTGAGGGAAGATCTAACCCTCCATTCCCTGCTTGCAGTTGTTAATATGTGCTTCTTTGAGACAGCCTGCAGTGACCAGGGTAAGGCTAAAAGCCTCACAGATATTTGGTGGCATTTTATCACAGATTTTTCAGGGCTTAGTCTTGTAAAGAGACTACAATTCAGACACAACTGTTTTTCTTTTTTTAAGTTGCTGGACACTGTGCAATTTCAGTGTGTCTTGGCATGGGAAATCTTGTTCTCTTTGCTTTTGTAAGCAGATTTAAGGGATAAGGTTGATTTTAGGAGATGATCTCCAAAACTCTATTTGTTCTAGAGATGTAGAAACATTGTCTGGCTTCTGTCTTACGGTTCTTAAGGTTTTATGTTCTTCTGGCTCATCTCTAAGTTTACTTAGCTGTCAGGAAGTATGTGTGCATTTCACCCTGTTCCTGTGCCTATCTGAGCACTGGAGAAGATGTACATGTGGCAAACTAAAGGAAAAAGTGTTATTTGGTGTGCTAGTTTGGCTGGGATAGTGCCTTTTTATTTTTCCCATAGTAGCTGCTATGCAGCTATGATTTGGATTTGTGTTGGAACCAGTGTTGATAACATAGGCACATTTACATTATTGCTGAGCCATTCTTACATGGAGACAAAGCCTTTTCTGCTCCTCACCCCACCCCACCAGGGAGGAGGCTGGGGGTGCACAAGGAGTTGGGAGGGGTCACAGCGGGGACAGCTGACCCCAACTGACCCAATGAACACTCTGTACCATATTGCATCATGCTCAGCATACAGAGGTAGGGAATGGAAAGAAAAGAAAGGGGGGTCATTCAGAGCTATGACATTTGTCTTCCCAAGTCACTGTTATGCAGCTGTTCAGTCCAGGCAAAGGATTGGATTAGCAGCCTGGATATACAAGAGATGTTTACTACTGGATTTAACTGAGAAGGGAAAGGAAGGCAAGTCTCCATTAAGTTTTATCAGTGTACTTACTATAGCTTCCAATATCCCAGGAATGCCTAATTAAAAGAGCGTAGGACCTTAAAAAAGACATACATAGAGGGCAGAGAAACGCCCTGTGAATCAGGTGAGTAAGCATGTCTGTGGTCACTGGCCGCCCTCCCTGGCTTCTTCCAGGGAGCTACATAAGTTGGTTGTGGGGTACATACATACAACAACCCATACAGGGTTGTTGGTAAGCAGAACTTTCTCCATTCAGCTGTCTGAAGGATACCTCAACAAGGGGCAGATACCTCATAAGGTTTTTCATTTTATCTTTGTTTCCTTGTCTGTCTGTATTTTGCAGCTTTGTATTTTCTCTTGTCCTTGCTGAAATAGACTAGCTCTTACTTTTGTTTATATGAAGCACTGCCCATGTTTTCTATCCTCCAGGAACAGGGAGGAACTGAGAGCCCTCCAGGTAGTTTGGAGAGTGCTTCTCACTCACAGAGTGGCATTTCAGTGGTTAAGAGCACCCCTTTTGCTTTGCTAGTAGATTCCTTGCAGTTTGGGGCTGACACTGCAGTCATGGTGTATGATATCCAGGCCTTCTTTTAGCAGCTCTAAGTTCATGGCAACAGCTTTTGATTTGGAAAAATTCACCCTGACATTTTTGCAATAGTGATCTAAAAAGCAAGAAAGGCCTTAACAGAATACTTTAGTACTGGAAATGCTGTATTATGACTGAAGATCTGAAGAAATGTGAATGTGTCTCCAGTGTTCTTGAAGCTGCTGAACAAAAACAGGTCCTTTGGAAAATATTACTATTAAGTTAGCAACAGAGTAAGTAAATAAAAGTGTCTTCTTTGTTTGGTCTTATTTAAAAGTCTGTTCTGACAATAAAGCCACAAGCAATTGCCCACTGCTCTGGGTAAGACTCAAGCTACCTGGGAGCTATAAAAATCCACTTTGTGTCCAAATATGTAGCAGTACTTGTCTTCTTCTTTTTTCTCTCATCTAAGAATTAAATGCAAATAGTTAAAATTATGACCAAGTGTAACTCTACCCACCAACAGGAATGGAAAGTGTTGTGACTCTCAAATTGATATGATGAGGGACCGAAGGCCTGTTTATCCTTCTTTTTAATAAAACCTCAAGAAAAATTCTACTAAGTTTAGTGAAAGGAGCCTTTGAATGCTGTTAGCCCAACTGCTTTTTGAAATATTGTCTCTCAGCACACCTACTCTACTGCAGGAGTAAAATTCTGTAAGGAGGTCCTTTGAGCTGTGGGAATCCCGTTTTCCCCCATTCAAGAATGGAGAGACCTCCTTGGGGTCACTTTCTTCTCAAAGTAATATCTTTATCAGGTCTTGCTCCACTGGACAATTGAAGCTGAGTGTCCTTTGCAATTTAAAGGAATAACAAAAGGGTTGGTTGGAGAATAGGGGTTAGTCCATGGCATGGACTAGCTCTCACTTGGCAAACTACAGGATGTTTTCCTGGGCAAGTATTCTACCAAAACTACAGCTGTCCAAAATTCTGAGTCAAATTCAAGCATTTTTTAAAAAATATGATCCTAAAGATGACCTACTCTCACACTTGCACCTGAATATACTGAGGGGTGGATGCAAACTCTTCTGACCAAATAAATTGACATCTCCCAGCTGATTGCACATTTCACCTGAAAAAAAGTAGCCTCTAATACTGTTTTGTAGACTGTATTTTAAAGTGAAGAGCTCTGCACTGAGGGGAAAGACCATGAGTTCTAGTTGGTTTATATTTTAAAAAGCTTGTCAAGGGAATCCTGAAGGCTCAGAGATATTTTCCAGTCAACAGTTTAGCCAAAATGATGCACAGAGCCATAAAGCACAAACCCTGTGGGGGACAGTTCAGTCTCTGTTTGTTTTTATGAGTGCCTGTGCTACAGTGACCAAAGAGCCTGTTTCAGTGCTGTGGCAGTTCAACATGTAGGCTATGCCTTGACAAGAAGCAGGTGAATAGAGAGTTCAGCCTAGTGGCACACAGTGGCAGCTGTTTCACCAGCCACTGAACAATAACACAGTAGGAGACAGCCTTTCCTGTCAGGAGAGTATAGTTCAAACAACCCAGGCAAGAAAGAGATGTAGAGGGACTTAAAAACAGATTGCTAGAGACACCCAGCTGGTGGCGGGTAGTAAAGAGCATTTCTGGTGAGAAGACAATTTTTTAAGGTTTCAGGTATTCTTCAATAGACATACCATGCAAATTTATAAATATGGGATTTTGTGTTACAATTATTGTATTATTATTATTATTTACAGCAGCCTTTTTAATGAGGCAGAAATTGCTTCACATTGTCTTAGTGTGAACCTGTGTGGAATGTTGGGAGGCATTTTGAGGGTGCCAGTGAACTGCCCAAGGGGCTGCACCTGAGGCATCAGTCCAGGGTCTGTCTGAGAAATGAGAATGAACTTCCTCCAACACAGGCAATGAAGGCATTGTATTAAGGTGAGGGGGAATTAATAAAAAACCCCATCTAATTTTCTAGTTGGGAAAATATAACAAAAAATTGTTCACAGTTTCATTCCTGAAAATGCAGAGCCTTTCCACTTTGTGGTGTAATTTAAATGTTACTTAGGGAAAATGATGTCATGGCAAATTTTTAATGCAGTGAAGGTAAAACCAAAGCTTCTGTAATAGTTTCTTAACGTTACTTCTCTGCAACTTTTCAAAATATTCATTTAATAGAACACTTATTTGAGTTAAAACTGCCAGCTACTTAAAGAGGAAAAAACCCCTATATATATATATGCAGGAAAAGAGTACAAAGTTAAAGACAAAAATTTCCACCAGTGACAGGTGTACTCTGTTCTGTTAATGCCACCCACCTGTTTCAGCAAAACCTTCTCCTACCAGCAGTTTAAAGTCCATTCACTGGGAAAACAAACACAAACCCCATAGCAGGATAATTCATCATCCTGTTACATTTTTGTCCATGGAAGATAGCCATGCCTAAAACCTTCCACAGCTTAATGAATATTTGTCTTGTGGGTCTGGTAACAGCTTAAATCTTCTTGTAGTCATATAAATCTTGGTGCATTAAGATCAGGTGGAAAAGAAGAAGAGAACTGGATAAAACAAACTGAATAAATTACATATCATAATTTAAATTAAAAAATATTTCCTGTGTATATTATCTGAGTTCACTGGATTTTGTAGCATCAAGCTGACTTTGTTGATACCAGCTGCTTGGTTTAGTAGAGGTGAACATCAGACTACTTTCAGGGTTCATATACAGATGCCATCTAGAACAAGGTCCTGTAAGGAAATTAAGGTCTAATTTACAGAATTGCATTTTGAAGCTTTCTCTCTGGACTGTGAACATAATGCTACTTTTAAATTTTGTAGCATATGAAAATGCCTCGAGGGGAAGGGGAAAAAATAATTGTTTTGTTATATCCACAGGGGACATGAAGAAGACTTAGATGGTCTAAGAAAGGCTTAAACTGAAAGAGTGTAGATTTGGATTAGATATTAGGAAAAAAATCTTTACCATGAGAATAGTGGAACAGGTTGCTTAGAGAAATTGGATCTGCCCCATCCCTGGCAGTATTCAAGGCTGGGTTGGATGGGGTTTTGAGCAACCTGCTCTAATGGAAGGTCCTCCTGCCCATGGCACAGGGGGCTGTAGCTAGATGGTATTTAAGGTCTCTTCTGACACAAACCTTTCTGTGATTCATTCTTTAATTCAGCATTGTAGTTCATTCACATATGTTTGAGGACAACTGACCAATCCAGCTGATCATTCCCACTAAGCTCCCTTAAAATCTCTTCAGGTCATCCAAATTCTTTTGGAAAAGCAGTGCTCAAAAGTGCATATGAAGCTTAAGTCAAGTGTTACTAGGTCTGTGGAAAGTGAAGGAATTTCTCATAGACATCTGTGAAATTCAGCAGAAGCCTCAGGGTAACCTGAATCCATCTGGCCTGTTTATCACCTTTATAACACTGCCAGTGCAGACGAGGTTTCTCAATGGCACACATTTAAAAGAATAGCAAGAAACAAAAGCAATTTTCTAAATTACTTTGTTTTCATTTGGAGCTTAATCATATTTCTAAGTCTTTATGTAATGACCTTGTAAAATCATTGACTGCTATTTTCCTTTTTTTGGTACATGCTGCTTTTAAAATCGGAGTCAGGGCTCTATGTTGTTGCAGCATAAGGGGGTGGATGGTGGACGCCGCTATGCCCCCCAAAAGTGTCTCCCCTCAGGAAGCTGCTCGGGTGGGCACTCAGGCAGTCACTCTCATCCACTCACACACACCACAGACAGCTCAGCCAACAGAGGACAGGAAGGGTCTCCTGTATAGAATTCCAGCCTGGTTTATTGCTCCATATGCCAAAGGGACCTGGGACAGAAGACAGAGAAACAATGTAGTGCTTAGGGTTAAGTATGGGGGTCACAGGCTCATGGTCAGTGAGCACAGAGGTGGAACGAGGGCAGAGCAAAGGGCACTGACCTATGGGGAATGTGAGAGTGGGCAGTCAGGGTACCACCACCAATGGGGCAGCAGGGAAAAGAGGAACCTCTAGAACTGGGGACAAATATGAACAATTAGAGGTGGGCAAAGCCCGGGCCAATGGAAAGAACAAAACTGAAGTAAATTAATGTAATGCTGCAGAGCACTGTGGGGGTAAGCCTTTTTTTCACCATAAGGGAAGAAGCATTCCCAAAGGCTGTGGTAGATTCTTTCAGGACATTGCCCTGGGAATTCCCTTTATGGGCTCAAGGGCCTCCACACTATATAAGAACACCCTATTCAGTAAGAGCAGGGTAGATAATTTAATTTTACACTGGAGTAATGTAATTTTCATGCTACTTTTCTGTTTTTATTTGTAACTGAAGAATTAATTTCCTTTTGTCCTTCCTCTACCTTCTATGGCCAGAAAAGAGAAAAAGGTTATAGAAATCTCTACCGACATTTTATTTTGCAGAGTCACCAATATGGTTATGGTCCTATGCTGCAGTCTTTCGTCCCTCTTTTCCTTACTCCACCTCCCTTAGTGCCTCTGCTGTAGAGTCAGTTTTCCATCTATCAGCTCAACAGCATCCAAAAGCCCATCAGGCTGATTCTTCATTGCAGCCCATCAGATTTGCCTCTTCTCTAAATGATCAGAGTGCAACTTTTCTTTGGCTATAACTGTTCGTGAAGGTTCTGTGAGTCTGCAGGCTGAAAGGTGTTAGTGTATAGCCAGATTTAAGATTTGCAAAGGGCAGTACTTTTTACTTCTTAATTTTCAAGGCATTGTAAATGCCAGGATATGCAAATTTAGGACATGAAGCTTGGCAGAAACAATAGCTCTTGGAAAACCTCATTAGAGTACCTCATGTACTGCTGGGGCCAGAGGAGAACTATTCTTAAAAACACACTTTTGTTCAGAGAGCAATGCAGAGGAACAGCTTGTTTTTCATTGTTCTCCATCACCCTCCAGAGTCCAGCTCTTTCCACTTAGAAGGACACAAACTCTTAATGTAAGCACCCAGAAATAAGCTTGGGAATAAACTCTGTTATGTTCCATTTCCTGCAGTGGCAGTAACCTTCTGGCCCATCTGTTAGGAAACCACATAGGATGCAGAAAAGTCAGGTTCAGTTCCCTCCTCTGTCTGGAGAAACGTGAGCCTGCTTCTTTCCAAGGGCACAGCAGGTTTTGTATTGTATAAGTACGTGTGAAAACTGCTTGGGCTTGAGTTGTTACAGACAGCCACGTAATGCCTAGAAAAACTGGTGGTGTGAGTATGACTTCATACAGAATTACAGAGTTACAAATGGCTAATGTAAGAAGGGACTTCTGCAGATAGTCTAGTCCTACCCTCTGCTCAAGGTGAGGTCAACCAGAACAGGTTGGACAGAGTCATGTACAGTAACAATCTGAGTTTCTCCAAAGTATTCAAACACAGACTCTGGGCAACATGCACTGGTGTTTGACTCCCCACAAAGTACAAAAGAAAAAAAATGTATGCTTAGATTGAATTTTTTTAATTTTTAATTTGTACTTGTTGCCTCTTGTCCTGTAACTGGTTGTCACTGAGTAGAGTTTGACTGCATCTTCATTATTCCACTCCATCAGGTATTTATAGACACTGAAAAGATGCCCCAGAGCCTTCTGTTTTACAGGCTGAACAGCCCCAGCTCTCTTGACCTCTCCTTGCATGGCAGGTGCTCCAATTCCTGAACAATTTTTGCAGACTTTTACTAGACTCGCTCCAGTAAGCCTTTCTTGTGTTGAGGGCCCCAGCATTGATCCAGCACTCCAGATGTCTCACCAGTGCTGAGTAGCAGGGGAAGATCTCCTCCCTTGGCCTTCTGGCAATGCTCTACCTAAAGCATCACATTACGCTATTGGTCTTCTTTGCCACACCTGCCCAGTTCTGGTTCATATTCAACATCATGCCCCTGCAAAGCTGCATTTCAACCTGTTACCTGTTGGCTCATTTCTCCAGCTTGTTGAGGTCTCTCTGTATGGCAGCACAACCCTCTGGTACATCAAACACTCCTTCTATTTTTGAATCCCCTAAACACTTGCTGAGGAGGGAGTCTGTCCCATTTTATGGGCTATTCGTTCACATGGTGAGCGGTTTTGACTCCAGTACCTACCCCAGGGTGCACCAATAGTGTGTGGCCTCCAGCTGGTCATTGTCCTGATGGCCATAACCTTTTCAGCCTGGCACTTGATAACAGTTTTCTGCCCACCTTGCTGTCCATTTGTCTAGTTTATGCTTCATCTGTTTGTGGCTAAGCTATGGGAGACTTGGCTTTGGTAGAATCAAAATGAAGAACATACTCTGCTCTCCCCCTATCCACTAAGGTACTCATCTTCTTATGAAAGGCTCTCTTTGGTCAGGCATGATTTTGCCTTCACGAAGTCGTACTGACAACTCACAGTCACCTACTTGTACTAAACAAATTGGAAGTGTTCCATCACCTTCCCAAGGATCAAGTTGAGGCTGACTATCTGTACTTCCCTATATCCTCCTTCTTGCTGTTCTTGAAGATAGGAGTACATTTACTTTCTGTCATTCCTTAGGAAATTCCCCCAGTTGCCTGGACTACCATGGCTAGAGTAGCCTCACAAGGTCATCAAACAGTTTCTCAGCTGTTATTAGCTCCTGTGGACATACGTATGTCCAGTTCAAGTGTTACCTGATCTGTTTTCCCTCCATCAAAACTCTTGCCTTATCTACACTTTTTATCTGGTCTCAGGGTCTGAGATTCCCAAAGGCCACTTCTACCACTAAGTACACATTCTCTTATTTGGTTTATTTTACACTGCTTTTATGCTTCCTTTTAATGTTTAAATTTAGTCAGAAGCTCCTTGTTCATGCATATGGGCCTCCCATTCCATTTTTGACTGGAATTTGCATGTTGGGTTGGACCACTCCTGAATGTGGAGAAGGTTTCAATATGAATGTGCTCTCCACCATTCATTTTTCCAGGACTGTATGGCCTGGGATCTTCCAAGCAGGTCTGTAGCACGTACTGAGATGAGCCACTGGGAAATCCCTGTGTGACTTAGGAAGTACCTCAGGCAACCCCAAAAAGAATAAGAAATCCTGATAAGGAAACACAGGTCAGCCTGTCACTTTCTATAAAATGCCCTTACACTCTGACATACTGGAATGATGAACAGCAGGGAAACTCTTAGGGTTGCATAAACAAGAGCCTCACTATATGAATGTCTGTAAGTGATCTAGAAAAGGATAGAATGCCCTTTACTTTTCCTTGGGAACTTGTGTCTGTTACTTGCTGAAACTGCCATTTTGTTTTTAAAGGTTTCCAGTTTAGTAAAGATTCTTATAATATTTTTTGTCTTTTTCTCCTGCCAGAATGCAAGATATTTGGGTTCAAAGTTTGAAATTGTCTGTAAACTTATTTTCTTTATTGCATCACACATTTATTATGGGCAAAATGGATGATGGCTTTCACTTAGACAGTTACATATAAGATTTTAAAACTAATCAAGAATGACAATTCCTATCTGAACACATTCCACGATGAATAAATATTGTTGACTCATAAATAATTGCAAATAAGAGAGTGTGGTTCAACCTATTCTATAACTGAAAGTTGTATGTCAGTGATTTTGGAGGAAATACTAGCAGAAAATTCAACAAAATCCAAGAGTCTATTAAGTCCCTGGCAAAGGCTAACGATGATTAATGAGTGGTGAAACTCCTATTTGAGACTTCCTCAAGATAACAGGGCTTTTCTATGTGCATCTTGCTCCACCTGCACCCTCCTCTGTGCTCCTCTCTCCAGTACCTTTCTGAGCTGGAGAAATATTATGCTTAGGTATCCAAACTGAGGTGCAAAAAGGTCTATGAGTTTAGATTGGGCATGTTGACCCAAGAGCGACCTTCTGCTTCCCTGTGTTCTCTTTTTCATTTGGATTTTTATTCATAGACAACCCCTGGCTGCAAGACATGATGCAGCTTATATGTAGATTGAACATACAGTGGAAAAAGAATGGTCAGTTGCATTTCCTCGTGCTCTGTGGTTGAAAATGGCTGAGTGATACCTGCTCTGTATGAATTGGTAGAAGTCTTTCAGAAAGTCTTGGTCTTAACAAAGGAGAAGATGCCCAGAGGTCTCAGCATAATACAATTATATCTTAGATGACAGTTAGTTATTAGAAGATGAGTTTGCTGTTTATGCAAGAAAATTTCCATGATAAACTGAAGAAGCAAAGGTAGCTGAAGAACTTTCTACTCTGTCCCTTATCTACAGTCCACAGTTTCCTATGTTTTATAGGATCTTTTCTACAATCTACTATGTATTGCAGCCCTCTGATTGTGAAAGACAAATTTTTTTGCTGGTTTGAGCTACACTATAACTATCAGGAGAAGAGCAGAGCTACCAGAGGTCAGTCAGGATGTCTGTGTTGTGCCGTTTGGATGGAAAAGATAATTCATATCAAGTAGTCCCAGTCTTATACTTCCTGATGTTCACTTTATCAAAGCAAGATACTCAGAGTTCAGTCTCTCATCTCTTCTGCATTGGGTGCATAGATCAAACCTCAGTGTATTACACAGTGAAATCAATTGGTATTCAGCTGCAGATCCTTTGCACAGTGGCAGAGGCTTGTTGGCTGCCCTCCAAAGCAGGTTTCAAACAGACTCTTGAACACATTGAAAATATAAGAGAGACTAAGAGGAATTACTTCTTGGTTAAGGATAAAAGAGACATGACTCTCAAAGTGACTTGAGGGGTTTTACAGACCAATATTGATACAGTTTGTCTTACAGAGTATATATCCCATTTCCCTTCACCACAAGCCGTAATCTTGGGGGTTTTTTTCCCATTCTTTGCCCTTAATTATCTTACTGACCAGAATACCTTCCTCTGTTTACCTTGTGCCTGTTCAGTCTGTATGGACTGGCTTATTTGGTGCCTTTTTAAGAGTGCAAATGCATGGATGGTAGACTTACTTGCCCATTATATTTGGGGATCTGGATCTGGAAGACTGACATGATGCATAATTTTGCTTTGAATTAAAGAACCCTTGCCTGAACTGCAACAGCAATAAATATACAGCTTTCTCTGGGGGGAAATCATGCTCAGGGAGTTGTGGTTAATGTCTTGATGTCCAAGTGGACGTTAGTGACAAGTGGAGTATTCTTGGGACTGGTGCTCTTTAACATCTTTGTTGTTGACATGAACAGTGGATTGAGGGCACCCTCAGCAGCTTTGCCAAGAGCACCAAGCTGTGTGTGCAGTTGACACACTGGAGGGGAAGGGGAGCCATCCAGAGGCATCTGGACAGGCCTGGGAGGTGGGCCTGTGTGAACCTCATGCAGTGCGACAAGGCCAAGGGCAAGGTCCTGCAGCTGGGTTAGAGCAATCCCAAGCACACATGGCAGGCTGGGTGGAGGAGGTACTGAGAGCAGCCCTGGGGAGAAGGGCTTGGGGCTGCTGGCTGATGAGAAGCTCTGCATGTCCTGGCAATGAGCTCTCACAGTTCATAAAGCCAACCCTGTCCTGGGCTGCATCCAAGGCAGCATGGCCAGCAGGGTGAGGGAGGGGATTCTGCCTCTGTGCTCAGTGCTGGTGAGAACCCACCTGGAGTGCTTTGTTCAGCTTGGGGTCTCCAGTTTAAGAAGGACATGGACCTGTTGGAGCAAGTCCAGAGGAGACCAGGAAGATGCTCACAGGGCTGGAGCACTTCTGCCAAGACAGGCTGAGAAAGTTGGGGCTGTTCAGCCTGGAGAAGGGGACTTCTAGCATCTTCCAGTACCTGGAGGGAATACAAGAGAGCTGAAGGACTTTTGACAAGGGCGTGTAGTGATAGCATATGGGGGAATTACCTTGAAATTAAAAGAGGTATGTTCAAATTAGATCTAAGGAAGTAATTCTTCACTCTGAGAAAATTGTGAGGGTGGTGAGGCATTGGAGCACATTTCCCAGAGACATTGTGGATACCCCATTCCTGTAAGTGTTCAAGGCCAGGTTAGATGGGGCTTTGAGCAACCTGTTCAAGTGGAAAGTGCCAATGCTCACGTCAGGGGTGTTGGAAATTGATTACTTTTATGGTCCCTTCCAACCAAAACATTCAATGATTCCGTGATTCTGAGCTGAGAGGGAATGCTGTCCTGATCTCATGCAAAATAATTGTTAAATAATTGTAAGGTGAATTATGTAAAAAAAATACTTGTTTTTTCTTTTTTTTTTCTTAAAACCAGCACATAACATGACAAGATGCTTGCAAAACAAATAAGTAAGGTAGTTAAATGAAATCCCACCTTATGAAATTGCTGTAATAGTGTTCCCTGGATGATTGGTGAATACTCCTAATCTGTGCAAATGCTCATTTGAAAAAATCTTCTTGTAACCTGTCTGAAAAACTGCAGAATGCCCTGTCAGAGTCAATTAAGAAGGTCAGTGCTGCCAGCTGAAGTCTAAAAATATTTTGTCTAAATTTTGACAGTAAGTCTCCTCTTGGAATACCTTTGTGTCAACCTGTCTGAATCTTGTGTGCTTTGAGGATCTGAATCTGTGTCATCTGAAATGCAGGGTAATAGTCCAGGATTTGGACAATCTTTCTTTTTCATGATAATCTCAAAAATTTGTGTGGGTTTCAGATACTGTTTCTGTCAGAAATGGGTGTAATGAGTTCCAAATTTAATTAACATGACTGAAAAAAATCTAATTGAAGTTATTAATAATGTTTAAGATATTTATGTAACATTTTTAATTCTAAATATCAATATTTTATCCTATTAAAAAAAAAAGCTGTAGGAGGTAATAAAAATTAAAATTCTAGGGAAATCAAGAATTTGGAAAATTTTGTAAACCAGATTAATCTTAAAATGTGAAATGAAATTTTGAGAAGCTGGAAACATTGATTATAATCCCATTTTCCTAGCAGCACTTGGTTTCTCCCCTGTGAAATACACTGGTGTGCATTCTGTTTCTATTAGCTTTTATGTCCTTGCTCTGGCATTGTCTGGCTGGCAGGAGTAGCTAGCAAGGGTGTCCAGCATTCATTCATCTTTGAGAGGGATGAACAGGTTCAAATTTCACTAACTCTAATCTAAATCCCTATGACTGATATTTAGGAAAAGGAATTTTTGTCTTCTGGCCTTATTTTCAAAACCATTTTACATTAATGAACAGTATTTTCTGCAACAATAGAAGGGATCTTGGGCAAAAAGAAACTCCAAACTTTTTGTGTGAGTAGGTAGGTGAGAACTGGATCACATTGCAGTGGAGAGAGGAAGAGTGGGAATGGTCACTATCAATTTCAATTTAATTAGTACATTTTTATATTCTTGTCAAAACCTCTTCTCTCCTAATTATAACAGATCTGGCTTGTATTTGCTTAGGTGCTCAATTCAGCTTTTCTGACTTAACTCTGGTCCTGTTAGGCTTACACAAATGGCTGCAGTGAGAAGGGTGGAAACACCCAAATGGAAGTATCCAGAGGTCCATAGGTTTTGAACATCTGTGTCTTGACTAGAGTGAAATTTGTAGGTGCACCAAAGCACTTAAATAAATGCCTAAATGTAATTTCCAGAGTCTAAAAGGGTGAAAAGCCTTGGTTTAATTTGATTGAGTTTTTCCTTGGTGATAAAGAAATAGAACACATGCAAACACATGTTCCACTAAATTAAACTACTGTTTTTCACTGTTTGCAACTAGACCCCAAGAGTCAGGGAAACTCATTGCAACATCAGCAAGCCAGTTTGCCACATGTCAAATTGTGCTCTATCTGTCGACTTCAGAGTCAGAGCAGCCCATGTGTGTTATTTAGAAACATTTAGAACAGTTGATGAAGCAGGACGAAGGGAGGTTCTGGTCTAATATATTTTGATGTGTGGTTTAAAGTGCACCAAAGCTGCTGCTCCTCCTTGCATTTAAAACAATGCAAAAACTCCATGTCTGAGTGCTCTGGAATTTAGTCCTCAATGGTCACAATTTTTCTTCACAAACTGGGTCAGCAGAAGAAAGGATTTTGGTTGTTTGGATTTATTTTTGGTGTTTATTTTATGGGTGAGGACAGGGGCAGAGAGAAGGTCAAGGAACTTTTTTTGAAATTTCTTCCAGTTCCTTTGTTTTTGTGCTAGTTACTTGGTAATGTAGCATTCATGGCCTTCAGTCAAAGGGCTTTAACTCTTGAATAGCCACAAGTCCAAGATGGCCATGTGCTGGTCTACTCTTCCAGCAGCAGGCATCTTCTCAGTGGCCCTTAGTGAAGGGAATCCTTGGGAATGGATCCCTTGCCTGTAGGATGCAGCATTACATGGGCATTTTTGGGCAGAATCTGCTCATTGCAACCTGAATCATGTAGGTGTGTCAGGCTGGGTAGCACTGTCTTCCCTTTGCCTTGTGTGCTGCTTCATGATAGAGAAACAACATTTCTCAGATGTGCTGCTACTGCCTTGCCAGTTTTATTTTGGAGCTCTGGTTTTATTATCACTTTTTATTATTAGCAATGGAAATGGGTACATTACCAGTAGAATTAGCCTAGTATTTAAGAAAGTGTCTGATGTTTCAGTGAAAGCCAGTCTTTCCTGATTACAATAACCTGAATTTAAGCATCCTGATTTTGTATTGTAGGGACCACAATGCTCTTGGGGCAGTGGTTAAAGCAGTCACCCAGTTCTGTTTGCCCCCACACACATAGGAGGGAGCACCCAGTTGCCTAAGAGCAGTGTCTGTAGCACTCCAGAGCATCTCCTGTACCTTTCAGCAGTGCCCAGGCTGGCAACCCCACAGTGGTTTCCTATTGAAAGAAAGCTAAAACATTCCTAGAAGCTGATAGACTGTAAAGCCAGGGAGAACAAAATATTTGCATACAGGGACACAGATAAATGTAGGGATAAATGGAGATGTAATGTTACTAGGATATTTCTTTCATCTCCTTGGATTTGCTGTCACTCCAAATCCACCTCAGATTCTGTGACCAAGAGAATCTACAGGCTGTTAACCACAAAATCTCTTTTAAGAAGAAGAGATGGAGACAGCAGGGAGTGGTTGTCATATCTCTCTCTGACCTAAACATTGTGTTTAATTTGTGCTTACATGTTACCTAAGCTGTGCTCAGATGTGCATGATGGACTCATCTGTGGCTCCAGCTAAGTGCCCTGTACTGTTTGCACCATCAGCCTTCTTGCTGGTCATAGCTACAAAGACTCTTTGACAATCCTTGCCCGTTTGCAGGCATTGATTTGGGGTGAAAACAGAGAGCTGACGTTGCAGTCAGTTGGTTTTGAGGCTGCAGCTTTGATTTGCTTTTGCCACAGGGGGATGGACTTAGTTTAAAGTTACCTTCCAGATGTCTTTCAGAAATGAGAGAAACAGGGCTTTGTATCTTTGGTGAATCTGGTAGGAAGAGCTACCCACAACTAAAGGAAAAACTAGGTATGCTTTTCCTGAGTATAGTTAATTTCTGATAGCCTGTAAAAGTAAAATGGATATCTTTGATATGCTGAGAATATACTGGACAGATAAACACTGATCCCTTGGAGTCCCAGGCAGTTGCTATTCTACTACATGTAAGAACTTCTCTCCGTCAGAGTTGATAAAAGAAAAAAAGGTATTTTGGAATTAATTAAAATATATCAAATCATAAAAACTCTTCCAGAGAATAGTATCATGAGAAATTATACTCACTGCTTCTGTAAATAGTAAAGCAGTGACTATTTAATGATTCACAGGTTTAATTACAGAGAGGATGACATCTTTATTATAACAGAATAAAAGTAATTATGCATCAGAGGAGCTGGACTCAACTGTGCTCAGTCCTGCATTCTTGGCCTGCAGCTGTGCAGAGCAGGCTGTCAAACACCCACAAGTCTGTGACAGTCTGCTTTTGTTTCACAGTCAGCTGAGCATCTGTGAGAAATGGTATCCCTCCCATGGCAGAGCAGTCTTCAATTGACCACAGCCAAAAAATTATCAGGGTGGTTTTTAAGCAGGCATGGTCTGAGACAAGAGATTTTGTATGACTGTATAGGAAATGGAAGGTGCGTCCTGATGGACTACATATCTTTTACTTATTGTAAATAATGCTTGTTTGTCAATACTGAAAAGTTAAAAAAAAATGTATTTTATGCCTTTGTAATCTATAGAATTTTTATTTGTGTGAAACATACCCAAAACCAAGCATCTTTGTAATAAGATTATTCAAGCCTCCTGCACAAAGCATTTTCAAGGCAAGTGGAATAAGAAGAACACTTCAGAAACACACAAAGTAGCTGGGCACAGTTTTTGAGAGGAAGTAAAAAATGATAAATATGCTCTTACAGTTTTTGTTGTTGCTATTTTTAGTTCAATCTGTTTTTTAAAAATTATTATTATTTAGTTCTAGCTCAATTGTCTCTGTGCCAAGAGAAAATGTGTCACTATATTCACCTGTTTCGTACTTCAATAGGTAATTTTTGTATTTGCATAGTCCAGCTGAAATGCAGAAGAAAAAAAAAGTATTGAAAGAAGGCAGAGAGAGAAGATGGGTTCAGGGAAAAAAAATCTATCTAGGCAAACTTGTCTCAGTGTTGCCAGTTTGTCCCTAAGACTGCGATTCAGGTCCTGGCTCAGCAGGAGTCTGTATAAAATCTTATCAAGCCAGGTCCAGCAACCCTTTGGATCCCACCCAGAACCTTGTGTTTGGTATGATTATAAGATGTTAAGAGTAGAATTAAAGTACCAAATGATTTAGAGAAAGTGAGAAATAATGAGAGTTTGATAGCAAAGGCTTGTTTATTCTACAAACAAATACCTCTATTTGGTCTGAATTGTTCCTCTTTACAGATAGGCATGGTGTGATTTTTTTCTGTCTGCAGGCAGCATCATCCAGCTAGTCCTGGCTCCAGAAGGAAAGATGACGGTGTGCTTTTGCTGGAGTGCATCCTTCTTTTTTTGGCACATCTTCTCCTGCTTTTCTTGTAGCTATGTGTATGTGACTGTCATCGCAGGTCAGAGTACCTCCACTTCAGACAGAAGAAGTACCACCTTGCTCATGAAAGCAATGATGTCTCCTATGTCAAGGCCTCCATGGTGTACAAATTATGGGCCTGTATTTGAACCAACCTTGTTGTTTTGGTTTTCTGAGACTATAGCAGAGGTGTAGCCCACAAAGCAAGTACTGTGGTAGAACCTGCAGTGCACTGAGTATATTCCATGAGTGAAGTGTTTGCCCTTGGTGGCAAATGACAGATAAGAGGAACAGGAGTTTTACTTCCTAGAATCATAGAAAATACAATAGGAAAGCACTCTAATACTTTCTTTTATTTATCCATCAGCCCAAGTAATCATTATGTAGACTATTTGATTGAAGTTTTTCTAATTCATCTTTTAGAAGCCCTCAATTTCACAGGTTTCTTAGGCCATCTTTTTCTAATGTTTTACTGTCTTACCTATTGGAAAACTTTTTTTATTGTCAGACTAAAATTTTCCTTTTTGTGGGTTTTAGATCTGGACAATTTTCCCAGTCTCAATGAACTTGAAAAATTTGTTTCCTTCTTCTTTGCAAATATAATTCTCGTATTTTCAAACTAATTCTGTGGGATTCTTCTGCTTTTTCTTCTTTGCATCAAAAGCCTCAGTCTCTTCACCTTTTCCTCTTGAGACACATTCTGCAGTCTTCTAGTTATTACCTCTGTTGCTTTCTTATGGACTTTGAGTGGTTCATTGTGGTGCCTAAAACTGCACACACAACTCTTGTTGAGAATTTTAATAAGTTACAGAGAGCACAAAGATTACTTCATGTGCCCTGAAGATTATATTGTTAACTTTTGTGTGACTTGTGGTTCTTTCAGATTTCTTCAGCACTGAAGATCTTTTTCCTAAGCAGTTTTTCTCCATTGAGTACTTGTAAAATTAATAATTCCTATAAGAGAGAAATATTTTTCTGAATCTTATTCTATGTTTTTGGGCTACTTTTTCAGTTTATCAGGGTCACATGGAATTTAAGTCCCAATTCCTTCCATTTTTATCAGCTGAAAATTCGATCTCTGTACATATTAATGACAAAGGACGATATGGCAGAAATATAGTTAGCACTGGGTTATGGAGACACTCCTGAGGGAACTGCACTTGATAAATCTGTCAAGTGTAAGTACTGGTGTACCTTCTTGATAATTACACTTAGACTGTGGTTCACAATGAGTTTTCTGTGTGACAAGAATTTCATCAAGGTCATTTTGGCTTAGCTTGCCCTTGAGAATGTTGTAGAACATAGCATGGCAAGCCTTACTGCTGCTGGTCTGTCTACAAGGTAATCTATTCCAGGCTAGATTCACATGGTGAATCTACTTTTTCTTTATGAGTCATTTGTATTTTTCACATCCTTAAGTCTGTTACCTGACACTTAAGGGGTGATATTTTCTCCCTCCAGGACAAAAAAGGGTGTTTCTTCTTCCATTATAAGATAATTTAATTGTAAGCCCATTTTCATTGTCATTGTAGTATGTTTTCTAGTGTTAAATCTCCTCAGAACACACTCTGGACATTCCTTAAATATTCTGAAACCTATGAACACTATGAAATAATTTTCCTTCTATGCTATCTTATATAACAGTATTTTTTGTGTTAGTCTTTTTTGAATAAAACCCCAATTCATCTTGGTATTGAAGAGGTATAGACAAACAGATATCCAGGTGGAATCTATTTGGCAGCTGTTTATTTTCCTTGCTGAGCAAGATAAAGCAGTAAGTCAAATTCAACTCTGCTTTAAATTCTGTGTGCTTCAACACATTTAAAAACTAATATTTTTCCCCCAGGTTAGCTTTTAGTAAAAACAGTAGATCATGTCATTGTAACCAGGAAAAATAAACATTTTAGAAAGTCTATTCTGTTAGTGAAACATGTAATTATTTTGGACCTCCTGCAGCTGGAAATAGTGTTGAGCTAAAGTTTTCTGGATGATGGGGCCAAGTGCACCTTCAGTCAGTTCACAGACAACACCAAATGGGGGCTGGAGTGTTGATTTGCTGGAGGACAGGAAGGCTCTGCAGAGGAATCTGGACAAGCTGGACTGATGATCTGAGGCCAATTGCATGAGGTTCAGCAAGGTCAAGTGCCCAGTCCTGTCCTTGGGTCACAACAACCCCATGCAATGCTACTGGCTTGGGACAGAGCTGTTGGAAAGCTGCCTGGTGGAAAAGGACCTGGGGGTGCACCAGGGTGTGATTGACAGCAGCTAAACATGAGCCAGGATGTGCTCAGGTGGCCAAGAAGGCCAGTGGCACCCTGGCCTGGATCAGCAATGGTGTGGCCAGCAGGACCAGGGCAGGGATTGTCCCCTGTACTGGGCACTGGTGAGGCCACACCTCCAATCCTGTGTCCTGTTCTGGGCCACTCACAACAACAGAGACAATGAGGGTCTGGACTGTGTCCAGAAAAGGGCAATGAAAATGGGGAAAGGTCTGAAGCAAAAATCTGATGAGGAGCAGGTACTGGGGTTGTTTATCCTAGAGAAAAGGAGGCTCAGGGGGGACCTTATTGCTGTCTAAAATGAAAGGAGGTTGTAGCCAGGTGGGCGTCAGCCTCTTCTCCCAGACAACCAGTGACAGAACATGAGAAAATGTCCTTAGATTATGTCAGGGGAGGTTCAAGTTGGATATTAGGAAAAAATTTCTCCACCAAAAGGGCAGTAAAATACAGGAACATGCTGCCCAAGGAAGGATCACTGTCCCTTGAAGTGTTAAAAAATCATGTCGATATGACCCTTAGGGTTGTGGTTTGGTAGTGGACACAGAAATACTTGTTTAGTGGTTGGACTTGATGATCCTAGAGGTCTTTTCCAACCTTAAAGATTCTATGACTTTAGTCTTTCATTTGGGGAAATAAAGTGACTGAGCCATGTCTTTTTAACATTTTCCATAGAGATTTTATGCTCTACCATGTCATCTAGTTATTTACTTAATGTATGAGATCTCTGTTAGCAACAGAAATGCTGCTCAGTGTCCATATAGCTGGAACAAATTAACATAGAGTCTAAGATGGATGTCCACTTGCAACATCTTACTACTGAGGCACAGGTAGACTTTGACAAACCCCAGAATCACAGAATGAATAGGTTGGGAGGACCACAGTGGGTAATCTGGTCCAACTTCCCTGCTCAAGCAGGATTTCCCTGGAGTACATGGTACAGAATGGCATCCAAATCGTTTTCCTGAATTTTTCCAGTGAGGGAGACCAGCCTCTCTGGACAATCTGTTCCAGCATGTGGTCCTCCACACAGTAATTAAGTTCTTCCTCATAAGCAAGAATAGCTTTGTCTGCATCAGGTATCTGCCAGCTCTATCAGAGAACTTGCTGAGGAGGCATCTACCCCTTCACCCAAGTCATTGATGAGTAACTAAACAACAGTGAACCTTGGGACACACCAATAGTGTCAGGCCTCCAACCAGACCCTGTGCCACTCTCTAGGATCTGCTGTTGAGCCAGTTCTTGATCCTCCTCATTGTCTACTCATCCCTGGTTCCTCAGTTTACCTATGAGGATGTTGTGAGAGACAGTGTTAAAAGCAATGTTGAAGTCAAGGTAGATAATATCCACCTGTAAGCCACATCAAATCTCCAATCTTGAATCAGTGGATTTGTGCTCCTTTTTTTTTTATGAAAGACTGTCTGTGCCAGTGATTGTATTTCCTTGAAGGAGTGTCATGGAAATCTTCCAGAAGCTCTGTTAACATATTCACAAGAATGTTTGGAGTGAAAATATCTACCTAAACATCTTCAAGTTTAATTTGCCATAGCCTACTCATATAATTTTCAACCATTGCCCCTAGGAAAGAAAAGCAACATGACACATTTTTTGATGCTAAACCTTGTAAGACTGCAAA
The DNA here is from genome assembly GCA_013400775.1 of Chaetops frenatus. Classification (NCBI taxonomy): domain Eukaryota; kingdom Metazoa; phylum Chordata; class Aves; order Passeriformes; family Picathartidae; genus Chaetops; species Chaetops frenatus. The sequence continues at coordinate 181,325 of VZTR01024226.1, forward strand.
TCATTGTTCCAATGGTCCTTCAACTATGCTACGTTTGTGTGCAATCCACTAATAGTAAACAGGATGTTTGTGGGATCAATAACAGCAGGTTATCTAACTGTTGTTTATGAAAAGACTTATCTTAAATAGTGGCAAATCTCAAAAAAAACCTGCACAAACAATTTCTTGTGCTATTGGGTTTCTTCTTTTACACATATTAATCTCTGTTATGTAAAAAAATGCATATGAAGATTTCATCCTAAGGCAACAGATATCTTTTTGGATTTAATAGCTAAAACCTCACAGTAAACAAATCTTACCAGGGGACAATCAAGTGCAGACAAGATTCAGAGGCAAAGAAAAGCATTCACAAGTTTTGGAAAAATAAACAATTAAAGTTTCTCCTCTTCCAATTACAAGGGCAAAGAAATTGAAACACACAGCATTAAAAATCTCCTAGAAAGGTTTAAATGATCTACAGTCTAGATTTTGAAATCATCTGTAGCTGGCATTTCATAGTTACTCATAACTGAGGTTCTGAGTTTCAGCTGTGCTTAACTCTGGGTTTCAAGAAACAGTTTCTCATCTGTTTGCTCCATCATTTGGAAAATCAGTTTAGATCAGGATAAAAAATAGGCTTGAATATAATAAGAGACTATTATCATAGAATAGCTGAAAAGGAACCTGGAGACTGTTGTCCACCAGCTCTGTCTAAATAAGAGTCCTCTAGAACAGGCTGCTCAGGGCCATATCTAAGTAGATTTTGTTTAATTACAAGTATGGAAACTTCACAACCCCTCTGAACAGCTTTTATTGACTCTTTCTCAATTGTTTAGGATTTTTTGGAATATTTTCCTTGCCTCTTTCTCCTTTTAGAAGTAGCCAAAATTGTTTGGGCAGCATTATTTTAAAGCCAGAAATTGTATCCCTGTGGTCAAATCCATCATGCTATTCTAAGAAATGGTCCTAGAAACAACAGGTAGGTAACTTCCAGGCCAGAAGGTACCAGAGAGCTTGATATATTTAGATTTGGATTTTTGGCCACATATTTCAGTTCTGTAGTTCAGATTACAAATATGTCATCATTTAGAAAACTTAAAATTATTTTTGTTTCTATTTTAGCTTTAGAGCTCTAGGCTGTTCAGGTTGTTTTTCTCAGAGAGTGAGTACTCTTGGTAGCATCTGTGAGTGGAATTCATTTTTCCTGTATAAAGCTCCTTTTAAATACTTCTGTGGAAATACAGGTCCTCAACCATGGAGCAGACAAGCACTCTCTTACATTCCATACCTATTATTGGATACACTTAATTCAGTCTATACTAGCGGCTTAACTTAAATATGTGCTCATTTTCCTGAGTAACAGATGTCTTTTTCAATCACAGCCCCTGAAAGATCATTTTACATAAAGAAAGAATTTTGTATATGTTTGAGAAGAAAAATTCCTCTGTCTTTATCTGATAAATTCATTAGCATATATTTTTCTGAACTACAAATATTAACATAATTTGTTCTAACTTATTTAGTTTGTATCCCCCACTTATTTTGAATATCAATTATGGCACAAGTATATGTATACACACATATAATGTGTTGCTCTTGCATAGAATATGTAATACCACAGAAGCAGACCACTGATGATTCATGAATGCAAAAAGGAATCTAGTTTTGGAAATATTCTGCAATATGTCTGCAATTCCATAGGTTAAATATTTCTTGAAGGAAGCAAGCTGTTTAAGTGGATAAACACATTCTGTATGCTTGCGTGAGATCATGCTGATTATCTCCTGCAAGCTGGTACAGGAATAATCCTGATAGTATTGAGGCTGACAGAATGTCAGGAGTTTCAGACAGAGCAAGCATAAATTCAGCTCCCTACTGCCTTTTTCATTTGGCCACAGTGGTGGGATGCTAGAGACATATATTGTCACCCAGGCTGGTCATATTTCAACCATTATCAATTTGAGGACAGTTTGAGGCAAGTCAGGTGTCTGGAAGTCCAAATACTTCACTTTGGAAACATTGCTTGAGGGGAGTTGATAAGGTAAAAGGCCAGAGTGGGTGGGAGACCATGTATTTAAGAGTTATCTAAGATGGAAGTGAGTTCTCCAGCCAGCTGAGCCGTGAAGTGCTAGAAGAGCCTTTCAGTCAGAGAAGAGCTATTTGCACAAGAGTTGCTCAGAACAATATGTGAGGTTTTCAGCTAGGATAAACATGCTAACCTCTCATTCCCTGTGGAGGCAGCAGGAGATACAGCTTGTGACAGAGGTATGGAAATTAGTTTGGAAAATTTACTTTATCTTTTTCACTAGAGAGATGACTCCTTTCCATAGCCTGAAATAGCCTCTTTTCCAACCTACATCGGCTCCATGTCCTGATTAAAAATGAAAGCTTTAAATTAATGAATTTAGAGGGTCTTTTTTCTTATGATGAATCTCTGCTCTGACATGGAGCTACACTTCTGAGCACAAAGCATGTCTCAAAATGCTAACCAGGACATCACTGGCCACCTGCACAAGATTTAATAGCAAATCTGCTGCGTGCAAAACCACTCCATCCAAAAGGGCTCTGTTCAAGATTCAGCACAAGTTGGAACAAGAATATTCTACAGGTTCAGAAGGCTCTTGGTTAAATACGTTCATGGGCTGTGGCACTGGACAAGGATGAACAGATACTTGTCTGTTAGTTATCAGGACAGGGTCCTTACTGAGACACAGTAGCAACCCTGGCACCCCTGTTTTTCCTGCACCAAAACTTTTGTGGGCAGTCATCCTGCATTTCAGCAAGAGGGCTTTTATATGAGCAACTCTTCAAATTCCTGACTTTGCATACGGGTACAATCCAGTTATACATCCCCAAAACTGGGAATACTAGAATATGGTACATTCTAAAACTATGTCTTAGCAGCAGAGCTAACAGAATGAAACACTCTGTTAAACCCAGCCACTATCTCTCATGATTTTGCAAATCTTCATCTTGCTATGTTCACTCCCCCATGTTGGTAGAGCTTGTCAGGACATACCTAAAGGATCTCTTGAGTGCTGAAACTTGGGAATGTGTATGAATATTTTCTTGTGTGCTCTTCTTCTGGGAAGTAGGAGTATCAGATGTCACTGGGGGACTTTATCTACACTCCAAAACAGGCACACAGGCAAACAGCTGAAATAAAAAATGGGACCTTTATTTTACATCCTTTCTAAGTGTTTTCTAGCATTAAACCTGACTTAAAACTTCAACAGACTCCAGTGAGATGGCTTAACATATGGATGAAAGTGGGATCAGAAATTAGATCCAACTTTAGGATTTAGCTAACTCTGTAGGGTGACAAATTGTGTAGATTCAGGTAATTTTCATTGTCACAAAAATTCAGCAATGTAAGCAAGTTTGTAACAGAATTTTTCCTGTTGTGTCTAAGGTACTTAACTCCTACAAAGAGTTTACTCTGTATCCCTGTAAAATCCTACAGCGATAGAGATTCCCAGCCTGAAATTGCAAGGTAACTGCTGCCTAATGAAGGATTAAAATTGCTATTCTATACTAAATATGCATGTGAGTTTCTAATATGAGACAAAAATACTTAGCAATCTGCTGATTACATTTAATTAAGGAATTGATGAATAAAACCAACCTAGAAATGAAAACTTTACAGTTTGCAGCATAAGAGAAATTGCAAAATTCCATCCTTTAATGCTTTTCAGGCTTGGGCATCACCAGAAACATTCTCCAGAGGCCAGACCTTGTACTTTTCTTTTGCTTAAAGAGTCCCTGGAAATTGTCGATAAATAGGATTTCTGTTTGCTGACATATGAGGCTTTACTTGTTTGTATTTCTTTTTTCTGGACTTTAGCTAAAAGAAAGCTTGTATTTGAGTGCCAGAAATTAGTAATTGCTCATTTCTTTGTAAGATCGTTGTGGCAGACTGGATTCATCTGTTGAGAAATAATGTCAAGTAGAAATTGAAAGAGCAGTCAGGCTGTAATTATCAAAAAGAAATATTCTCCCTCCTAAGCTTTAACTGAAAAGGCCACTTGGCCTTAAGAAACAAAAAAGGTGTGAGAGTTGCCATAACATATCTGGAAGAAATTAGATTCTTTGCCTTGGACAAACATAGATAATTTTTTCTGGAAAGAATTAGAGTGACTTTTAAGAGTAATTTTTCATCCATTGTCCTCAGTGTTTGGGAAGTATGAATCAACATTTATTCTACACAGGGATACTAAGGCTAATTATCCAAAAGAGTGGATCCTTTATCTGGATCCATCATTGCTTTTAAGCTCATGTGGTTTTTAACAAGTAATCCATCCTTCTGACTTAAGTGGGTTTGCTACCATGCCTGCAGAGGGGTTGCTCATATCATGATTTAACAGGAGCTGATATGAAAGATGAAGATACTCAGTCCTCAGTCAGGAAGTTGAAATGGATGTAGACAGTGGTGTTCCTCTTACCTTACTGTGAATGCCTGTAGCTGAACAACTCATCCTGTGTTCCTCCTCTCCTAGAAGAAATGGCCACTTCTAGGGCACAATTCATCTGACTTTTCATGGTGGGTTGACCTTGGCTGGGCACTAGATGCCCACCAAGCCACTCTTTTACTCCCTCTCCTCAGCAGGACAGGAGAGAAAATGAGGTGAAAAGCACATGGGTCAAGATAAAAGCCGTTTAAGAAATAAAAGCAAAGACCAAATGTGGAAGCAGAAAAAAGCAAACTCAGTTTCTTCTCTACTTCCCATCAGCAGGTGATTTCCATCCACCTCCCTGGGAGTATGGTCTTGGTATGTGCAGTTGTTTCTTTGGAAGACAAATGCCTTAATAATGAATGCCTCTCCCTACCACCTCCCTCCTTTTTCCTAGCTTTTATTGCTTAGCAAAACTATGTCATGGAAAATCTCTTTGTTCAGTTTGGATCAGCTGTCCTATGTTCCCTCCCAGCCTCTTGCCTACCTCCAGATTACTGTGCTTGGGAATCAGTGGTGGTTGGATTGTCATCTTGATCCTGTGGGATCACTGCCCAGCAGCAGTCAAAGCCTTGGTGTGCTATTTTCTTCTGGATGAGATGGACCTTGGTCTGAGAGTGCCTTTCTCACTGTGGACTGCAAAATAGAAAGTTTGTTGGGATGCAGACACCCCAGAGGTTTCTCCTCTATTACTTTGGATTTAGGAATATTCTAACCCACCAGACCTGTGGTGGATGGGATCAATTTTTAAATAATTACTTTTATCAGAAGTTAGGAAGCAAGAAAGGTTTTATGGTTCTTTGTAATCAGAAATGTGTCACAGGTTTTTACCTGACTGTAAACACAGAAATAATCTTTGCAGCTGCAAGTGCCTAAAACAAGGGTGCAAGGACTTTTCCATCTGCTGGACTTGATGAAGGTTGATGCAATCACCACATTCTGCAATTATCACTTGACAACAGCAGATTAATACCTACAGTGGATGCTATTAATGCATGCTTAAAGAGATGAATACTCTTGCTAATGAATCCCAGTAGTCTCAGACATCTGAGGAAGGTTTCTGTGTGTGCATGTGCTTATGAAAACAAAAGCAAAGCACCAGGGGTTATAGGAAAGCTATTATCAACCCTCTGAAAGCTGTAAATCAAAGACAAATAAAACTGCTTCCAGTTGGTCTTCCAAGTCTGGAAGTTCTACTATGAATAGGTATTTAGTGTTTGGACTGACATATATAAAGTTTAATTTCTGCCCCAATGTATTGAAGACACTGACAGTGTAGTAAGGCATGGTGGTCCAGGACACATGGGTTTGTCATTGCTAGTAAGAGGCCACTGACTGCAGGAATCTATCCTGGCATAAACCCATTTTGCATGCTGCTTTGGCAAGCAGTTGACAATTTCAGGCCAACATTAGGAAAGTTCAGGTGTCTACAGTTTAATCAGATGCCTTATGCACTACTCTGAACCCTCAGTCTCAGTAGGGAATTATTTCCACCTAGTTTAACTGAATTGTATAATCATGGTTTGCCATGGTATATATTTTAAAACTTGGCTTTACCATATACAGAAAACCCCAGCTAATTACCCTGAGTAAAGAAAAAAGGCCTTGAGTAAGAATAATATATTGTGGAATAATAACTGTGCAAAAATAACCTCAGAAACCCCAAAACAGAGAAGTATTG
>VZTR01024226.1:187990-203028 GCA_013400775.1 Chaetops frenatus
GGGTTGACCTTGGCTGGGCACTAGATGCCCACCAAGCCACTCTTTTACTCCCTCTCCTCAGCAGGACAGGAGAGAAAATGAGGTGAAAAGCACATGGGTCAAGATAAAAGCCGTTTAAGAAATAAAAGCAAAGACCAAATGTGGAAGCAGAAAAAAGCAAACTCAGTTTCTTCTCTACTTCCCATCAGCAGGTGATTTCCATCCACCTCCCTGGGAGTATGGTCTTGGTATGTGCAGTTGTTTCTTTGGAAGACAAATGCCTTAATAATGAATGCCTCTCCCTACCACCTCCCTCCTTTTTCCTAGCTTTTATTGCTTAGCAAAACTATGTCATGGAAAATCTCTTTGTTCAGTTTGGATCAGCTGTCCTATGTTCCCTCCCAGCCTCTTGCCTACCTCCAGATTACTGTGCTTGGGAATCAGTGGTGGTTGGATTGTCATCTTGATCCTGTGGGATCACTGCCCAGCAGCAGTCAAAGCCTTGGTGTGCTATTTTCTTCTGGATGAGATGGACCTTGGTCTGAGAGTGCCTTTCTCACTGTGGACTGCAAAATAGAAAGTTTGTTGGGATGCAGACACCCCAGAGGTTTCTCCTCTATTACTTTGGATTTAGGAATATTCTAACCCACCAGACCTGTGGTGGATGGGATCAATTTTTAAATAATTACTTTTATCAGAAGTTAGGAAGCAAGAAAGGTTTTATGGTTCTTTGTAATCAGAAATGTGTCACAGGTTTTTACCTGACTGTAAACACAGAAATAATCTTTGCAGCTGCAAGTGCCTAAAACAAGGGTGCAAGGACTTTTCCATCTGCTGGACTTGATGAAGGTTGATGCAATCACCACATTCTGCAATTATCACTTGACAACAGCAGATTAATACCTACAGTGGATGCTATTAATGCATGCTTAAAGAGATGAATACTCTTGCTAATGAATCCCAGTAGTCTCAGACATCTGAGGAAGGTTTCTGTGTGTGCATGTGCTTATGAAAACAAAAGCAAAGCACCAGGGGTTATAGGAAAGCTATTATCAACCCTCTGAAAGCTGTAAATCAAAGACAAATAAAACTGCTTCCAGTTGGTCTTCCAAGTCTGGAAGTTCTACTATGAATAGGTATTTAGTGTTTGGACTGACATATATAAAGTTTAATTTCTGCCCCAATGTATTGAAGACACTGACAGTGTAGTAAGGCATGGTGGTCCAGGACACATGGGTTTGTCATTGCTAGTAAGAGGCCACTGACTGCAGGAATCTATCCTGGCATAAACCCATTTTGCATGCTGCTTTGGCAAGCAGTTGACAATTTCAGGCCAACATTAGGAAAGTTCAGGTGTCTACAGTTTAATCAGATGCCTTATGCACTACTCTGAACCCTCAGTCTCAGTAGGGAATTATTTCCACCTAGTTTAACTGAATTGTATAATCATGGTTTGCCATGGTATATATTTTAAAACTTGGCTTTACCATATACAGAAAACCCCAGCTAATTACCCTGAGTAAAGAAAAAAGGCCTTGAGTAAGAATAATATATTGTGGAATAATAACTGTGCAAAAATAACCTCAGAAACCCCAAAACAGAGAAGTATTGCAAGAAGAAACAGCACCCTTAACATCAGCCTTCTTGTTAGGGTTCACCCCAAGCTAAGAATCACAAGGCAGCAAATCTCATCAATCATCATAAGGCAGCAAATGAAGCCAGAGACACCCAAGGAATGGGGGCAGGGCTTGCTGTGATGGGTTTGATGAGAGCAATGAGCACTGGGCTGTGGCTGGCTTGGACACAGGGTAGCCCTGGGGCAGCTTTATGTGAATGCCTCCTGTCCGTCAGGAATGGATGAAGATTCACCCTGAGTACCACAAACTGTCTAAGGTGTTACTGCAGAGAGCAGTGGACACAGATTGGAGATCCTGTATATCTCTCTGTCATCTTCTTCTTTCCTCTCTCTGGTAGGCTTTGTTCTTTAATTTGTTAGAGTTGCCTATTGTGAATGTTTGTACCCATCACATTTTTGTCACACAGTACATACAGGTGCAGAAGTTCTCGGTTCCCCCCTTACCTACACAAGGCATACTCCAGGTCTGACCTCGATCAGTGCAGGAGTGATTCTGCCTTCCAACACAGGTAATAAAGGCTCCCTGCCTCTCACCAGTCATCTCCAGTCTCTGGCATCCCATTGTTTGTCAGTTTCACATCTCTGATGCTCTGAAGGACTGATTTTTCCACCAACCTCTGCCTCTGGCTTCTTTCTTCAGTAGCTGTTGCATCAAGATGAAAGAATGTGAAATAAATCTTCAGCAATTTCCTCTCTCTCTTGGCAATAGAAGGAGATTTTTGCAGGAATGATAAGCCTTGGCTGCCTTCATCTGGACTGCCCTTTCCCTCTGCCACACAACCTCCTGCTGCCTCTACAGGAAGGCACTAGAAGACATCCATGGGCTTCCTAGGCCAGGGCCAGCTCTTGGCTCCTACAAAACTACAAGCATTTGAAAGCAGATCAGAGTACAGAAGAAAGAGCTTGCAAACATCCAGCAGGCTTAGATGCTTCCTTCTTCTGATGACTGTAAAGGGTAAAAAAGATTAATTGATTGGAAGAAACTCATACTTATTTAGCTTTACAGCTGGATGCAAATGGTGGTCTTCACAGTATGCAACTGCTGAAGCACCCATAGCAGCTTCCCTAAGACCCCACATCCAATCAATTTCAGAAGCAGCATTTTTATTTATTTTGGGAGTAGGCTCTAAGAATTGTATATAGATTTCTTTTCAAATATAACTATGTCTCAATCTGTCAGTAAGGGCAAGATAAACATACCTACAAGTTTCATTCAAGGATACCATTTCTCTGCTAAAATAGATGTCATTCATCACAACAATAGATTCTAGAAATAGGAGTCTCGTTGTGACATTGTGGAGCATTAGTACACTAAATTACTGCCTTTTTCAGAAAATAATCACTGAGCCAAAGCAGTAAATAGCTGATATTAAAGCACAAAATTTCTTTTTATATTTAATTTACTAAATATTTCTATTCTATTGTTCTTCCTTTGTTGCCTTCTCACAGCACTAAAGAAACCCATTTCTTCCTTTGCACTCTAACGAAAATGAATTTTCTTTCTGATATTAGTGTGGATGCTGGAGGCACCTCCTTCTCTACGGGGCTAAAAACCAGCCTGCAGTTCAATTCTGTTCTCACCAAAAAGGGTGATTCAGCTTCCCAGTAACTGCATTAAGATGGATATAAATCCTTTAACTTTGCTTCAGGCAAGAACTTGCAGCATTACACAGACAAGATTGACTCCTTCTTTCAGCACTTTACGAGTATTATAACAAAAATGTTGTTTTTCCTTTTAAATGCTAGCAATTTTAGGGGAAGCACTACACTGGGATCTTTACCAGTGCTTCTGAGGAAGGGTCACCCTTCAGATGCAATGGTGGTTTAGTTCCATTTCAGAGCATAGAGATACCTGTGCCTACCACTTCTGAAAAGGAAATCCCAGATTCAACTCCTTTCTCAACTTCGATATCTATACGTGTATGGTTGCTGGAGAACACACAACTGGTGCAAGGTGCCAGACCAATACCTTATCCTACTTTCCCTTAGCATTTTCCTAACCCATATGGCAGCTGCAGGCACCAGTGTTCCTCACAGGCACTCCATAACTCCAGCCACAATGGCTGATTCACTCCAAAAAAAGGTAGAAATAAAGTTCAAGGTTCACCCATTAATGCTGCTGCTGTTACTCTCTGGCTGGAGTCCTCTTTATTGGTTGCTTTCTTTTGGAGATAAGTTCCAGGCCATCACTGGGATTTCAGAGGTCTTATTTAGAAATGTATGAAACACATGAATGCCCATCCTCCACAAAGGTCTGCTCACCACCTGTCTGACATTTAGCCAAAAGCCTCCTGCAGGAAGAGTAAGAAAATTAATATGCTGAAAGGTTATCAGCCCTTTCTCTGTCGTTTTAGACTAATTTTCAAAAAAACCAGATCGTTTCCTGATTATTTCTATCTACAGGAATCCTGAACAGACCATGGCAATTCCACGGGTGAGGAGGACCAGGGTACAGCATCAAAAGAGTCACCACCACCCTCTAGTCTCCCAAGAAGCAGCCAAAGAGAAGTGGAAGCCCAAAGGCTGTTCTTCCCTACTAACCCACTGGTACAAACCTTGAACTGTCTTCGGTACAGGACAGAGATGCAGAAGGACTTTCAGCTGTGTCTTCATGTCCAAATCCGTCACAGCCAGAGCTCATGGGTGAAGCAGTAACACTGACGCATTTGCTCTCTGCAACTTGAAAAAAGTAATTGGATTTCTGCATTTCGTGTCTCCCTCTCTGCACAACAGGGCTAATAATAACCTCCTCCCCACTGCGCCGGGTTTGTTGCATTAGTAGCTGTCAAATATCTGTAGAAGGGGAAGTGGTTGTTCAAGGGTACACCTCTCTGGCACAGTACAGCACAATGTAAAGCTACATATTCAGGAGAGTGTAATTAGGCCTTGCTCTACCCTGGTAACAAGCTCATGGGGAACATGAGGAATGCCATCCAGAAAGGAGCTTTGCAGTAGCAGCGCTCAAAGTTTCCAAAGCCTGATGAGTGAGTAACCCATGTTCAAGTACCTGCTCTGGAGCTCAGACACCAACACCTTCCCTCCCTGACTCTTCTCCCTAACACCACTTATTAGTTTTTGGCTTGTTTTTAACCCCTTTCCCATGCATCCATCTGATCCTGAACCTACTCGGGACCCACTGCACCTTGGAGTTGCCCCCCTTTTTTTCCCAGATGGCTTCTCTCACAGACATCCTCAGTCTGTGGCCTCAGGAGCATGGCAAAGGGAAGCCAGAGGCATGGTTAGCAGTCTGGGTAAAAGCTTGACAAGAGTTGTTAAAATTTACATATAGAAGTAACTCTTTTCCAGAACTGTAACTGTGGAATAAGAATTCTGTTTTGGACTCAGCAGTGCCCAATCTCCCCATGCTGTGCACACATTCCTTGTGCCCAGGCAACTCACTGCAATCCTTGTTGCAGCCATAGCCCCCTCATTTCCAGCTGTTGGCTCTGTGTCTTCCCTTTAATGAAGGGAACTAGCCAAAGGAAATTCATTATCATTTGAGAGGATAAAAATGCCATTTTCAAAGCTTTCAAAATCCATTCAGGGTGCTGTAGGGGTTGGAGTTATTTTACTGAACTGAAGTGAAGTGAACGAAGCTGCAGCATAGAAATTAATTCAGAGGGAAATTTCAGTAGCTGGAAAAATTGCTGAAAGGTTCACATTCCTGGTATGAATTTGGTGTCCATTATGGTTTATATCTGTACTATTCGGGTGTTTCTCAGTGTATTACTGAAGATCAGAAAAAAACATATGAATTGGTCCTGTTCCTCCAGAGAACTTTAAGCAGTAAAAGAGCAAAACATAGCAAATGCAGCAGCAAAATTTCATTGGGGCACTTGCATACTGAATTTCCCTGATTATTGCAGCATATTTCTATATGAAATTCTGACAGCAAAATGAAATACCAGCAAAAGAGTGGGAAAGAAGTAGTAGATAAAGTATGGTACTTTATGGAAGAATTTAAATGCAGTTCTTAATTTAGGTTTTTAGTAGGATAATACAGCAGGAAGCAATTAGAAAGGTAGGGAGAAAAGAAGATTTAGTTCATGTGCTGGTCTACTTAGCATTAATCCCATCCACTGTTTTTGTTCATATTAATCAGCACATTGTAATTACTGTGTTGTCTCTGTCCTGGTGCTTCTGATGCTGTCACTTCCTGTGACAGCACTGCATGAAGATTCAGAAGGGTTTGATATGAAATGAAACATCCAAGTTGAAATACTGAAACTCATTAAATTGGGAACTAAAATAGACTAGAATAAAAATTCCCACAAATTTCCTTAAAAAAATATGCTCACATTGATATCCAGACAAAGGTATGTCACTGCTGTGTTTCTGCCCTCAAATTGAGCTGTCACAGGAAGCCTTAGCACAAGGGCATGAAGTAGTAAATATTTGTGTCCTTTTACATGAAGGGCTAAGTATAGTAGAGTAACTTACACCTTCCAGTTAATCCAGGGCTGAAGTATATTCTTTAGATGGCACCTGACTAAAGTGCTCCTCCCACTAAGTGCACATCAGGGGCATTCCCATAAGTGCTCCACTCCCAAAGAGGCAAATTACACAGTAAAAGTGTGAATACTCTATTAGAAGTCAGCCCATGGCACAAGATAATTTGGAATCCAAGTCCATTCCTCTTGCACCCAGATAGCCATGGGAACCTTTATTCTTGAAACCAACTAAATGAGAAGGAAGGCAGCAGTTTTACAGCATAGGTTACAAGAGGGAAAGCATGGACAACTTCCAGGGTATGACAAAGGATCAGAAATAATTCTGGGATGATGTTGGTGAAATCTTTCCAATGACACAATAGCATTTTGAATGTTTCATCCTTTTGCTTTCCTCTGTCTAGTTGTGCCATTCCGCACCCTCTCGCCCTCCCTTTTTTTTCTGGCTCTCCAGTCCATTAGGCTGCAATCCTTCTGCAATCCTACTTCTCCCTCCTACAGAGCTGAGTGAGGATGTTGTAATCAGCACTTCAGACAGCTTTTCAGAAGAAACTGCCAAAGGATTTTAAGAAAAATTATATCAATGACTGCAAAAGACTCACTGTAAAGTGCTTGTAATCAGCATGAAAATTATCTGCAATATAATTGCAAAAGACAGACTTAAAGTGTGTGTTTTGATGAATACAAACAGCAGAGTGCCATTCATGACAGTTTCCCTCACCTAAGATAAACCTTTGAATGCTCACAGCGCTCAACCCATGCAATAGTTTCAGTGCTCAATCAACATCACAGTCCATTTTCCAGAGTGGTATATGGGCCATGGGCTTCTGTACACCACAGGAGGCACTGGGACTCTCACTGCTCTCTGTGTCCTGAGGATCAGCATCCTACCGAGCTGCCACAGGGAACACATGCTAAGAGAGTCTAGAAAGCTAAGAAAGAGATGGCTGACCTAGAAACCACACAACAAGTTAGCAGAGGCAGGAAAAAATTATGTTCTTTTAGCACATGATGTGCCAGCTGATCAGGCTGCACTACCATCCAGTTGAATCATCTTCTACACTAGTATGGACCAATGTTGAGCTGAGTATGGTTATGTGGCCACCCAGAAATATAAATTGCCTATTTTTGCATGAGGTAAATGAAAGTTCCCTTCCTCTGCCTGAGGAATTCCCTTGTTTGAAAAAGCAATCTGTAATTTCCCACAGACAGTTGAAAACCTCTCTTTCACACTCCAAAGCACTCATAAAACAAGAGACAGAAAATCACATGGTCCAGAATCACTCTTAAATAATCTTCTACCCCTCTAACAATAAGTCATTAATAATTGCAGAATAGTTTTGAACGATCACGTTACCTAGTTATTCTGCAAATTACTGTTAGTTACACCAAATGGGTTCAAATATTTCAAATTTCCTCTTAAAACCAAACAAGAATGACACATCTTTGACTTGAGAAAATGAAGTATGGCAACATAAAAAATAAAAATATTTATTGCTCTTAATCTCACTGCAACTTCAGCAATAAATGAATCCCCTCACTCTTCAGTGTGCATAATCAAACAAAAGGCAAATGTGCCTTGAGTAGATAGCTTCCCCTTCCAATGCTAGTCCATTTCTGCTTATAATTTAATTGTACTTAAAATTGGTTTACTTTGCAAACCTACAGAAATATCAATTTCACCAAATTTTAGTCAGCTGCATGTGGACTTGCCCCAAATATTACTCGCAGTGAGTGAAAATAACTTAAAAATTTTTGGTGACATTCTTCTTATCTAATCTATATCTCTGTGAAATGTCATGACTTTAAACACTACCACTTTCCCAGGCATTGGTATCAACATGGACTTTCTCCAACTCTTGAGAAACTGCTAATCACACTGGTCTGAGAGACCTGGAAAAATTCAGCTAAACAGTTTAGCAGCCAGTTGTGTAGGAATCAGACCTGTGAATATGGTGTAAAACAGGCTGCTATTAGACACCGGGATGTTGATAGCACATCTTTTAATATGTGGTTTAGTTTTCCTGTCTTGTTCATTGGTCTGTGGTAGAGCAATAACCATGAACAAAGCCAAATTCAGCACAACTTGGCTCAGTAATTTGTGTTGGAATAACATGATTAAAAAACCACTCAATTTTATCCTGAGGTCACTATAAAAGCTGGAGACATGAAGCTTTGGTCCAGCTAAGTTTTGTAGAAATTGCTGAAGCATTGTGAAACCTTGGCTTGTTTTTCTCCTTCTGCAGGAGCAGAATTTCTGTCTAGTACCTCAGTATGGGCTATGCTTGGAGAACTAAACCGAAGTGATGTGGTTCAGAGCAGAATGAGGATGAGCAGAAAGGGCCATATGGAGACAGGGCTGTCACTGCTATGGAACCCCGGGCTCTCCTGTGGCTGCAGGTGGCTTAACTCCCCAGGGCAACCCCTTAACTTCCCATACTCACAGTTTAGCTTTACAGTACGTTTGTTTCTTTCCATTCCTGCTCCCCCACCCTCTAAAAGCATAACTGGAGCATTTCTATTTATTATATGTCTTTCTGCTTTCATTTAAAATTGCGTTCCATGATTCTGTCCCCTCTGAGCTTGTTCACAATAAGAAATGTAAACTCTGCTTATTTCTTCATGCAAGTATTTCTGTTTCAACAGCCCTATAATCCCTTTTCATCTTTGCTGTCCAGTATAAGGCAATCATCCCCATTTTCTGCATCTTTCCATTTCACAAATAAATATACAAAATTTGGGCCAACTTTTCATAGTTGCACTGATTTTATAATGAAGGATTTCTGAGTGTTTTATGTATGACTTAATTTTCAGATAAATCCTAAATGGGAGGTGATTCATTACATGGTAATCTTACATGTTAAACATGATATGAATGTGTAACATAACAAGACAGATAATAATCAGCTTTAAAAATTAGGTTAGAAGAATGACTTTAAGTGTCTCCTAAAATGAAATGGGAGAAAAGGTTAGCAAGGTCATTTATGCAATAAAATAGTTATTGTGAGAAGGAGCCCTTCAAGAAGAAATTAAGACAAGGACAGACATTAACACATGTAATGATAAAACCCAAGAAGATTAGGGCACAAGCTACAAAACAGTAATAAGCCAACCCAGCAGTATCAGCACTGAAGATGACTGATCTGTGGAATAAGGTATAAAAGCAGAATCAGGATGTCCTGCTTTGAATTTCTTTTACACTTCTTTCTTGCCACTCAATTCACCTTCATTTCTACTTCGATTTTATGACTATTCTATTTCCTCAGCTTGCAAAAGACAATGCTTCTTCGAGGGCTCAGTAAGTTGTGAGGTTTTTATGAGTTATTTTTGATCTACTCATTAGAAAATTTGTGAGTCTGTGTTTGAAACTTCACATTTCATGTTCTTTTCAATTTGATTTTACTGTTTAATATCTATGTCATTTAGTTTGAATTTTGTTAATATCCTAGCTATTGGATCTCATTGTCCTCTGCTATAATAAAAAGCCTCATTATATTGCATAACATTCCTCTGAGCAGGTCAATTTAGATAATCTTCAACATGGAAGGAAAAATATCTAATGCCATTTTATTTCATGTGTTTGGAGAAGAAGCAGGGTTTAGCTGTTAATGGAGAGAGACAGGCACCTCTACATTACAATTTCTCCTACGAATTTAAGACTGAGCTCTCTAGAATTGACTGACTCTGGAAGGAACTTAAATCACTGAATTGGAAGGAACGATCAAATCTTAAAATGGTGTATACAAGGTGTGATGAATTCTGACTTGGCAGGAGGTAGGAGCTCATTTTTTTAAACACACAATAAAAATGAATAGTGCACAGATTTGAAAGTTCTGAAAACAGTGCTAAGTAAGGATTGAAAAGAGCTCCTGAGATAAAATTTTAAAAATCTAGCCATTAAAATTTTAATTTTGATTGTCAAGTCTGTGACAGTTTGTGATAGCTTTATCGTATAGAGTGGTAGATTAGGGAATAGGTAGAGATAATACAATTTTACTGTGGTAAAAAACTATGACACCTGAATTTATAATACATGAAACAGAGTTGAATGCCATGACTTTTGCAAGACCATCATGTTGACACCAGCTTGGATGTAATTTGAATCCGAGTGCATTATTTTGACAGATGGCACCAGATTCTGACAGATAGCAGCATAATTGAACTGAATCCCAAATTTCAAAGCCTATTCACACATACTACAAGCTAATAGTTCAGGATACAAATGTATCCCAGAATGAGGCAGGGAGGAAGACAGCAATGGATTCTGCAATTTTAGGTAAATTAAAGCACCTGTGAAATTGGTACTGGTTTTCATCAGCAAAATGGTTGGCTGCACTTGGGTCTTTCATCCAGCTGCCATTTCTGATTTCTGCCTCACTGTCACTTTGCAGAGGGTCCATTCAGCCTTTTGCCCTGACACTGACAGATATGCTGCTGATCATTGCTGCAACATTATATTTTACACTCCTGCATCTGTATTTTTCTGAAGAGTGCTATTGTGCTGAGTGGGTGTAAACTGATAATAGAGTTAGCTGGCTAGATTATGTCATTGTTGTTACACTCCATGGCAAAAATATTCTGTGCTATTTTTCTTTAGTGATCCCAAGCTTTTCAAGGATTGTAGGTGTCATTGGTATTACCATTTTGCCCCTCTGATTTTTAAAGCTGGTGACAATTTTTGTAAAATTATTTACAGAGGAGAACATATATAGAGAGGTTTTTCGGTTGACATTGTTTTGTAAATGTTTACTTGCAATTTGAAATGCCAGTAAAACTTCTAATAATAGTTGAAAGGGACATTTAAAAAGAGTTCTAAGCATTTAAGGCCAATTCATCGTGCCTTTAAAACAAAACCTTACAAATAGCTTCATTATGGAAGTTTCCTGTTCGAATTCTCTCAGTTCCAGGTCTGTTTTAAAGTCTAGAAGTGACCTTTTGAAAATTAAACCTGCACTTTCAATCCCTGGAAAAAATACTTTAATTGATCCAATTTCCTCCATCTTTCCCATTCATCTGCTAACTGGGAAACTCTCAGATGACAATGGCTCTGGAAAAAGGGTATGAAGAGATGTGATGGAGTTATGCTGTCACCGCTATCTGTCTGCTGAATGTGATTGAACATCTGTGAGTAATGGACCAGGTAAAGGTGTTTTCTCTGGTAAAACCTGGTAAAAATGCTTTCTTCAATCACTCAAAATCTGAAAAGAAGGATGATCAGTTAGTGAGATGAGAGGAACAGCTGGTATGGGCATTCTGTCATATAGTACTAGAAATGCTATTCTGTGAGTGAAGAAGGTCTGGCTAGAAATAGAGCTATAGGATGAAAGGAGCAATAAATAACTGGAGAAAGGCAAGGGCTTGAAGCTCAAGTCAAATGGATGATGAAAGTAAGGAATGGATGTAAGTTAGAAGAAAAGTGTAGATATTCTGTAAAGGATACAAGAATACTATGTAAAGATGTGAAAGTCAGAAAAACCATGGCTTTAAAAAGCTTGGTAGAATAGTCTGTAGTGTTGACACATTGATACTGAGCGAGTGAAGCCCTGCTGATACTGAATACCCAGTGCCTCCCTGTCTCTGCAACTTGCAGATCTTTTCTGTTGTCAGGAGTATTTGAATTCTTAACAACTGTTAGCATTGGCTGAATAATTGCAAATATGTTAATATTTTTAAGAGTATCATTTTCACAAGATCTTGTTCAATTTTGATGAATAAGACAAAGTGCACATGGCAATTAATCCATCACTTTCAACATGTAAGAAACGTGTTTTAATCTATGTTAGATACTATTTCTTTGTTCTCTTTATTATTAGTAAAGCCTGTTTTTCCAGGTCCAGGACAGTTTTTTAACTGCCCATTTGTGAGTTGTTTCTAGTGTGGGGTCTGCAGACCCAGGCTCAACCTCATCTCTTATCATCCCATGCCTGTACTCCTTTCTTCTCCATCCTACAATTTCACATCTTGAGGCCTCTTCTCTTGTGCCAGGTCTGTATTTCTGTATGCTACATAACCATGTTAGTCAGAAATATCTCATTCCACACAGAATGACTGCTTTCTACTTCTATCCATATAAAATTGCAGCTGGACTGCATGAAGATGACAAAAGCAAAAGAAATTAGCCACAGAGACCTAATCAATTGGAGAAATTGCTGTTACAGATAAATCAAGTCATGCAAACTGTAGACAGGTCAAGAAAGGTTTGGACAGAGCAAGCCTGGGAAGCTTCAGTCCTGAGGCCCTGTGGACTCTGTATCTGGGCTTTAGATTTTCAGTATAATAGGGCTACACCATCACATGATATTCCAAGTGGACGTTATATATGAATATAACTAAGCAACTGAATTTCAAAGGAAAGTATTACTTCAATTTCCTTT
This sequence comes from Chaetops frenatus, assembly GCA_013400775.1. Taxonomy (NCBI): domain Eukaryota; kingdom Metazoa; phylum Chordata; class Aves; order Passeriformes; family Picathartidae; genus Chaetops; species Chaetops frenatus. The sequence goes on from VZTR01024226.1 coordinate 200,428, forward strand.
GGCCAAAATTCAAGTTTGCTGATAGATGGATGTCTTGTCTGCATAAAACAGGTGAAAATGTCAACCAATCTTATAACAGTAATATGTTTTATGATGCAAACCTCTTCATACAACAAATTATTTCAGATAGTGCACTATTTCTTTACTGGAATGCTGAAAAGATCTCCAAAGCCAAGCTCTTTGCCAGAATGATGCTTGAGTCGTGACTTAATCACAAAAAGGTGTCTGTTCTTAAAAAGAAAGGAAGCAGATGTTTGTGTTGGAGAGTTGGTCAGCTATGAAATAGACTAACTTAGTCATAATTCTCCTCATACTGCTGAGAAGTGGATGTTTTTGTGAACCCTATCAAATTACAAGGATAATTTTTGTGATGGAAGTACCTAGATGCAACTTCGTGTTAGAGGTACAATAACTACAGGAAGATTTTGTGGTATTCTGCCATACATCTCCTGTCTGAGGCACAGAGAGCACAACATCCCTGTTGTCTGTGAGGGGTAGGAGAATTCTGATGATTTTACCCTGCTATATTTAGCTGTATAAACTTCTAGTCTCCCTCAAATTCTAGTTGGTGGGGAACACTATTGGTCTTGTCCTATTCTTAGTTCTGAAAAGAACAGAGTTCTTTGAAGACAGTGCTTCATTTAATAAAGAATAGCTAAACTCCCCTTCCCCCCTTTTTTTCCTTTTCAGTCTTAGTCTATCCAGATTTCAAGCTTTTGTTCTGTGAACCTGTTCATTTGAGTATATCTCTTTATTACTCAGTAATGCACTAGGTGATTTGGAGGCAAGCGACAGGCATAGGAATTATTTAAACTTAGGTTATCTATATGTATATCATATTAAATGTGCATACATGGATTTTGGCAAAGTACCATTTATTTCGTCCTTACTTCTTTAACTTCCATTATGTTATTTCATTGTATTCATTTTATATTGAGAGTGAGATCTTGCCTCTCAAAGCTGCTTATATTTCCAGGTATAGCTTTTCGTAATGACATATCCCATTGCTGCAAAAATGGGCAGGGTGTTAATTTATTAATTAATAGATATTTTTTTCTGTCAAATATTTAAGAATAATAAATACATGAAGTCCAAGGAAATGTCATAGAGTTTGTACTGTTTTTCTAATGGCCTACATATGCTGTAACCAGCTATCAGCTAACCTTGAGAAAAATGGGGAATATATTCTATGACATTTTTATATCTAAAAATATTAGTCAATTCTAAAGGGTGGCTAATTGACTGGCCTGAGATAACCACATGGGCTAAGTAAGGGCTGGGATAATTTTGCTGGAATAAGGATTTTGTACAAGATAATGTTTTGGGAGCAAGTGGGTGAAACTTCACAGACACGGAGGCTGTTCAGGCTTCAGCATGGTAATTTGTGAGATTGTGGGATTAGCTGCCTATGGAAGATGGATGGATGGATGGATGGATGGATATCTGATGTTCACTCACTGAAAGGAGCTGAATATAATTTTCTCTACAGTTTGCAATGCTCTTGATAACCAGGGAAGCAGGTCACTGCTTTTGAATTATGGACTCTCCCCCTGTATCTGAGCAACAACACAAAGAGTTTGGTTTTGTTTTTCCTACAAGTAATCTACTTAATCATGTGACCAAAAAAAGATCTGACATGGCAAGGTGGTTCAACATTTACATCTTTTGAACAGTTTCAACATCTTGTCCCAGGAGACAGTCAGTAACTTGCTGCAATTCATCTGTTGGCTCTTTGACTATTTTGTGTCTATACCCTGAATCACCCAAGTTTTGTTGTAATGGTAATTTTGTTAGGTAGAAGCTTGGGATCTCAGCCCTATTAGGCTCTTCTCCCCAAGTAAATCACATTTTTCGCTTCTAGAATTCTTAACACAGATCTAACTAATGCATGTTGCTTTCTCTGCTGAGAATCTAGGACAGTGTAATAGCCCTGTCTCAGGGAGCTGGCATGGATGTGATACGGGTGCAATCACCTTCTCTCTGGCTTTGAGGTATCCATAGAAATTTCATGGCATATTTTCATTGTTCATCTGTAAACCATAAATTTTAGTGGAGTAAAACTTGATTGTATCCCTCCTGTTCATACACTTAGAAAAATACTGTACCGTTAAAAAGTTAATGAAAAAGTTTAGTTGTGGGTTATTTTATTATTTTTCTACCAAAATGTAGCGGTTTCACATTCACCTGCTCGCCTGCTCACACCAGGCGAGAGTGTAGTGTAGTGGTTTTATGAGAATAAGGATTAAGAGAAATGCAAAACAGGCCTAAACTTCAAAGATAAAAATAGTTTATTAACAAAAGACAACAGAATCAAAATCAACCCCCAGGTGGTTTCTTCTTCCTCCCCCAGCCCCCCACCCAAGATGGTTCCTTTCTCCCACCTCATTTATCTTCCTTTACCACCATCCTTCTCACCAACAACACAGAGAAACAAACTTAGAAAACCCCTGGTCAATTTACCACTCTTGAAATAGGCTTTCATCAGTCCAATTGGAAGAAGAGTCTCTCTTGTCTCACTATGGAGATTTTCCCACAAGAAGCACCAGTCTCTCGTGGAGTTCATGTCACCGCAAACTCCCGCCCAGAAAGGATATTAGTTCA
>VZTR01024226.1:203356-258869 GCA_013400775.1 Chaetops frenatus
GGCCGGCCGGGCACGCGGTGTTACCTCCCCCGCGGGCGGAAGTCAAAGAGGGCTTCAAACTTCCCGCTCCTAAAAAAAATGTAAGCTTCGCAAAGATGCCCCTAATATTCAATGGCTACATGGAGTGCCCATCTTAAAATTAGCCAATCCGTGGGCTCCTCACCTCTGCTGGAAACTGTGCCCCGGCGGAAGTAGAAAAACAAAGAACCCCCCCCAGGAAGGAGAAAAAAAAGTTGTTGTCCTTTAAACCACAACACAAAACCAGGCAACTTTCAGACTATTTGCCCTCTCCTCCTGCTGCCTAGTACACCAACATAGTGTTCAAAAGTTATGCAATAGGTTAGAAAACCTTTTTCTCCTTCTTATTATTGTGATGAGATTGGAATCATCCACCAGTGCAGAAATGATAAAAGAATGACACCTTAAGCTGTAATTCTCAAGTTTCCTGTTTTTCTTTTTCCTGATGCTACTGCTTTAGCAGTCTCAGATTTGCAGTCAGATAAAGTGAGTTTCAAATAAAAAGCCCCTATCTGTTCTCAGTCAGCTGGACCTATTCATTCATACCACTCAAAGCACTTCAGGCATGTCTTTGAGCTCAAGGAATTTAGGGAATAACGGCTATGTTGTCACACAGGTTCACTTTACTCTTTTTCTGCACCACCTCCCTGGTGCAGACTCCCATGAGCTCTTAATAGAAATTCCCAGAAGTCAACCAAATCAGTCTGTCACACTCAGTAACAGCCATCATATCCCCCGAGTCTCCACTGTGTCCGTTTACTTCATTCTGATACCTTGTATAATAGAAAATAGCAGATACTGTTCACTGTAATGAGAAATATAATGGCATTTTTACAAAAGGAGAATGTTCATGGAACTATATATTTTCACATGAAATAAAGAAAGAAGACAGGAAAAAGATAATCAGTTAAAATTTTGAAGGTAAATGAAGATGGATTCTGTTCTTTTGAAATGGGGAAAAGATATTTGCTAATGCTCAGTAAATATGTATTAATAAATGGAAAAGGAATCAATTTTTTTTTTAAAAAAAAGGCTATCAGAAACAAGGTCAGCATTTGTATTGTCCTCATTGGCTGCTCCAAGTCCACTTCTTGGACACTCAACATTTACAGATCATGGATTTTTCGGCTTCTATGATTCCTCTGACCTTCACCTGGATTTGTGTGATCTCTTTTTTTTTTTTTTTAATTACTCGAACTAAAAGAGTTTTCTGAATATCTGATATTGGAAGGAATGCTGTACATCAGAAATATGACATTCTATTTTTATTTTATTTACAGACTGATCCACTGAATAAATCAAACTATCTGATTGTCTCTTAATCACTAAAGGATTTAGCTTCCAAATACCCTTGAAGGTTAGGTAAATACTAAATATCTCCAGTTTCGAAAGGGAAACAGAGATGAGGAGAGATTAATAGCTTAAGTTTCCATGGTATTAAGCAGACACTTTTTAAAGACATAATCAATAGAAACAACAGCTCTCAGCACTTCTGAAAATTGGGTGGTAATGATCTTAATTAAGTCACCAAGTAAGTCAGTATCAGAGATAGGAATACAGCTGAGGTTCTGTGACTGTCTGTTTGATTTTAACCATAAACCTATGTTTTTTGGTCAGAATCAGAAATAAGCATGGCTTACAACAATTTTAATGTTTATGACTATCAGATTAAATACAATATAAAACAATCGACAGGGTGGTTTTTTTTTTTTTTTTGGAGGACAACCTGTGATTTAAGTCTATTGGGTGGTTTAAGGAGTACCAAATGGCAGAGAGCAGCTGTCTTGTCCTATCCTAGGGAACTAAAAGGTCTTGGAAAAGTCTAGGGAAATTAAATGAGGGCACACGTCCCAGATATAAGTAGTCATATTCATCTTCTAGGAAACATTCATGTTTCAATCCCTTAGTGTTATATTGGATGGCAGGATCATCCATTTTTTGGTATTACAGCAAAATACTTTTTTTTTTTCCAGATCTTGAAAATAAGAACATCCATTTCCAGTACTCTAGGTATTTTTAATGCTGTGCCAAGTCAATAGTTGGAGTTAATCTGCTGTCTCGGCACCCAAATCCAAGCTCCTAATTAATTCTAATGGGAGCTTTTTCTGTGTCAGAATTGCCACTTTATTATTCTTAATTTTTTTACTGCAGTGATGCTGAACAGCCACAGCTGTATCCCCTTAACCCTGGGTTTCTAGACAGACCAAAAATAGATATCAGTTGCAGAGAAACCCTGGTTTTAAGGTAAGACCTAGCTTACCTATGCTGAGCAGCTAAACACACAGTAACTGAACTATTGTGCAAAAAGGTCCTGTGGACAGCAAAACACAGTCCCTGGGTGTAACTACTTAGTCTGAAGAAGCTTAGGCTTGCTGAGCTTCTTGCTTACGCTTCCCAGTTGTGAACCTAAACTACAGACAGATGAATTTGGGACTAAATCCTCAAATATGGTAGATGACTTGCAGGCTTAGTGTTGGAGTTGAAAAATGTGCTCAGTAATCCCAAAATCATCCCAGGGAAGTTGATTGTCATAATGTTAAATTGCAATCAAGAACCAGTACTAAGCATTGTGCATTATCCCCCTGTGCACTGTACATGATTATATAAATGTGTACATGTAATGATGCATTTTTTATGATATATATATATTTCTGAATGTGGCAAAGTGCTTCCTGCTGAGATCTGAGCGTTGGCGTGCCAAATGAAAAAGCACTTAATGACCTGATTACAATATAGTTAAGAACTTGCACAATTCTTCACAGAATCTATTCATCATCATGATAGGAGGGAGAGAGGGTTTAGCCCTTCCTAATGTCTGTCAGCAGGGCTAGGGTTGGGTTCCACAGTAGGGAACCTAAGTGTAGGTGTCTGTATGTGTGCTTTGTGCTTAGGATTCCCTTAGAGCAAAGAAGAAAGGTGATTCAGAGCTGAATTCAGTTGCCTAAATATTAACAACTAGTATAATTTGAGGTATTTTGAAGTATGTGAGATGACTGCCCACATAAGAAGACATAGGACTGGCTGCATACCTGTGCCCTTTGGATAGGCTGCAGTATCTTGAACAGCAATGGTTTTGAGCTCTAGGTGTTCAGTTCCTGTAGTGGGAGCCTAGGTACCTATCTCAGAATATGGACTCTTACATACGTGCATCTCTATGTTTATTTTCAACAGAATCTTAGCCTAGGGCCTTAATCTACTAAATTTCTACACCTGAGCTAGATGTCTACATTTGGCCTTGCAAACATAGGTTAATACATGGTCAAAGGAAAGTAAAGGTACTTTTGGGTGTTTTTATCCATAAATTTTTTTTTTCCACATAAGATTTTGTGAAATACCAATTTCTCCCCTCTGTCTGTAAAGGGAATGCAATTTGACCACACAAACAAGGACATCTCCATTTATAAGTTGCCACATTTGATCAGAATACCAGCACAGAGAGCAAAAAATATACTGAAATGGAAATGCATTTTCAAAACATGATCAGCAATTAACTTGGTGACAGAAGGATTAAAACAATTATTTAAATATTTGTGAAGAAATCCTTTCTTAGCAGGACGACCTGAAGGCTATAAATCTGAATAGAACTGTGAGACCTGTTGGAATACACAAAGTTGCACGAATTCTCTAACCACATCATCATCTCAGAAGACAGGGACAAGGACGAAGGTCATGCCCAGTTATCAGATCACCAGCTGTGCAGCTTTGTTGAGAAAAAACTGAGAGTGGGAAGCACACATATCTAAGCATATGTGCTGATGTAAATAAGATGTAGCTGTAAGCTGGATTTCAAATTTCTCTCTTTGTATCTCTTTCTAAAAGATTACATGTATTTTATCTGTGCAATACCAAAACCTTTCTTACAAGTCCCAGAGAGCAGTGATTTGTGACTGTGTTCCTTGTTGATAGAGAAATTCAGGTTTAAGATAGACCTTTAAATGTGACTGAAATGGCTTTGTGATAGGCAGTGTCACACTAAGATACCCCAGAGAAGGCACCATGGAAGTATATTTATTTAGGCTAATGGTGAAAGGCTCTCCTTTCATTGTATTTCCTTCTAGAAGATTCCCATCACCAATGAAGAAAAGAAAGCAGATACTTATTACACTGATTTGATTTTTTTCCCTAGAATAACTGTAGTTTTATTAGATGCTTTAAAAAGAGTAACAATAACAAATACCCTGTACTCTTTTTTTAACTGTAAATGAGTAAACTGATATGTTTTCAGAAATATTTAAATGAAAACAGCAAACTCAATACAGATTAATAATGTAAAATAGAAAAAAATAGAAAAACAGATTTGAAAGACATTACTATCTGAGTCTTCTTCTCACAGGACTGGACATAGTACCTGGAAATTCCAGACTCCTGTTTCAGACGTGCCAACTAGAAGGCATAAGCAGAGGCAATTGCCCCCACATATTTTTACATGGTCAATAAATGTGTGACTGCCTCTTGCTTTTATGAGTGTACAAATGTAAAGTACATCTGTTCAGTGAAAATTTAGATGATCCTTGGTTTGTGAAAGAGGGATATGAATTGTGCTGTTATCTCTGAGTAGTCTACTTTGTTTGTTACTACCAGAACATACACCAAAAGACCCCAAACCAAACCAAACAAAAAAAACTCACACAACCCCCCAAAACCAAACAAAAACCCTACAGTCTGCTTTAAAAGATTTAAACATTTTTCACCCTAGCACCAACTTTCAGGCAATATTCCAATATGCCAGAATCACCAGCAGCAGCAACCCTGCTGTAGTCCAGCACATACCAAAACAAATGCTGTACTGACCAAGGCATCTTCACAGCCTTGAAAATTAGTACTCTTGCAACACAACCAGCAAAACACACGGTTCATACACTTTTGCTAAGAATTTGCTATACGTCACACAGTGCACAAAATGTCCACCTGGAAATTGTGTGGGTGACACTTAACAACCACTATACATCAGAAAGAACCCACACAGGGAAACGGGAAAGGAGAGAAACCTGCAGTTATCAGTGGAAAAGCATTGCGCTTCCTAAAGCAACAGAATTCTAAAAAACAACTTCTAAAGAAAGCCTAGGAAAGGAATTCATAACCACAGGATTATTAGAATTACAGTCTCAGCAGCAACATCAATTATGGAGCTCGTTACAGTCTTTTTTCCTGCCCCCATTCTATTGTACAATCACTAATCATGTTTTCTTCTCACTGTTGCTGTCCTCTCTTCCCCTGCCAATCCCCCAAAGCAGCTAACCATCATTCTTTGTGTAACTGATAAACCTAATGAGACTGGACTAACAGATCTTACATGCTGTCTGTCTTGGATTATAGTCCTTCTTATCATACTGGATGAAGACCATCCTCTTCCCCAGCTAACTCACCGGGGGTTCAAAAAAGATGAAACTTCTTCTAAAAATCTTGTTTCTACAAAATAATTTTTCACCTCATGACAATTCACTCTTCTTGCTGTTTAAATAAAGAGAGTTACTTTCTCTGAAATCAGTATTCAGTGTAGTCAGGGCTGAAGGCAGAAATCTCACCGTAGTTCCAGCTGTGTCTGCAAAATGTCTTCAGGGAATATGACCTTCAGGAGAGAGCTTGTTTCCTGAGAATTAATGAAATTTATCTATAGCTGCAGAATGGAAATCATGTCCTACAAGTGCTGATTGTCCCTGGAGAGAAAGCAGACTGTAAAGTGAAATGCAGTCAGGTTATTCTGAAGGTAATATCTGGAGGTCTCCTCTCCTGAGCTGTACAGAGGAGTGTTAGAATCACAGTTAGAGTTTTAATGGGATTAGAAAGGAGCAGTGCATGCAAAATTCCCTGACCACTCAGGCCAGCATGGGTAGCTGAACTAGCAAGGGATGTCAGGAAATTGCTACTTCATTACACTGGGGCTCTGAGCACCTGAATTCAAGTCACTACTCTGCCATGCTGCTGTGAAAAGTTTAGGGTGGTATTCAAAAAATCATTTAGCACTGAGGGTCCCAAGTACAAAAACTGACCTTTTGACTTTCACTGATATTTTTGTTATCTAATGAAGCAGTCTGTCAAAAGCAAGCAATCTGTGGCTGCAGTGTGATGGCACTGAGTGGCTTATGTTTACCTTTCTCAAGATTTTGGCCTGTAGAGCAGATTGGCCAGGACTGGACTATTTAGGGAGAGTTTGGCATCTCTTTAGAGACTTTAAGTCTTAAAAGTCCTGTATTTGCTTGTCTGCTTGAATTGCAATTGCCTAATTTGCTGCAGTAAAGTGTTTTCATAACCCTGCAGGCACAAGTACTGCTTCGGCTGAAGTTGGGGAATGTAGAGATTTTGGAGGAAACAAAGCATGCTGGCACCCTTGGGACAGAAGACTGAGTGAAGATCTAGGAGTCAAACATAGGCCCAGAAGTCCAGGAATATTTTCAAGTGCACAGTTTATGTACTGTGCACATTACATGTGATGTAAAATTTGAACTGTGATTTTTGAAAAATTAGGAACAATGAAAATGATGGAGTTCAAACATGTAATTTTTCTTTAATTGTTCATCTGTGGAATGGCATAACTGAACTTTTGCATTTTTAGGTAGAAATACGAGTCCTGTGGTGATACCACTACTTTAGCACAGTGGTTTATTTGTAGGAATAAAAACCATCAGAATCTTCAAAATTCAGTGTTGGACAGTACCTACAAGGTCTCAAGAATTCAGTCTTATTTTCTGGCTAATGTTGAGATAGGTAAAACAGCATTAAAAATTCAGGGTATTCTGACTGCCCCCAAGCCAAATATGAGTGTATTAAATTTCAGATGCTTCTGAACTCTCTAGTGATACAGCCTTTAAGCCTGTGATCATTGCTTTGATTCAAAGGACATTAGATGCTGCTTTTCCATGCAAATCCTCTGTACCTATAAGCTTCCAAATTGGAAAAAGTCTGTGTGGGAGGAAGAAATTTTCAGAAAAAAATAAATTCCTATGGTTCTTGTTGCTTGGCAACCACTGCCTTTGCCTCTGTGTTAAGAAAAATAGCTTCCTTTGGAGTTCAAGTCTCAAGCCTGGCTTGAACTAAAAACAAGAGGGAAATAAGAGAATTGTATGCTGTAGGCTAGGTTTCTCACTAATTACAGAGCCACTGTTTGCCCATGCCATTCAGCCAAAGGAAACAGGGAAAGCAGTCAACAAAGAGTAAGGATCCATGACCCTTCCTGTTGGTCATAGGAATGGATATTTACAGAGTCCTTAAAATGATGCAAAAATATAGGAGATGCCTTGTGGTGAGAGACTAAAAGATATCAGCCCATTTCATGCATCAAAAAGAAAATGAAAGAGTGTCTTCCCTGTATAAGTAAAAGAATGGGGGGAATGTCTTGTATAAAATGCCTTTTCTGTCAAAGAAAAAAATGTTAAATGAAAACCAGTTCTATGGCAGAAGAACGGAGGCATATTTATGTTCTGATTAAGTCTCACATTTATAACAATTACATCAATTAAGCACCAAAACAAGCTGTTCAGGGAATCTTGTACTCTTTACCACTTGAAATCTTCAGGTTGAGATGGATGCTCTTTGGAGAACACATCTTAGGTAAATAGATTAAGTATAAGGGAAACAAACTGCGAGGAAATGTTATGTGATACACAGGGTATCAATGTGTCTTTACTGTACATTTTTCTTGAGACTGAAAGAAATGGTCAGAATTTTTTCCTCAGTTACAGTGTACAGGAAATGATTTTCCTCTACAGCACCTAGGGCAGCTTGACACAATGGCTTCACATCTGAAATATAAGGAGTAACACAACGAGAGTTTAGGGGCTTATGTCATACAGGAGAATTTCACACTTAGGCAGGTAATGAAGTGACTGTTGGTACAGCTCTACTAAGTTCTTAGGATAATTTAAATTCCATTAGAAATTGAAATACAGACCTTTAAATTTTATCCCCTTTCTACTTTACTCATACCAACACACAGTTTTTGTGTAGGAGCTACTTTAATTTTCATCCCTGTGAAGACAGCTGTTACAACCATTTATACTTGGATGTCCAAAAGTAGAAGGTACAGTACAGACAGAAGAAAAAGAAACTTGGATTAAAATCACTTCCTCAGATTCCCCCAGCAAATATTGTCTCCTGATTTAGGACTGCAATTGTCCTCAATTTTCATGGTTGGTGAGGGAGAGAAGTTGTACTACTAACGTGACTGCCCAAGCTGTTCTGTAAGAGCATCTAGAAGCTCTTGCAGCAAAGCAGTTGCACTTGACTAGGGAACAGAACTAATTCAAAGGAAGAAAGAATTCCTTACCCATAAGAAACTCAAAGTTACAGAAAATATGCAGTTTATTGGCTTTTGTGGGTATTGTGTCATTTTAAACACAATCAGCAGAAGCTGTGACTCATATTAAAACAGGAGAGTACTGTTTCACACCAAAAGCCTATGAAGAAACATGTATAAAATATGTCTCTTTTGTAACTTCCACAAATAGCATACTGCTGTGGTGTAATCCCAGTAGGTGCTGAAGCACCACACAGCTTGTTTTTCATACAACCATGACCCCAGCAGGGTGAGGGAGAGGACTGGAAGGGTGAAAGCATGAAAACACATAGATTAACATAAAAACTTAGGGGTTTAGATAGAACAAATGCTACATGCCCAAGCAAAGAAAAATAAAGAACTCTTTCACTACTTCCCATCATCAGGCAGAAGTTTAGTGACTTCCAGGAAAGCAGGGCTACATCACACGTAATGGTAACTTGGAAAGACAGATTTTGTAACTCTGAACAGCCCCACCTTCCTCCTTCTTCCCATGGCTTTTATTTGTGACCTTAATGTCTTATGATATGGAACACCCCTTGGACCAGGTGGGGTCAGCTGTCCTGGCTGTGCCCCTTCCCAGAACTTGTGCAACCCCAGCCCCCTAACTGGCGGGGTGGAGTGAGGAGCAAATGTTCAGTAATAACTAAAACATCCCTGTGTTATCAACAGTGTGTTCATCACAAATCCAAAATGTGTCATGACACAATCTATGAAGAAAATTAACTCTACCTCAGCCAAGACCAGTAAACATATATTGATTTCTCAGGATGAAGATGTATCCTGCAGCTTTAATTTTCAAAGTTTCACGTAAGCCTACTAACTCATATGATGAGGTATGCTTGACAAGGTTAGATTAAAAGGAAGAGTTCATTTAATAAACTTCTAGCAAAAAAAGGAAGAAAAAAGTTGATTCCACTGATGCATGATGACCTAGGAGTAGCAGTTTTGACAGACGAATTAGGGATTTTAAATGGGCAGTCTGCCAAATACCACATTGTAATTATACCCATCCATTCCCTCTTTAGAACTGAGGGTCAGTTAGTCTGGAAACTCATTCAAAATCATGAATAATCCTCCTGAACAATATATGAAAAATTATTGTTCATTTAGACACCTAAATTAGGTAGTACAAACTTAGTGCTATGTCTGGTTTAGAGAAAATGGGAAAATGTACTTGGAAAATATGCCAATTATACACTAACAAAAATTTGCAATAAAAACAGTCTGTGTGTAACAGATTGTTTCTTAGTTTCAAGGTTATTGCTCAAGTAGGTTTCATTGTTTTAGACAAATCATGTATATTTAATTTGGCTCATTTCAAATATGAATTAGATTTAGCAACAATTGCAGCTAATGTTCACAACAAAACACCAAAATATTGGCAAATGCTGCATATTTAAAATACCCAGTAAATTTGATTTTATCTCTACAGTGCCAGGCCATGAGAGTTTGTTTCACATCATGGATGTGTGCTTGGTGGTTTCATGCAGTCAGGGCATCAGGTCAAAGTCAATGATGTGCAGATGAGAAGGCAATAGAAGAAACTGATGGAAATTATGACAGTCCACGCCTGTTGATGAGCATTTTCCATCTTCAGGTATGACCAAAACAAAAGCATTAATCCTTCTACAACTGGGATGAATCAAGGCAGGGACTAGAATCATTATGAAAGAACAACCTAAAATTGCATGCAGCCAGCCCAAATATGCTCTCAAGCAATAAAAAGGCAGAAGCAGGATTTATATTTTAGTTGAAGAGGGAATAGAGTATTTGTACTGCCTTGGTCAAAGAGTCACTCTAAACACTTTACTAAACAGATATGCTCGCTTTCCTACTTGTCTTGTGTCTCAGTAATATTTAATTATATCATAAAAGCAGAACAATTTTTGTATGATAGCAAAAGAGTTTTCCCCTACTTTACACTGAACTGGGTGATTGGACTAATTGCCTCAGGGGAGGAAAGAGACAGACCTTTAGCTTCTGAAGAGACTGTCTTAATCACAGATTGTTCTGGAAAAGACAGACACCTCTTCTTGTCTGCTGTGGGTTTGGTTGGCTGTTAGTCCCTGGAACAGTCTGCAATATCCATTGTGGTGGGGAAGGGAGGAATACACTCCCTGCCTTGGTTGTGGCTCTGCAGGGTTGTCTCTCTGACACCCTCAGACCTCGGAAATCCTGGGCTGGAGCAGATCTGCAGGAAACTTTATTCCTGTGTCATTGGTGTAGCATGGCGTAGCATCTGAGTGATTGAAGTCTGAGATAATCAGTTTTGGACTTTGTTACACACAAAGACTCTTAGGACTTGGGCATTTGACTCCTTAATAGATTCAGCTCTACGTGAATTTTTCATTATAATAATGCTTACAATATCCTGAACTGTTCTCATTTTTCCTCATATATTATTTGAGTAGTGGTGGGGGAAGGAAGATGATTGTAAATGATGCTAATTATAGCACTGCCAGGTATTTCTGATTCTGAATTATTTTCAGAACATGAGAAAAAAGGAAAATAAGTGAATTTAGAAATGAAATCTATAAGAAGGACAATACACTTTAAAAGGAATTTTGTTTTGAAAGATGTGTTAAAGCTCTGAAATGGTTACCATTAGTAGTCTTTCTTTTGGTCCTTGACCAGGCAAAACCCTGATAACTCTGGCCCTGTTTTGAGCAGGGATTGAGCCACAGGGCCCTCACATGCTCTTCTGAACTAGACTACTGAATGAGTCTGTGATTTTACATGTCTTGCTGAATTAGGAACTGAGACTGGTTAGACAAATGGATGTAGTAATATTTTTTTCCACCCAGGTCACGCTAAAAGAATATGCATAAATCTCATAGAAGTCGACAGTGATATTTTGTTCTTTAACTTTCTTTTCACTTTCACTGTCTTCTTGCAGACCAAAAGAAAGACTAATAAGGACAATCATGTGAGACTGACCGCCATCTGGCTACAGTCTCATTTCAGGCAGTTGTAGAGATTGATCAGGTCATCCCTGAGCCTTTTCTCCAGGCTAAACATTCCCAGCTCCCTCAGTTGTGCCTCATAAGGTTTGTGCTCTATAAATTGTGGTATTAGCTCAATAATTGTTAACATAATTTATACACAGTGACATGTAGCACCTAATTTCTGAATAACCCAGTACCTTTCACAGAATTTGTGTAACGGGGCAGAGTAGTTTGGACTGGGCAGAAAATAAAGGCTCTTTATTTTCCATAACAGAAGGAATGCAAGGATAGTTTAATGAACTATGGCACCTTTAATAGATGCCCTGTAGATAAAACAAAACCAGAACAGGAAAATGTTCCGTGGCTGAAGATTGCAACCTCTTAGTCATGTTGCTGTTTGGCCTTAGTCTATAAAAACAATTGGTTCAGCTTATTTACTTTTTAACAAATCTATTCATGGGTCTTAATTTTTTTTTTATGAACCTAGAAAGTAGTCTCAGAAGTTCACAAATCCAGATTTGCCCACTTCTTGTATAACTTTGAATAATTTGAACAAATTAGATTGGCTTTGTTTTGCAGAGGAAGAAACCACTCTGGCTGTTCTTAGGACTGCTTTTCAAGTATTTCCTTTTGATCTATGTGTTCTCCAATTGATGCCAATTAATGTCAAAATGACCACTTTCTATTTTCCCACCATTTCTTACAGCCTTTCAGAAAAATGGTCAGTGGACTGTAATATCCTGCCTGCCCATATCTTCCCAGCTGTACACATACTTTTTGAGTGTAGGCAGTACTGAAACTTTCAAGGAACTTATCTAGTTCCTGAGGCAATGGAAAAGCAAATTAATTATTAATATTTTTGTAATGGCTACAAGAAAGCAGCTAAGAGATTTAAAAAAAGTTCCTTTTCCTTGGGAAATAAAAAAATAGATTGAAACTTCAAGATTAATGAAATTTTTATTTGACAAAACCCTTTGTCTGAATTATACCACCACAGAACAATATAAATATATACACCAAAAAAAAAATGCAAAAGGATATTTTTAAACACCATTTGGAAGACAAGTAATGTAGAAATATTGACCTGGTTTATAGTGGTATCTGCACCTTTAACAAAGAAACACTTTCCTCTTCATTTGCCTGTATTTGTTAATAAAACAAAGAGATGAGTCTGGCTAGAGCTGAGTGCTCTAGCAAACTCTTGCAAATGGGGAATGACTTTCTGTCAGAAGACATGCACAATCATCCTTCATTGTTCTTCTTTTGCTATTTTTTTGCTAATTGCTTCATATTCCCAGCAAAGCAGCACCTTTGGATTGGAGTTAGAAATTTCTAGTAGCTGAGGAGGATGATTTTTTAAACCTCATTTCCTGTTACAGGAAGTTTTGAGTTTGTTCTTGTCTTAAGAGAAAAAGAAAGGTTATGTGTCTAACAATACAAGGAGAGGAAACCAAACACTATGTTTTGTACACTCTGAAATACACCTTGGGTTCAGATAGTTGAAACCAGCCCTGGCATGATGTCATTTAAAAAGTTGATAAAAAACTGAAAAACACTTCTACTTTCTCCCACAACTTGCAACTTATCTTCATAACTCATTATTATATAATACTGCTGAAAAGTCAGAGAAGAGTAAGATGGTTTTTAAAAAATAAAACCTCCTCCTTTTTCAGGATTGTAAGGTTATTAAAAATTATTATAAGAAACAAAAAGAAGATCACGCTTTTTAAAGGAAGCAATGAGAAGCTTACTCATTGCCGGGTTTATGCAGGGAAGAGACACAGCTGGAATAAGCACAGGGTACTAATGAGGCATGTCTTGATTTTTAGTTTTTCAGAGGTCAGAGTCCCTGGAGTATACTCTCCACTGCTGGCTCCCTGCAAGGTTTCTTACCACAGCTGGCCACAGTCTTTGTCAAGCACAGAATTTTGGACTACCATCATAACTGCTCTGATGATAATGCTTGAATTCCTGTGGAATGTACTGGAAGATATAAAAAACTCGTGTAAAGCTTACATCAACTTCCATCTGAGGGGATAGGAGTTTACTGGGATTGCTTATTGTAAAATATTGTAAAATTGAAAAAAAAAAGTCATGTCAAGGGAAAAAAGATTCAGCCTTCCAAGCTCTAAAGAATGGCATCTTAAACCAAGTGCAGAATTGACTCCCAAAACAGGAAGGATTGGGAGTTACACATTCAGCCCTGTGGACAGAAAAGGGACAGAACATTTGCCCAGCTAATTCTATAGTCATTCTGTATTTGCAGTGACAGCTCCATAAGACTTTTCAGATTCTTAGACTCAAGTCAGAAGTGAGTACTTTGAGAGGAAAATTAACTGCAGGTATCCCTCTGCCTATTATAAATAACGTAGACCTAACTTCCTGAAAAGAATACCTCAAACTCCCTCTTCCTGTTCTGAAACTGCTTAAATTACAATAATTTTCAGGGTTGTAAGAAGCTGATGGATTGAATAGAGTGATTACTTGAACTCTCAATGCTAATTAAAATTCTGCAGGCTGACAACATAAAATATGTGTCAAAGTAATAATCCAAGGTCATTTTTGTGCTGCATAAAGTAACTTATTTGAAGTGTCATGCTGATTAGGAATATCTAACAGAGAACACATACTCCTTCCCTGTGCTTGCAGTTATGTGATTTATTAGCTTGAAGGACAACTTTCCACCATTGTCAAACAGACCTTGGCAAAGGAGAGAAAAGATATTTTGAAGCCTGATCAGGAACTTGAACAACACAAAAAAATTCCTCACAATGGGGCATTCATAAATGATTTATTTGTTCTGTATTTATCAACAATGTGAAGTATTTGTAACATGAATATTATATATTTCTTATTGTAAGACAAAGGTTTAATGAGCACAGTGCCTTGAACTCTGCTGGGAAGGGGAGTAAAAAGAGGGATGGACAAATATCTCTTCTGTCATTTCCAATTTTCTGCCTTTTCCCTTTTCAGGAACTGGCATTCAGCATTGTTAGTTGTTTAACAAGATGTAATGTGGTGGCATATGTGAAATTCCAGTAGGTTATTTATAAATAAAATGTTAAACCAAGAGCAAAACCCTTGTAATGAAGAATGAGCACTGAAAATTTATGGTTATCTCTGCCATATAGATGTAAAATTTTTTGTTTGTTTGTTTGTTTGTTTGTTTGTGTTGTTGGGTTTTTTTTTTCCTTTCAAACATCATACATTATGCATTTATTCCTGAATTAGAATTAATCCTGACAGGTTGTTCCAACATGTAAATCCTATATGATAAAAAATGTACAATTATTTTCATGTTACAACACCATACTTATAATGAAGTTTTCTTAAACATAAATTAGTTTTCTCATCCTCAGACTCTGAAAACACTGGACTTCAAATTAAATTTTCTAAGCCTATTCTCATTGCATTCATCAGGTCTGTGAACAGACAAATTTCAGAATATCTGTCTTGGAAGGTTATGGTTTTATTCTTCATCTAATAACTTCTTCTGAGACTAAATTGATGAGAATTTTTTAAATCTTCAGTTTGAAATTTGTGATTATTTATCATTAGTTTCCTGTCTGTGCTAGTTCTTGCTCTCAGAATTGTAATCAAGGCAAAGGTAGAAGCTATGCTAGGAATAAAGAGAAGAATTCTTCACTTGGGTTGTCAGTAATAACATTGCAAATTGATTGCAAAGACAGGACAGGTTGAAGCTTCCAAATACAGTAGTTCAAGAGGGCCTGGGGCTTGTTAATAATAAAGAGGATTTATGTGTCACTGTCTCTTGGTCAGGGGAACCTTGACTGGTCCTATAATATTTCCTTTCTTTTTTCTTCCTTTAAATTTAATTTAATATGTTTTTTAACTCATGAAGAGAATAAGTATTGCATAATTTTACTTCTGCATTTTTTCTGTTTCCTTGCCATATGCTCCCTTGGTTCAAGAAGTTTGCTGGATTTTAAAATAAAGCTTGAGAATGATCTGGCCTGGCAATATTATTTGAAGAAATGAGCTTTGCTCTCCTGTAGTAGACACTACAAGTGTGTTTGATGCTGTCATGCCTTTCCTGCATTGCTCAGGCCCTTGAATTTTGTGCCAGATTTGACAGGAAGTTCCTGACTTGATATGTAAAATAATGCCCTTGTGAGCTACTGTGACCATTATTTGTAATTTCCAGGGAGGTTTGGATGTTTTCTTCTGCGAGTCTACTAAAAATCTTCAACTTTGCATCTCTCTCTTGTGCAAAAAATGTTTGCACCCAGTTAGAGGTGGAGGTATTAGGCTCTGTGGATTGTGGCAAATAACATTTTTCATTTCCAGTATTTGGTAGTGAGGGTCAGTCCTTTTCTATAGTGATTTAACAGTTCTCTGCAGTCCTGGGAGATTTCTATGCCCACAGCTGCCTGTGTTTTCCCATCAGGTCTTCCAGCAGAATTACACAGTCCAGCTGAAATTTTGATTTCCCTGTGAACACTTGTCAAGGTGATATTTCAGACATCACCATATTTGAGATCCATCTCCTCTTTCTGGACAAGGTGATGTCAAAAAGCTCCTTTTACTTCTCTATGCCAGACTTGCAGGCTGTCAATCAGTATGGTTTATTTTGCACTTAAAAAACAACACTCGTTACTTGATGATAATAGTGCTTGCAGCCAAAAGAAAGAAAATATGGAGCCACAGTGCAAAGAACATCTCCTGGCAACGTGAAAATTTTGTTGCTTCATTTCTGAATCTATCAATATCTTCCCATGGGAAATATCAAAGGAGGCTTGCACTGCTCAGAGATTTCCATGCTGGGGGAGAGGAGGAGATGTGAATGATGTGCCAGCTCCATGTCTTGTGAGTTTCTTGTGCCAAGCCAGTTCCCTGCCTTTATGCAACAGGAAACAGAAACCGGGTATTCAGTCCTCCAGGTAATGTGGTCAAGAGTGAAAATGAGCAAAAAGTCATAAAGTCCTCTTTATTTTCACTTGTTTTATCATCTGGAAGGAAGAAGGTCCCTGTGAGTGAATTGCTTAAACAACATATTTCCTCAAATATCTATAATTTTTGTTTATGTACACACAGTTAGAAGACACTTGTGCTTAGCTCTCAGCACATGGTTTATTTCTTCAATTCCCAGGGCATTTGCATACCCTTTATAAATAGTCTGTACAGGAAAATAAGACTGAAAGATTTCAGGTAAATTATTCAGATGATGATGATGATGATTAAAAATAATTGGATCTCCATTAATATGGTACTATAAAAAATACCAAATGGAAAAGTACCAGGATGAATTATGAAAAGAGAGATTTGAAAGGTTCATAGAAGATAATTACATTTCAGTCATTATGTATTGCAAAACACAATCATGGTTTAATACTCTATTTTGTTAAGGAAAAAAACCCTGACTGTAATTTTTCCATATCTACCATTGTCACAATTTTTTAATACAGAAATTCCTATATTTAATTACTTACAGATTTTACATTTAAGCATTACATAGCAGAAGTTACAAAATGTTCATCTTGAAATGTTTTAGCTTGCCTACTGTCAAGGAATACCACAAAATGGGATTAAATCAATGTTTTAATTTAACTTCAAATGAAAAAAAAATTGTGAGACAAGACAAATATTTAAAATAAAAATATTTTTTCACAAAAGCTTTAAAAGTAAAAAATTGTTATGATGTATTTGTGCATGGGTAGCTGATTTTCTATGGTTATTTTCCATTGCATATCTCTTTTTCCTTGGCACATTATGGTAGAAATTGATTTGACCATTGTCTCACAGGGTGGTCACCTGTCACCTCACACTGCATCCTGATGTATCTGTTGTTTCCAATGCTGTCCATGGTCTGTGGTGGAAGAGCATGTGAGTGTTATTAGTCACTAATCCTCCTTGCTCCTAAACCTTCTTCAATTCTCTGTTCCCCTGAGAATGACTCTTCTCTCTTTAATTTTCAATGTCAGGAGAGGCACCATTTTTGATTTTCTTCTTGTTCTAGTGAACTGTAGGTTGAGGAAGAACTGTAGGTCAAGGGAAGGGACATTCACATTGTGGACAGATTTCCTTTCCAGGTGGCTGATTCAATGTGATATAAAACCACGAAACAACTGTGTTCTTGTGAAAAAGTCTTCATGATGTGACAGGAGAAACTCCTCTCCCTACATGAACTGATAAAAGTCTATATTAAGGGAGATAAACTGACTAGAAGTCTCAGGTTTTGTCTCTTTATGTTGTTGGTGAAAAAAGAGAAATGAAATGGGGGGAAGAGAAGTGTCTAAAAGTTTTATCTGATTTTTTATTATTTTCTTTTAATTCTGGAAATAAAACTATACCTTTAAGATTTTTAGCCTGCTTTGCATCTCTCCTAATCCTTATCTCACAGCATAAAATGAGTAAATAAATTTAGTGGGTGCACTGGTATTAAGCCAAAATGCTCAATCCACTACATTAAATTGCTGCCCTGTGCGAGGAGGTGAACTGAAACCACTACAGTAGTTCTGTTAATTGTTTGAAATTGCTGTTGGCATGATTAATTGGTTGACAGTTATTTTGTNAAAAAAGAGAAATGAAATGGGGGGAAGAGAAGTGTCTAAAAGTTTTATCTGATTTTTTATTATTTTCTTTTAATTCTGTAAATAAAACTATACCTTTAAGATTTTTAGCCTGCTTTGCATCTCTCCTAATCCTTATCTCACAGCATAAAATGAGTAAATAAATTTAGTGGGTGCACTGGTATTAAGCCAAAATGCTCAATCCACTACATTAAATTGCTGCCCTGTGCGAGGAGGTGAACTGAAACCACTACAGTAGTTCTGTTAATTGTTTGAAATTGCTGTTGGCATGATTAATTGGTTGACAGTTATTTTGTTTGGTTAGGACATTCAGGGGTTGGGTAAGTTTGAATTTATAAGGTGGTTCTATGCATAAGCCTAGGGAGGATTGACAGGGACACTTCCAGAAGAGGGGTGTCACCAAGGGATTGATTGACAAGAAACGGTAGAACTGTCTGGAAGAAAGGAAAACATCATGAATATGCATAAGGACATGTTCTTTGTTTTCAAGTTCTGTTCATAGTTGACTATGTTAGTTGGTTTATCCCTGTTCCCTCTATCCCTTTGGTTTCTCCCCTATCTGTCAGTCCCTGGCCCTTCCCCTTGAGCGGTGTTATCCCTACCCCTCAGCCCTGTCAGTCAGTTACTCCTCCCCAAAACCTACTGTCAATCCTTCCCATTCCCTTCCCTTTGTTCTGGAAAACTCCATGTTACTCGATACCCCATTGGCAAATTTGAATTGTACCCCTCCCTCGAGTTACCCTATTTGATCTTTCTGTTGTCACTCCCGACGAACTCCTCCCTAAGACCTCCCTTGCTTTGCCTGGATTGGTCCTGTGTCCAATTGCCACCCCCGAAATCTGTGCCCCTTAAAACCCCCTGCTAGCCAGTCCCCTGTGTCTTTCTGCCTTAGACCCTCCACTGCTGATAAAGGCTGTGGGAGCCCTGAGCAGAAGGATCCCTGTCTCTCCTTTGTCCTCACCAGCAGCTGAACTGCCACCACTCATCTTTCTGTACCAGGGAGATGCACTGTTGTTGTCGAGAGACAAGTGGCTCTGTCAGGGGGCAGCCACTTGTTTTGGGGAACTTGTCCTCGAAGCAGTGCCTCTGGCTTTCTGGGCAGCTAGAGTCCAGCGGCTGCGTCAAGGGCATTAATCCTGGGCTTGGACTGGACTACGGAATGACCAACCACTCAACATCTCCCCACCTCTAGAAACCAGTACCCTTGACAATGAGCCAGCAACCACCAATCGAGATGTCTCCAGGGGGAGGACTCTTGGGAGGAGGGTGGGACTCTCAGGAGGGATATAAAAAAGTAACCACCTGGACAGGTGGAGGTCTTCTGACAGTATGACCCGTGGTCAGACACCCAGCGTGGGCCCTCCTCCCTAGGTCTGTGCCAAACAGCTACAGGGAACCTTTATCATTTATTTTGCTCAATAAATCTGTCAAGCGGATTATTGGCTCATCTCGTTTACTTCACTGAGTATTTCTAAGCAGTCCCCAAGACAGGATGCATTTAAAACTATGTTACACAGCTCACAATATGCCTGCACTGTAGTGGAAGAAGAACAGGAGCACAAGTTAAAGCTGACCCACAGAGATTACTGACAAAGTGGATGCTGCATTTGAGTACTTATTTGGGTCAAGAAGTAGTATTACTGTATTCATTGTGTGCTATCTCCAACCAATGTGCTTCTTTCATGCTTGAAGTGGCTCAGGCAGTGCCGCACTGAGTATCTATAATAGCCATCAAGCCTTTCACCTTTTTAATTTTAGGTCTTATTTTATGTTGATGAGAAGAGATGAGTCTACACAGAGATCGTTTAGAAGAAAAATCCTGAGTCTGCACTAGTTCTGTATTTCTCTAAAGTATCTTGAGATAGCCAAGTATTCAAGTATTCAAGAAGTGATGTCCCAGCTGGAATAATCTTTAGCTGGGGTATTTGAGATGAAATGTTTACTGATTTGAGTATTTTGAGATGAAATGCTTACTGTATTGATTTCTTCCAACTGCATAAGCACCCGTTAAATACACAACTACAAAATGTCTTCGCACTCTTCCAAACATCCATCTACTTAGTTACATCTGCTGGGAATAAGCCAGAAGCACAGAACAGACTAATATGTTTCCAGCTGTAGCAAATGTTCTGCAGTTCTCCCTGCTGTCAGCAGAAGAAGATGACCCCCACAAAGGACGTTATGAAATGTCATAAAATGTGAGGTGCCTATTTCATGGTTTGGAGAACACGTCCAGCTTATGGCACATTTGGAGGACAGCCGAGGTGCAAAGAGAAGGTGGTTTTCTGGGTGAGGAGTAGGTGATTCAGAGTATTTTGGGTTAAAAGTAATGTTAATGACCCACTTGGGAGTCAATAAATTGTCAGTCTTCTACCAAATTACTGTTTCAGTGGTAAGAGGAGAGCAGGGCAAGAACTGTCTGACGAACAAGAGAAAATGGTAATAAAATCTTCACGCGGCTCTCACTTTACTGTAGTTTCCACAAAGATGGACCAAGTTACTACTAGGAAGGGCAGTTTGATACATTGTGCCTCAAAGGGGACACCTGAGTGTACCCTCTTAGCTTCTTTTTTCTTATGTTTGTTTTGCAGTTCACTTTGTGTTTATCACAGTAGCTCTCTTTCCTCTCACTTTTTTAATTTCTTTTTTTATTTTTCCCATATTTTCTCACAAAGTTTCATTCCTTTCTTCACTTTCTTATTTGATTCCTCCTTTCCTTTCTCCATATCCACAAAAAGAAGCTAAAGTGCCTTTTTTCTTCTTTCAGCGTCTGCCTAGCTGTTTGGGTTGGCACTGTTCAGGGGCAGCTGGATTTCCTTTTGAAGCTGAACACTGACTTTCAAAGTCAGATTGGGAACAAATTTTAATGCTCCTTTACTGAAATTCTTAATTCAAAGCTAAAATTTAAGCAAGCCAACTCTCTTAGAAGCCAATGCCACAGGCAGGAGGAAGGACAAATGTGATCTAAGTTGCCTTCCAAGAGACTGAACATCAAAGAACAATCACTACCCATTCCCCAAGCTATGCAGAAGCCTGGATTTCTTAGGAAGACTTATTTTAAAATCTTGCTCTCAGGACAAAGGCTTTAAAGTTAAGGACTAAAATTTTCAGTGTCCCAAGTAGCAATGCACTGTGTTAAACAGTCAAAGGGCAGTCAGCGGGAGTGAAGGTTTTTGTTATTATCTTCAGGCTTTTGATTCTCTAATTTAGGTAGAAGTTTTCACACCAAAGGGGTTCCCTTCACCCCAATTATTTCTTCCTGCTCCTATTCCCCAGCCTGGGTCTCAGAAGCATTTCTAACAGTTTGTCTTAAAGTCTAGTTTCTAAAAAAGCTATGCTGGTGCTGCTTGACCTGTTCCAAATTTCACTCCTATCAGATGTTCTTTCTTTTTCTTAATAATATTCAAGTTCAGAAAGACATCTTTCTGAGCAGGGCAGAGGATATGGAAGAAAATGGAGAAGAAAGATTAGAAGAGCAGGGCTTCTTTCCTTTCCTTCCTTTCCTCCCTCTCCCTATTTAGGCATCCCTCACTCTTCTGTCCCTGAGTGCCTTGTCAGAGGCAACCTCTGCACCCTCAGTCCTTCTGTAATGGCAGAGATTGTTTGCTCTTTGCTTTATTACAGATCCTGGCACATTTGGGAAGGAAGATTTAAAAGTGCCCATGTTACCCTACCCCTTTCTCACAGAACATGAACTGCAGCTCAATACACCTTTGAAAAACAGGGACAGTCAGAAGGCAAAAAATCAAAGATATAATAAATTTTATATAAAAACTACCATCTTAAACTTGATGGCAATTACAGAGACTTATTAGATAATGGTGGTATGTGGTTTAGGGGATAGAAATGTAATGTGTTGGTAACTGTTAAATTTTGCTTCTTCTAGTGCTTTTCTTCTTGAAAATACTAATAAATTGAACCAAAGTATACTAGGATAAGGGCTTTATTCCATGCTGAGAGACAGGTAGTACTTTAAATAAACCAGCACTCTCATAGCATTAAAACTCTCCACTTCAAATAAATCCTAGATGAATGATAATAAATTGTATTTCTGAATGCCTTTAATAATATTAAAATTATATTCTGATTAGCACAGTAGCCAAACCTTGTTTACATTGACCTCTTCTGATTCAGGTGGGAGTCATGTTTCTCTTTCACTAGCAAGCAAGTAGAATTTTTGAGTTTCTGGCAATAGTTTCCATTACCTGTTCAGAAAAACTTCTTGCTTTCCTTTTTTCCCCATTTTTAAATTACATTGCTGAAAAATCATAAAACTTACTCATCCTCAAGACACTCATGTCAGAAGAATGAGAAAAGAGATGCTCCTACATGAGACATGGGTGAACAGAAGATGAATTTTAAATGTGAATAATTCTTTTGATGTTCAGATTATTTGGATGAATGTAATTCGGTCAACAAATAAAAGACAATCACTTTTCTTCAATATCTGCAATCTTAAAAGACCAATAATCATCAAAGAAAGAAGACATCAGGGATACTTACTCTTTAAAATTGCACTCCAATTCAAGTGTATTTTTATGCTTTTCATTTCTACAGAAATGACATCAAAAGTTTCAGTCATTATCTATATGAGGAAAATGTGTTCTTTTTCTCCAGATTTAAAAATTTCCCACTGTTCGGCATCCCGCAATGTAGTATTATTGAAGTGATAAATTAGATTTTATTGCTTACTGAGCAACAATTGGACTTCTGCTAATCATTTCTAATGAAGCAAATCATGTTAACAGTGGGTTGCAAGCAAATCAATGCCAGTAATTTTATTTTAAGGAACTCTTTTTATAAATTAGATAAAGGAAATTGAAAAATACCAGTGCTTGATAAGATGCAAAGGATTGGAAAGAATATGACATTTTCCAAGTATGGGGCATGAAAATACTTCTTTCCTAGCACCAAATTCCCAGTGGGTTTATGAGTCAGAAAATACAAACCAGTAAATACAAACCAGTAAATGTTTGTATGAGAACAGAGGATGATTTCTTTCCTTTTGTTAGAAGAGCCTGTGTGGAGACAGGAGACTGCCCTGTGTGTTGTTATTAGGTGATGAAATTTCATTTCACCATCTCAATTAACACCTCAGACAAGCAATCTCAGGATGACTTGCTAGTTATTAATATTTTAGATAAGGTCCCAACACCAAAAATGGTAGTGATGAAACACTGTCCTTGGAGACACTTCAGAAAGTTATCTGTACAGTTGGTTGAGGCAGGGGTTTGGGTCTTTACTTGCCATAAACCCAGCAGCCAAAATTTAAGTCAAAAAATGCTGTGCTACCCAAAATGCCACAGTTAGTGTTTTATGTTGGTATGGATGATGGTTAAAAACAGATACCAGCTAAATTGTTTTGTCATATGACTCTTTGAGAACTTCACAGAATGATCCCATGGTGAGTGATCTGTTCCCTTAAATACAAAATTAGTCATCATTTTAGCATCAATATGAAAGAAATATTTGATAAGGATCAGTATGTAGGTGATGTAACTAAGGAGACTGCTTACTTTTATTTTGCTAAAATACTTCTTGATCTGCTTTGTAACCTGAGAGGTTTTTTTTCCTTTTTCAATGTTTTTTTTTTATCTCACAGATTCTGAAAGTGGATTTAGAAGACCTTTGACAGAATTCTGGAAAACTTTGAAGAGTCCTTTGAAGAGCTCCACCCTGTTATTTTGCACTGTAGCTCACATAAAAGAGGTCTGTGCAGTGCATAATACAGCCAGCCCTCCTAAATGACTCCTTCTTAGGAAAACAGTAGATTCAGTCTTTCAGGCTGACCTTCCCCACGTCCACTTTTTGAGGCTACTTGTATAAAAGTTGCATCAGAGGACACACACTTCTGAGTTGTCATTGGGGAGGAACACAGGACTCACCTCTCAGGCTCCAGCAGCACTCGAAAGCCCTGCATTTCATGGCCTATTAATTCCTTCTTACCTTGGTTTTACATGCCAATATTTAGAGCTCGGCAGAAGGCACAGATACCCTGGCAATGAGCTGACAGGGAACATCCAGCCATGGTGCTTGGGTACTTATTTTATGGTAGTGGCTTATATCTGTGGTTCTGCAGGAGGGTACTGGAGCTTCTCTTCACTGCTGCGTTGGTTGAGCTGCTCAGTCCAAAAAAAAACAACTGCTGTTATAGGTCTACTGCACTTTTCCTTAAATTACTTTGAAGTTAATCTGTTTTCATGGGTTTTGACCCAGCAGTCAAATCCCACCTACAAAAATAGAAAGTTTGCTAAAAAAAAAAAAAAAATTATGAAGCAAAAATTTGACATGATAACTCAGGCAATGTCATAAGAAGTGGAACTTCTGTATATTAATTTCTGTATATTAATTTCTCCATTATTTCAGTGTTGTGATATAATGGAGATATTAACACTTCTTTATATTAATTTCTCCATTAGTCAGTCTGCTAAAAACAACTCCCTAGTGGCAGTAATAACAGTCTTGTTGGTACAGTAATAGAACCTACTCTGCTTAGTGCATCTACGCTTTTTTTTTCAGTGGGACAAATGTCATGGTTTAGGAAGGGTATTTCCCAATCTAATAATCCCACTACAAAGAAATCCTCAAGCTGCTCCCCTACCCACCTGCCCTCCAAAGGCAGAGATCAGGTTGAGATAAGAACAATTTACTGGAAACAGCAATGAGCTAAGGAAACAAACAGTAACAGCAACCATATCAATAACAAATGTGTATAAAGAGAGGGTGATTAATATACAAAATGCTGACCAAGCCCGGGACAATGAAAAACAACGTTGAACAGACCTTACATCAGTCTCACTTGCTGCCCCAATCAGAAAGGGTCTTCTTCTCGGAGTGAGAGGGAGTCCCCTGCCCCTGCCCCTGGTCTGCTTCAGCCCTCACCCTCCCAGGCTGCCAGAGCTGACTGAACTTTTCAGTGTAGCTGAAAAATACAGATCTAAGCCACTCACCTGGGCTCATTTAACAGCCGTCTGGAGATCCTTCCAGAAGGTGATCCTCTCATTTTCTCAGAGAGTTGTCCCTGAATGTACCTATCTCTTTCCATTCACTACAAAGCAATCTTGGGCAATTATCTGTAACTGCTCACAGCCATCTCAGAGACGTAACTTTCGAAAAACTAGTGGTGAAAGCTCCTGCTCAGAAGGGAAGACATTGGCCACATAGAAAGCATTGTCCTCACTTCCATTTAAAAGATGGACAGGTTAGGCAAAGAGGCTGCTTGCTGTTTACTGTGTCCTGTAGTCAGTTTATGGCAGTAATAGGTGCCCCATGCAATTCAGTACATTAAATAAGCCATTAAGATGGCAAGGCATTTAAGTTTATATAACAGCATAGCATGAGTGACTGTGGGTTGTGTTTAACACGTTTATAACTTCACTGATTGAACTCATAGCTCAGATTTTAGTTCCTAATAAAACCAGCATGCAATATTTGGGAAATGATCTCCAGATTGCTGTTATTTTTTCTACTGATGCTTAAATAATTTTGATAGATTGATAAGTAGTTTTGAAAATGGTCAAACTGCATCTGACTTCAGCATTTGGACATAATGACTAGACTGCAACAGATGTCATGTTTATGTCAGAATGATGCATGAGTCACGCTATTCTGCCATGTTAAAAGAAACATTTGTTATTTTTAGAATTTGGCTTATAAACAAGCCACATTTTCATTTGCTGCCCAAGGGTGAAAGAGTAGCTGTCACTTTACTGATAGCACATACTGCACCATATGTCTGAACCCTGAACTCCTGCAAAATCAGGTGGAAAAATCAAATGCAGAGTGAAACTTTCCTTTTCTCTCTCTCTTTGTCTTTTCAAGGATGAAATCTATAGAAAATTATTTTCATGCTTGATCTCATTGTTTCCTTCAACAGAGTGCAAGAATCTTTCAATTATTATAAGGCTGACTTGTGTGTTTATAGTGGTTTTAAAAGTGACCAGGCTTTTCAGGGATTTGTACTCTTGACCCACAAGACAACAGCATTTTTTGGAACTGACATTTTAAGGTTATTTGACTCTGTATCACCACTGCTGACAAATTTCTGAAATTGTGCCTTTTAGATATATTTTTGTAACCATAATGTCCGTCATTTTTTCCTTGTCTATTAAAACATAAAAGCATGTCTTTGTATGATAGTTCCCTGTCCTTTTGGTTGGACAAAACCTGTGCTATTGGGCTTGTCCCACTGAGAAAAAAAATTATAAGAAGAAAGACATTTAAATTATATAGTCATTTTCAAGAAAAGAGGGTTTTCATTATTTGGCAAGGAACGAAGATGGGAAGAATGTTGCGCTGTGTTTTGGAAAGCACAAAACTTTTCTTTTCTGTCTTGTTTTTTTACACTATTTCACTACCTTCAGATACTTTTCCATGTAATATAATCTCCATATTCATTGTTTATCTAATCTGAACATCCTGGTCTCAACTAATTCTTGATGCAACTCTGCTCTTTGTCTCAAATTGCAGCAGGGATGACATTGTCCCAAATTTCTGTTCTGGTTTTACCATAAGGCAGAAGCTATTGTGACCAAGATACAACAATACAAAAATAATCTCCTCAGAAAATTCTTCATAGAAAATGAGACTTGATGGACTGACCAGAATAACCCAGACTCAATTCTAGATAATGTACTAGATATCCAACACTATAAGAGTAATTGGGAATGAAAAATAGGGGTATGAGGTGTAAAAGAAAAGTCTATGCTAACAGCATACCTATGACTAAGGATTTTTAAAAAGAAGTAGGTATTGATTTAGAAAAGTAAGAAGTGGATGGAAATTGGGATGGGAAAAGTGAATATAGAAGACTTAACCGCAAAAAAGACCTTGTTTCTGTTCCTTGCTTGTCCCAGAGCAGAACCAAAATCAGCCCTGTAATTTTAAAGCTTTTCCTTAAACATAGGTATTTTTGCACTTCTGTATGTGTGTATATTATGTGTGTGTGTGTGTATATATATATATATATGTATGTATGTATGTATGTATATATTTGTTTTCAGATAAGCATAGGCCTTAATGCTTCTGAAGGAGTCTCTGGTGTAAGAGAGGAACAGAAGAGTCAATTTGGGCATATACAAACCTTCTGTTTGTAATGCTCAAGTCTCTTATCTCAAGCTGGTTGTGCTCTTGGAGCAGTCATCTGAGCCCGAATTCCTCAGGTGTGCCACATATGTGCAGGTTAATGGAGAACCTGGTGTCAGACATATCACTTTTACCTGTTCATAATAAAGGCTGGGAATTTTACACTATATTCAAACTGTGATCCAAATCAAGTTAGCCATATGACTTCCAATAAAGGTCAGTTTTAATAGTAATTAAATGGCGCTTCTTGTTGGCTGTAAAATATTTCAAAACTGTAACTACCCCTCAATATTGTTCTCTATATTGAAATATATCACCTTTTCTTTATCAAGTAGACATAACTCATAGTCACTGTCTTTGGCCAGATGTTGCTTTAAATCAGCTTCATATTATTCAGAAAAATGTTCTTCTCAGTGATTTATCCGTAATTTTCTTCTACTTGCCATCACTGACAGGTCTGTCTTTAGTATTTTTTTACCTGCAGTAGACTTATTTTGGGAAGGAAAATGAAGCATAGCAATGGCTTTTGTTCAGCTATTGAAAAGGATTTGATTCTACATAACTGAAAGCAAGGAAAATTTGACAAGGTTTGAGTCCTAGCCCTGGCAGAGTATAACTGTATGAAATGGTTTCTTATTCATCATAGATCATGCAACATATTATGCCAGCAAAGACACTCTAGTAACATAGAACTGACTCTTCATAATGCTGAATATCCATCATGTTCACATATACATTTCCCACTGAACTTTGGCACTTTAAATAATTAGTCTTATTGACTAGTAGGGCTTGGGATGTGCTCATGGTCCAAGAGGCAGCAGATCAGAGAGGTGGTAACTCACAGCATGGAATCACTGGTGAAATGGAGATTCTCCTTTTCCATCCACATGAGCTGGAATAACCCTCTAGATTCCATCTTCCAGTGGCTTGCTTCTAAATACCAGGACAGCAATGCCTGAAAGTAGAAAAATTACTTATGAAAGAGCAAGCAAGTGATTCTCAAATGCATTATTTAAAGTAACATGAATGGTAGCATTTTTTAACACTTGGCATTGACAATATTGCAATGTAACACTACTGTAGTGAGATAATATTGTGTGCTTAAAAATTTTATGAATCACATCAGATATAATTGTTTTTTTGTTTAAGAAATGTCTGTTTCTACCACCAGGTTAATAACTCACACTGAAAGCTTCATTGGGTTTAATTATGGAATACTCTGAGCAAACCAAATATTTTCTGCCGTTAAGGTGACAAAGCAGGCATTGTTTCAAGGACTAATGTGTATTAGATGATGAGGGAAAACTGTGAATCTGAAACTCTTATCCCACTCAGGAGCTTCGAGGCTTCAATTTCTACATTGTAGAAGAAGTAAAACTTCTATTTTTTCACCTGAATATCCATCCCACTAGCACAACTGTTATAAGCTGTCATGGAAAGTGAAATTTTAAAACTGTTTTGCATTTGAGTATCTGTTCATAGAAATTAGGGAAAATAGACTATTTTTTACTTAAATAGCGCAAATAGGAATGTAATGACAGGTTTTGAACCATTATTTGGAAAATGGCAGCATTTTAATATTGTTTACAGATTCCAAGTCTGGTGTTCCTCTCATAAGGTGTAAACGATGCCAATAGAATTTCACTAGCATAAAACACGACAAGAAAATAATTTGTAACAGGGAAAAATGACTGTTTGGGAATTGCCCTTTGTTTATGGACAGTTAATAGACCAAAAGGAGATCAAACGGAATATCATTGCTGTTAATCAGTCCCAGTCTCAGCAAAGAACCTTTGGAGACCTGAGTAGAGAGCTCACTGTACTTCCTTTATTAGTAAAACCCTACCCACACAGAAAAATATAAGGTAGCAGTTTAGTCATCAACCAAATATAATGAAGCAGCAAAGACTGAGACAATGCAATAAAGGGAAACCAAGAATCCCTGTAGAAGAGAGAATAAAGGTGTAACTAGGGATCCCTCCCATCCTCCTCCAACCAAGAGACACACTGGATCTCAACACCAACCCAACTGTGCTAGTGGTCAAAGAAGCATCTTGTTTTAGTCCATAAATTACAAAAATCTTCTCATAATGAAAAGCCTGGGTCCATCCATCATAGCTGGCATGAAGTAGGACATGCAATGCTCAACACTCCTCCCTGCTGGAGCCTCTAGTCCAGAAAGACTGTCAGTCCCTGGCACATGGGAAGCAATGCCCCTCACTCTGCCCAAGGAGCCCCAGCTGAGCCCAAAGTGGCCATCAGACAGGAAGCTCCACTTGGGGATGGGAAGGGGTGTCCACAGGAGGCCAGAGCAGATAAAAACCATTGCCCCAAGACAAATGTAGTCATTTCCCTATTGTCCTTGGATTTTATAGCACCTGAGGTCATGCGGGATGCAAGGGCAGTAGCTATATCTTTCTTTTCTCTCTCTTGCTCTCCTTTTCTTCTTCTAATTTCCTCTTCTTGAAATCTGGGTAATTTAAGGTTGGGTGGGTTAGAGTTTGCTACGACAATGCCAGTATCAACCCATGACACCTTGCCATACAAATCCAATACAGTACTGAATGGATATAAAGTCTTCAAAAGGAAAAACGTGGTTTCAGCAATGGTGGGGGATTTTACTCAAGCAATTTCTTGATCATCCTAGAGATGACAAGGAATACCTGGCCTCAGGCTGAGCATCTCTTGGGATCAGGTGCTGCTGGGTCACATGCTTCAACTGTGAAAGCAGCATGTAATTCTCTGGGTTTTGTGAAGACCCATCAGTGTGAGAGGAATGTGTCAACATGCAGAAGTTAGAGGTGATATAATAACAAGTGTTTAATGTGTAAGAATTTTGAAGTGGCATACTTTGCTATTGAAAAAATTAGACAAGTGAGTACATTTTTATAACTACAATGCAGTGTTATTAAGTTTTTTAAAGTTTTTTTTAATTTGTCATTTACCTTGAAAATCCAACTGTTCTATAACCTGTTATTTGACACATGGCTTCATGATTATCACTTATTACTGATATCTCTTTGCAGCTGAACAAGATTGGTTCTATAATGGAGGCTCTCACACTAAATAATTATTGATTTTATCTTTAGTAGATGAATAGATAAAAAAATATTAGTTATGTTTTCTTCTACATAATTGAGCCTTGCAATTGTGAATCAATTCTTACAATTTATATATCATTTTTAATTTCATTATTGCCACCTCTAAGATCAAAACCAGGAAGAACAGCTGCAGTGATGTTCTCTGGTTCTATGTAGACATGACCTTTTGATAGGAAAAAAATTAGGATTAATCTTAGCCTATAAATATATTGTTTATTGGACTACAAAATACAGAAATCTTGTTGTACTGGACAAGACATTAATAATTAAAAATAAATTTTTCAGTATCTAATGTTTTATGTTTCTAACCTTCAGATCTTACAAGTTACAAGAAAAAGGTGGGAGAAGAAAGAGAAATCTTGTGATCTTCTCTGTAGATGTCTTGGAGACAGACAGCTGTGACACCAGACATGCTGATAAGGAGGAAAAGAGGCTCAAATTTCACTTCATGTACCAGCTATCTTATAGTAATTCATTACAGCAGCTGTATTCAACATGAACAATCGTTTGCCACTTCAAAATGACTAAGTCAACATAGCATAAACCTCAAGTATGAAGAAGCTAGAGAAGATGCATAAACTGGGGTTACCTATCTTTAAGTCCACTCATCTCTTTTTTTCAGGGTAATCCTAGAAAACCATTTCCCATCTAGGTGTAGATGTGTCCTGAGTGGGCTTTTGTTGTCTCAACTTTTATTTTCTCTGCAAAATTTTCTGTTCATAATTTCAACTTATGGCTGAGTCTTCATTCAAACATGACTGTAGATACTGTAATAAAATGTTATTTTACATGAGTCACCACCCCTGGAGGTATTTAAAAGATGTGTAGGTGGGAGACTTAGGGACATAGTTGACCTTGATGATCTTAGAGGTCTTTTCTAACACTGGGCAAGAGGAAATGACCTCAGGTTGCACCAGGGGATATTAGTGAAAAATTTATTCACTGAATGAGAGGTCAGACGTTGGAACAGGCTCCCCAGGGAAGTGGTGGAGTCACCAACCCTATAAGAGTTCAGTAAATGAGTAGATGTGGCACTTCACTATATGGTTTAGCATGCAGAATGGTATTTGGTAGAAGGTTAGACTCGATGATCTTGAAAGTATTTTCCAACCTTAATGGTTCTATGATACTGTGATTTTAAATGATTATATAATTCTATGATCTCACAAGGAGTGGTTGCTGTTCATACGTGAGTTATCTCCCTGGAGTGTCTTTAAATACTTCTGTTTTCTAGCTTACTCTGTTATCTTAGCTGGCAAACTCAAGAACATGAGTGTAAATGTAAATACTGCAAGCCAAGAGACTAAGAGGGAGCAATATAGTAGGCATACCAGTTATTTAATGAAATTTGGGACACCCAAGTTTTTTTTTCTAAATCATGATAAAAAATATGCAGCTTAAAGCAACAGATCTACTTCCCACAGAATTGAAAATATTGACAAGGTCACAGCACCTCAGAACATCTTCATTCTTCTCTTTAGTAGACCCTTTGTATAGCAATACATTGTTTCTACCATTTTGTTGAAAAGTCAATATGATCATCTGTTGACTTAATTCCCCATAAATGACCAGTGATTGAATAAAGTCCATTTTCAACAATCCTGTATATACAGTATGTAATTTTGCTTTTCAATATTAGGAAATGCTAAAGCTCACTTAACAGAAGTAAACTAATAACTGAGTATTCTTCCACTGACAAACTGGTACTCATTCAGTGGTCAATGTAAAACCATTGTAAGCTTACAAATTTAGTGTGTTGTTTGCTAAAAATAGATTGTTTAGTTTCCATCCTCTGCTAATTATTCCAAAATTTCCATCTGAGTCAAATTTCCTGTGCTCGTAGTAGACAGAATAAAATGCCTCACTCATTTTCACTGCAGAAAATTTATTTTCCTTTCTGATAAATGCACTGATTTTAGCAAAAGGTTCAGCAAGCACACAATCCCTGGAAAGGGGAGACAGATAGTTTTGGAAATTTATATATATGGGGATGAATTTTAGTCGCCTGTACTAGAATGTCTCTCTAGTACTGTCAAACAGCACTTCTGATGCCAAAATATGGAAAGAGACCAGTTACCCTGGGGGAAATCTTTCTTGTATGATCTTTTTCCTTCTCATACATCTTCAGTTCAAAGTAATTAGTGTGAATCTCTTCTGGCTGCAAGTAACAGCTTTTTTTCTTTGAAGCAAACTCCCTATAAATTCTGGTAAAAAATTTCACTACTCTGCCATATTAACAACAATTTGATTTAAAAATAAAAAACAAACAAACAGAATTTTGAAGTTCAAAATTACCAGTGTTAATACTCAGACATGAAAACACAGCTACAGTTCGGGAAAAAAATATCAAATTAAAAAAAACAATGAAACGAAAAAAAAAATACAGCAAAAATAAAGTATTTTTTTCTTACAGTGATTGTTCATTCACTTACAATTTATGGTTTTCTATTTTGCAACTTCTTTGAACGCATATTAAATACCTTTTAGAATATCCCTGGACAAGGATAGGACAATGTTATTCCTCTGCCCTTCAAAATATGGTGCTGTGTGCTGAATGCCTGCTGAGGGTGCTCTGTGCAAATTAGGACTCCTGACTTCTGCCAACAAAACCTGACAATTATTTACTAAAATAGATAAGGGTGTTTGAATGCCCAAGTACATTCCTTGGCACCATTTTAGTGTAAAGAACCTACTTTACTGTAGGCTATTTCAGTATATAAAGGGAGCTTATAAGAAAGATAGAAGCCTTTTAACAAAGCCTGTAGTGACAGGACAAGGGGTGTTAGTTTTAAACTGAAAGAAGATAGGTTTAGACTGGGCATAAGGAAGATTATTTTATGAAAAGGATGGTGAGACACCGGAACTGGCTGCCTAGAAAAGTTGTGGATCACCATAGATATGTTCAAGATCAGGTTGGACAAGGCTGTGAGTAACCTGGTCTACCAGAAGGTGTTCCTGTCCATGGCACTAGATGAACTTCAAGGTCCTTTCCAAGACCACCCATTCTATCATTCCACTTGTCACATCTGGAGAGGCTCTTAGTCCATCAATTTCTACTGGAGGGCTCTCCCATTAAGGAAGACAGTGTAAGTAGAGATTGTTAAAGCATAATGCTTAGGCACTATATCATCCATAGCTCAAGGCATTAGGCCTGTATAGGAAGATGACTCAATTTGGCAGGCCTTGGAAAAAGCATTCTGAAATTGAAAATTTATAGTGGGAAGTGTGCTTTGTTCCTATCATAAGGCATGGGAAATGGGGAACTAAGACAGGTGGAAGAACACACAAGCTTTAAAGACAAAAGCTCTTCTTCAGACCTGAGCAACAAGCAGGAAATTTCATACCAAGCAGAGACTAAGTACAATAGTTCTAAATTTAACTTTGTTATAGTAATGCATGAGATGGGAAGAAACAGCTATGTGAAATAGAACATGATTTCAAATAGAACATGATGTTAATAAGTGGGGGTGTGATGCAGTTAGTGCAGATGAGATACAGAATGGTGGCAGAGTGAGCAGGTCTATCTTTTAATTTGACAGAAAAGCTGTGTCTCTCTATACATGAATTTTAGCAGCCAGATAAATGACATGTTTCAATTTCCAAGTATTTTTGAAGGAGAGGGGAGACCTATTTTGTGGGTCACCCTGAGGGCTCAGGACTGGGATATTTTAGAAATCAAAAATGCTTTTCTACTCATAATAGGCTAGTTCTGTTCTCCAGTGATGCTTCTATGACTTTTCCCAGTAAGTGTTCAGTCAGTTATCGGCATGTCTATGCCAGGGAGTGAACGCTAAAGCAATAATAAAAAGGTTTTTTACTACAAGAGCTATGAAGGCTGCACATATCTTCCCTTGAGAAACTGCTGTGTGATCTTATATAACTCAAGGGGATCAGGAATTTTCTCTGAGAAGGACCAGATTTCTGATACATTATTGCTTTTGCCTATCACTTTTGAAGCAGTTGTGCTCTCCTGATGATGTTTCTTTTTTTCTCTAATCACGTGTGGCAGCACTTCCCTTTTAAATTTCCTGGAAGTCTCCCATCTTTGGAAAAAAACCAAAACTCAGAATCACATGAATATATGTAATGATTTTTTAAAAGATAAAGGTGTTTCTTGATCATCTTTTTCTTACCCTCCTTCAAATCTTATACATATTCTTTGCTGCTTCGCTTCAGGTAGCAATTTCTGAAGGAGGAATTTTCATTGTGTTGGTAGTTCCTTGTTGCCTAGGAACATTTTTCAATTTGCCACTGTGTTGGTATTTAGGTCACCAGTGAATTAATCTTTTTAAAATTATAGCTATATAGTCAATCACCAATCCTGAACTATCCCATTGAGGATTGGCAGTACAGTACTTAGTTGCTTATGGATTGAAAATTTAAATTAAATGTTCTGTTTGCAAAGAAATTCTATGAAAGAGAAAATGGTTTTCCTTCATAGTAAGAAAATATCTACACTTTGCAACAATAAACTCTAATGTTTTCTAATCTAGACTGGATTTAACAGTGTTGTCTAAAGGACAGACCCTGCCTCATTAGGGTTTTCACAAAACTCTCTTCACTTCAGAAAAGCAGGATCAGATCTTATCAGAGCAAAGGGAATTCAATAATCTTTCTTTGAAGCCTCTTTCTCAAGATCAATGAAATTTTTCCATTTTTCATGCTGAGATACATGGCAGTAATGAACATCCTTCTGTAAAAGCTGTAGTCATCATTCCTAAAACATGAGAAGAAATGAAAAAAAGAAAACCTGTTTTAATTATCAAGAAAGTTATTTCACATGTCAGTATTGCATTTTGAGTATCTAGAACACAACTCTAATAAATTAGGGAAATCTGATATTTTCTGCTGATTGCTACCTCATTTTTATCACGTTACTGTGAAAGAGGATTTATAATTGAGACCCATCTCTTGTCACCTCCCTGGTAACTGAATCTGCTCATTCCTGGAATACCGTAAAGGAAGAGAAATAACTGGATAAAACATCAGTTGGAACACACCTCAAGTCACCTATTTTCCCCACCAAGGCTGAGTTCTGCCTGTCCCCCTCAGTATCTCATTGCTGACCCTCAGAGTTCTTCAGGGATGCCCAGAACTGAATGTGGTATTCCAGGCATGATTGTGGTAAAATGGGTACAAAGGGACATTAACTGCCTTACTCTGTAGTGCATCTCCACTAAAAATTGGTAAAGGGATTTGAATTATCCACAAATTACTTCAGAATGATCCAGGAGACAACAAAATGAGTGTAATATAGGAAAAGTTATGGACTGGATCCTCTGCTGGTGCTTACCTCATTGGTACCATATGTGATCATACCAGCAGGGATCCTCCCCCAATTCACTGTTACAATGATCACTGTGTGCATGGCACTAAGGGGAGAGATCCAAAAATGGGACAGGTAAAGGGTTAAAGATAAGCCTCAGGAGAGACCTTATTGCTCTCTACAACTACCTGAAAGGAGTTTGTGGTAACTAGAAATAGGACAAGAGGAAACAGACTGAAATTGCACCAGGGGAGGTTCCAATTGGATATTAGAAAAATTTTTTCCGTTGACAGAGTGATTAATCACTGGAACAGACTTCCTGGAGAAATGGTGGAGTCACCATCCCTGGAAGTCTTCAAAAGACTGGCAATTTGTGATATGGTTTAGTGGGCATGGAGGTATTTGGTTAAAGGTTGGACTTGATGATCTTGGAAGTCCTTTCTGTCTTCATTCACAAATACAAACGGTTTACATTAGAGAGAGACTTCAAGTGGATAAGTTGAAAATGGTAGTAGTTCTAAGTGACACTCTGGTCATTACAGCACTTCTGAAGCATTTTTCCTGGTGTTCTGATGAGGAGTATTTTTAGGTTGGGTTATTTATATGTAAATTTATGCCATGTTATATTATATTATTTAATTATTTATTTGGTTTTTATGCCTTTTTAAAATTTAATTTTTGATGAAAGTGCGTGCCAAACTAGATAATATGACAGATCTGTGATCCACAAAAAGGACATCAAACAGGTGAAAAGCAAAAGTAGCCCAATGGGAACTAACTTCACAGCTTGGTAGATTGTATAATTAATAAAATCTTTAAGGCATTTATAAATTTAACATTTCTATACTTAAAGATGTTCTGGTAAAAGAAGTGCTTGAATGAGGAAAGGAGGAGAGTGTGTTATCATAAGAAAGAGTAAGACTTTGTGAAAACTCTTCATAGTGATAACTGATGAACTGGTGCTTGAATTCCAAGTGGGAAAAAAAAGTCCATTTTATTTGAATTAAGGTTCTCTGATCATTTTTACTGATTCTTTCATTCAAATATCCTCTAAGACGTACTGGAAATAGGTCTTCATTTCTTTCCCCACATTTTTATACCTGACTCTATATTACTCTGAGGGATAAAAGTCCACTGCTCTCCTTTGCTCGTGTGGGTTGGATAGAATTAAGCCTCGTGCTCTGTCAGGATAGCAGAGTGGAGATTGAAGGAGGAGCTGCCTCTCCCATTACGTGGGAGCTTCTCATGTCTCCTCTTGTGGCCTTCAGGAGATGCACAGTCCTTTGCAGGACTTTCAGGGAGCTTGTCAAGTCCTGTTTGAATACAGTAAGAGTAATTGGGTGCTGACTTTTGAAATGTTATTTTTCATTTCTGTAAGAGACAAAGAATAACAAACTGGCATTACAGGGATGTTGTCAATTGCTCTCCAGGGGCACCTGTACTCCAGCACTTGACAAGTAATCTTTGCAGACTGTATAATTTGTTAAGTTCCTTGAGAAACTTTGGTATGAGAAGGGTTATATACTCTGTGCTTGTTTATTTTTTGCTAAAATAAACGTGCAAACATTGAAAGGAGCAGAAGAGCGGAAAGGATTTCTTTATAAACACAATTTTCACTTGCATTTGTTTAGCATTATTCCAAACTGTCCTGAAGATGTAGAAGAGTGCTGCATATTCAAAGGCTTTCAGCAATTTTGAGTCAATGTAGACACTATGGAGGAAGATTTCCATAGCAACAGAATTAAAGGAAGGAAAATATGAAAAAGTCAGTGTTGGATCAGTATATGAGAAGATACATATATTGGTGGTGGGAGGGGAATGCGGACTAGGAGGTGCTATAGAGCAACCAACTGAGTGCTGATTGCTCATTTTTTCAAAGAGAACAGACCCACCAAGAACCCCTCACTGTCCATTTAATCAGATTTGCATAAAAGATTCAGCTGATCATTCTACTCTGTGATTATTAATTCTAGAAAAACTAATATTTTAGTTATTTATTAATATTCTAAAGGATAATATTTCTTTCAGTACTATAGGCTTTCTATATGATTGAGCAGTAACATAAAATGATATATGTCACTTACCAAAGACCTCAGGGAAAGCATGAAAATGCAGTAATTGTCTTGTCAATTATCAGACACACTGATAACACTCATCAAACACTCATTCAGGTGTTTTATTCAGTTGTATTTCTCATTTATAAATGCTTATTACCTGAAAAAAATTATTTTAAATAAAATATCATTATATTTAAATATAAAATATAAATAAAAATATTAAAAATGTATTTTAATGTCTTGAACAGAAGGTTACAGAGAATTATAATAATGGCTGTAAATCATTATTGAATAAGTTCCATAGTCAAGACAGCATAAAGACCGGTCTCTCAGTAGGAAGAAGAGTGAGTGTCCAGGTTTGCCCAGCTGCAGTTCATGTTCTAAACTCATACTTTTCATTGATATTTCAGTGTGAGAGAAGGCTGCAGAGAGACCTTAGTGCAACATTTCAGAAGTGAGCCTGTATAAAATATGGGCATGAACTTTCAAGTGGGGCTTGTTGAGATAGGAAAAGAGGTAAAGCTTTCAACCTAAAAGAAGGCAGATTTAGACTAGATATAAGGAGCAAAAAATGTATAAAGGTGGTGAAATTTTGACACAGGTTGCCCACAGAGGTGGTAGATGCCCCATCCCTGGAAATATTCTGGGTCAGTTTGGATGGAGTTCTAAGAAACCTGATCTAGTTGATAATGTCCCTGTCCATGGCAGGGGGCTTGGACTAGATAGCCTTTAAAGGTCTCTTCCAATCCTGCTATGATTCACTGCTGGACTCAATGATATTATGGTTGTTTTCCAACCTTAATACTTCTGTGATTCTATGATGCTATGAAGAAAAATTAGAGGTTTGAACTGTAAGTGACTTTGTGGATAAAAAATGGAAACAAGTATGGTGATAGCAAAAGCAAAAGCAAACATATGGCTGCAGGTGAAGGAGGGTCTGGAAAGGCAATGGATGCCTCTAATACTTATGGAGAAAAGAATACAGTATATGGCAAACATGTGACTTCCAACAGAGGCAGGCATCCTAGAGACATCCTGGCAGGTTAGTAGGAATTAAAGGGAGTTGTGGGGGGCTCTAGAAACAGGTGATGAAAAATAAGCCCATACCTATGGGAGGATGGGAGAATGTGAGAAGATCCTGGAATGTGCATAAAGAAGAAAGGTTCTGCCTATGAGGGCGGAAAATAAACCAGTCAAAAATCAGTTGCTGCACACCAGAAGCATTTGTATTTAAACTTGCCTCTTGGCAAACGGGCATTGTTTGGAGTAGATCAATTACATTCAGCTAATACTTTCCTTGGTAATCTTCCTAAATACTTACCTAGTTGTGTGCTCTCTCAGAATCACAGACACTGATCAACTTGGCTTTAAAATCTGCATCTGATATAGATGATCTGTCTATGATAGTAGACATGAGCTAAATATGTCTACAACAGTAATGATAAATAGCTACCCCCACAACCAAATCCTCCTCTCCTCCTAATTCACAAAAGTAGCCACAAATCCATGCGGATTTTTTTCAGGCAGACTGGCAAGCAGCAACATGACACAATACCAACTTAGTGCTCCTCCAACAGCAAGTGGTGTGCAATTTCTTTATCTCCAAACTAAAATGGCTCTGTCTTCCTTTGTGTGTGGAGTACATTCTACTGCACTGCATTGACTTTGCAACACCTACATAAGCATTTCTAGGTCTGTCTTGTGCAAACTTGCAGACAGACAAACGTACAAGAAATATGAAGGAGGGCTTTATAGCAGGGCATGTAGCGATAGAACAAGGGGGAATGGTTTTAAACTAAAAGAGCAGTGATTTAGATTACAGTCCTTACTCAGGGGCACAAGTGAGGCACAAGTTGCCCAGAGAAGTTGTGGGTGTTACATCCCTGGAAGTGTTCAAGGACAGGTTGGACGGGGCTTGGAGCAAACTGGTCTAGTGGAAGGTGTTCCTGCCCATGGTAGGGGGGTTGGAACTAGATGACCTTTAATGTCCCTTCCTACTCAAACCATTCTGCAATTCCACTATTTTACGATATGCACACTTCAAGCAGTATGCCAAATTATGTATCTGGCATGATCTGGCCATGCCTGGACCTGTTCAAACTTGCAAGTGACTTTTTCTGAAATATTTTCTGCTGTGACTGCCACCCTCCATGTTAGTTGTCATGTATAATTTTACAGCCAGTTAGGCACACTGCACATTGATTTCCTCTTTCCCCCACGGAACTTATCCTTAATTTCCAAATAGCTTTAATTTCTCTTGGCATGTGTTGTAAAAGAGTAGGATGGAGGATAGCATATAATATTCTTCCCAGTAGCCAAATCATTTTCTGCTAGTTCTGCTTCAGAAAACAGAAGGATGTAGATTTTGATGGCAGGTACAGAAATGTACTTTTGAGAGAATGATGAATTCTTATCTGATCTTTGCTTCTACTTCCACTTAGATGAACTATCTTTTTTTCATTTTTTGCAAACTTTNGGGGAATGGTTTTAAACTAAAAGAGCAGTGATTTAGATTACAGTCCTTACTCAGGGGCACAAGTGAGGCACAAGTTGCCCAGAGAAGTTGTGGGTGTTACATCCCTGGAAGTGTTCAAGGACAGGTTGGACGGGGCTTGGAGCAAACTGGTCTAGTGGAAGGTGTTCCTGCCCATGGTAGGGGGGTTGGAACTAGATGACCTTTAATGTCCCTTCCTACTCAAACCATTCTGCAATTCCACTATTTTACGATATGCACACTTCAAGCAGTATGCCAAATTATGTATCTGGCATGATCTGGCCATGCCTGGACCTGTTCAAACTTGCAAGTGACTTTTTCTGAAATATTTTCTGCTGTGACTGCCACCCTCCATGTTAGTTGTCATGTATAATTTTACAGCCAGTTAGGCACACTGCACATTGATTTCCTCTTTCCCCCACGGAACTTATCCTTAATTTCCAAATAGCTTTAATTTCTCTTGGCATGTGTTGTAAAAGAGTAGGATGGAGGATAGCATATAATATTCTTCCCAGTAGCCAAATCATTTTCTGCTAGTTCTGCTTCAGAAAACAGAAGGATGTAGATTTTGATGGCAGGTACAGAAATGTACTTTTGAGAGAATGATGAATTCTTATCTGATCTTTGCTTCTACTTCCACTTAGATGAACTATCTTTTTTTCATTTTTTGCAAACTTTTTTATTACTTTTCCCACTTCTGGGTCCAGGTGTTGTCTCTTTCCTTCCACCACACCTCAATGTGCATGATGTCTCTGACTTCCTCACTGCTTACTCCTATCTACTTGCATTGTTGGACTGGGTTTGTGTGGCAAGATTTTAGTAGGGGGTAGCTATACAGGTGGTGTCTGTGAGAAATTGATAA
Organism: Chaetops frenatus; assembly: GCA_013400775.1. Lineage (NCBI taxonomy): Eukaryota > Metazoa > Chordata > Aves > Passeriformes > Picathartidae > Chaetops > Chaetops frenatus. Next base: position 244,010 of record VZTR01024226.1, read on the forward strand.
AAGCTTCCCCCATGCCCTATGGAGCCAATGCCATCTGGCTCCAAGACTGAACTGCTGCTGGCCAAGGCTGAGCCTGTCAGCAGCAGGAGTAATGTAAAAGGGGAAGAGGTGCAAGAGCAAACTGAAGCAGGGCAGACAAGTTATAACCTGTGAGAGGAACAGCCCTGCAGACCTCACGGTCAGTGCAGAAGGATTGGGTGCAGCTGCTCCAGGTGCCAGAGCAGAGGTTCCCCTGCAGCCTGTGGTGCAGACCATGGTGAGGCAGCCGTGTCCCTGCAGCCCTGGGAGGATCCCATGCCAGAGCAGGGGGATGCCCAAAATGGTTGTGACCCTATGGGAAGCCAGAATTGGAGCAGGCTCCTAGCAAGGCTTGTGGCCTGATGGAGAGAAGAGACAAATTGGGGCAGATTTGCTGGCAGGACTTTTGATCTTCTGAGGGACCCACACTTGAGCAGTCTGTTCCTGAAGGACTGCACCCCATGCAAGGGATCCACACTGGAACAGTTTGCGAGGAACTGCAGCCTGTGGGAAGGACTCACCTTGGAGAAGCTGATGGAGGACTGTCTCCTGTGGCAGGGATCAAACACTGCAGTAGGGGAGGAGTGTGAGGAGTCTTTCCCCTGGGGAGAAAGTGACTGACTGCAGCCCCCCTTCCTTGTTCCCCTGTGCCACTGAGGGGGAGAAAGAAGAGAAAATAGAAAGTAGGGGAAGTGAGGAGTCTGTTTTTCCTATGAAACTATTCTGTTTTTCCTATGACATTAATTGATGAGTGATTTCTCTCTGTCCTTATGTTGACCCATGAGACTTTCTTTGTATTTTCACTCCCGTGTCCAGTTGAGGAAAGGAGTGACAGAAATGTCTTTGGTGGGCACTTGGTGTCCATCTGGGGTCTGCCCACCAAAATTGCTGAAGCTGACTGATGTCTCTCCATCTTACCTTGTTTCCTTCCTGGTTTCTGACCACACTGATTTCCTTCTTCATCTCATTTCATCCACCCACATTCATTTTTACTCACTTCTGCACAAAGGACTAATTTCAAACAGTCCTTCGTGTTACTCTTTCTATATCTGATCTTCACATTGAGACAGAATCTCACTATTGGAAACACAAAGGACCTTCTTTTAATTTTCCTGGATCGGGCTAAAATCTCTTTAAGTTTTGGTTAAGAATTAGGGATTTTATTTTTTTCTGAACTGATTCAACTTTCTTGTGCCTTTAAAGAATATAAATATAAAAATCTAGGTTTTTTCCCGGACGATGCTGAATGGATTCTGAAAATAGAAGAAACATTATTAAAGAATCATGGATAACAAATGCAAGTAATGAGATAATTATACAGTTTGTTGACTAATTGCAAAAAATACTAAAGACCAGGTAAAACTTCAGGTTCTAATGTTTTATACCATTTTCAAAATCATGAAAAACTTTCAATTTTTCCAGTAAAATTCAGATCATATTATCTATCAAGAGTCAGCTATATGCTTAATTAACTTGCACAATGTAACTTGTAAGAAAAATGCAGCTAGAAAGATCTTATTTCAACAAACTATCTCGGATGAATCTGTAAAACCTGTCCTAAAAAGTCATTGAAGAAACTAGTGAAGGTGAAGAGTCTTATGAGACTTTTAAAATCAAAATTATGTTGACTTCCTCAAAATAATTTCCTCAATGTGATACGGTGGTTTAAGACATCAGTAACTTATTTTAATTTCTATCGTTCTCTGGGGAGCAACTGTTTTTTTGTTGAGGTTGATTTGCCATGCTGGCTGTATGTATGCTAATAAGGCATTTGAGAAAAACTTAAGGCACAGTGTTGATAAACAGATTTCAAAGCTGATGGCACAGTGGGATTATTTAGATGCCTGCTGACATCTGTATTTACATTCACTGGTCTGGTATTTTCTCCCTGTTTCTGTAGTTCAGTCTGCAGAAGTTGGGAAAGCATTTGCAGTTTTGGCATGAAGGTATGTGCCATATGCAACATCCCACCTTGCAATGAAATAACCTAACTAGCCCTTCCCAAGCAGCCTTGTGGAAAGAGAAGGCTGAGTTTGCAGAGGAAAAAAATCAGAGAAAGCTGAACCAAGAGCAGTCCTTTGCTTTCCTACCTTTACTCTCTGGTGCTGTGTTCAGTGGGACAGTGAAGATAGGAAGCCTTCACCAGACCAACCAGGGAGCAACTACCAAAGGTGTAATTTAAGATTAAAAAAAGCTGGTGCAGGTGGAGCAAGGTGGAGCAAACTTTGTTTTAAAGAGAATTCAGATTTAAAACAAGCGAAGACAACCAAACAACATTTATCTAACTCTTCAGAAACGATCCTTTACCTTAGTGACTGACTAGTACTTTCCATTCCGAACCTCCCCCCCCATTTAGTAATTTTGGCCAGAGGGAACATGGAAAACAAAAAGGCAGCAATACAGCAGTGTAATTCTGATTAAATTTACCTTCCAAATATATACATGAAGGTCTCCAGCAAGAAGAGATCCTTTCCAGTTCTTTAGTTCTGAGTCATTCCTACTAGAAAAGATCTCAACATATTGAGTCCTCTATTAAACTTTCAATATGAATATTGTCAGTCAAAACTCCCATTGGATACACTATGGGCTCAACCAGATTCTTTCCAATGCTGTGGTAAGCTCCTGGTTGTCTGAATGTTATCCCCAGATTCTGTAAGAAATATTTATTTACATAACAACTTGTACATTTAAAGGACAGGTGTGCTCAAAAATTACTGCTGTGTGTCTCAGAGCTAATGCAGCTCCAGTAAGTGGGATCAACATTACCAGCATTCCTATTTCACATTTTTATTGTGGGATTTTTGTGGCTGTAACCTTGTCATCTCTAGGTAATTTTGATTTTCTCTTTTCATCTGTTATGTTATTAGAAACACAGAATGGGCTTGAGTTAGGAAGTTTGACCCTTGCATGCAAAGCCAGAGTCCTGTGGAGTTTGTAGCTCAGGGCTGTAACTATTTAGATTATGAATATCTCCAAGGATAGAAACTTCACAATCTCTCACAATGATCTCTTCCATTACATGACCATCCTCACAGGAAAAAGAGAGGGATTTTAAGATTAAATAGAATATTCTGTATTTTAATTTGTGCCCATTTGCTCTTGTACTGTCACAGAGTACCACTAAGAAGCATTCAGCTCCATCCTCTCTACACACCCCACCAGGTATTTCTACACAATTAATAAGATCACCTCTAACCCATCTCTTCTTCAGGCTGAACAGTTCCAGCTCTTTCATTCTTTCCTTGTATGAAAGATGCTGCAAGATCTGGATCTTCCTGGCCCTTTGCCACTCCAGTGTTCCTGAGTTTCTCTTGTACTGGGAAGCCCAACACTGGACACAGAGCTCCAGATGAACCTCATCAGTGCTGAGTAGAAAAGAAGGATCACCTTCCTCCTGCAGGAATTCAAACCTAAACATTTTCCCCTCATAGAAAAATATAAAATCTCTCAGGTCTATATCTCATGAACTCCTAGCTGACCTTACAGTTTTGTAGCCTTTTTTTACTATTCCTGAACTGCTTTACCAGAGCATTTCTTATGGACAGCTGTGAGGCATTCTGCAATATCATTATATGTTTTCTGATCTGGGTCCATCTCATATGGGCAAGCAAAAAAGTTTGCCAATACATCCAAAAGGAAGGGGACCTCTTTCCTTCCAGGGAAAGGTTCAAATTACATAACAATTGAGACCACAAGAACTAAAGCTATGCAGCTTTCTTCTGCATTCATCCACTTTGAATTAAAATTGCATTCATTTCATTCATTTTAAATAGAATTTAAACCAGCAAATGATGTAACAGAACCAACAGCAGAGCAAATACTCTTGCTTCTCTTGACAGCATTTGTTTCTCTCAGTTTTACTTTTGTTTCTCCTTCCGCTTTTTCTTTCTCCTTTTTTTTCTCTGCTTTGCATCTTTTTCTCCTTCTTTTACTTCCAGCTAATCATTTTAATTCAGTGCTCTACTCCTTCTACTGAGCAAGTTTGAATGTCCATTTGACAGAGCTGAAATGCATCAGGGGAACATATTGACTTCTCAACATTGTTCTTAGTTCTTCTTCAACATTGTTCAAGTTGTTAAAAATGTTTCAGATATCTGTGGTACGTTTGCAGACAAGATGGTGATGGTCCACAGATGCAGTGAACATACCTAAGAAGCAAGCAAGCCCAGCTGGAGAGAGAATTTCAGTTTTTGGGAGTGCATATGGATGGTGCTGCTGCCCAAACGTAGACTTTCCTCACGTCTGAAGATGTATGATCCTCTTCAGGAGGTCTTCTAAATCTTCACTAGACAGAGATTTTGATGAAAAGTCAGATATTTAGACTGATATTCCTAATATTTGTTCCACCCCAACATACCACAGCCTTGTTGGAGAATGGAACATGAATGACCTGGTGTAACTAAGTGGATTTTCACCCCAGCACTTCTTCAGGTTCAATGCTAGGCCACAGGATGCTATTTATTGCATAACTTCAAAAAGAGAGGGAGAGACACACAAGGAAGGTTTCAATCTTTTGACTGCTGCTTTTTTAAAATCACCCTCTCTAGCAGTGCCAGCTTTTGGAAATAATTCTTGAAATTGTTCATTTATTGGTGCCCTGAGTAGTATAGGGAACAGATGTGTGGAGAAAGAAACTTATTAAAGACAGAAATAAATAAGTAAAAGTTTATCAATAAATACCCTACTTTCATGCCATCTAGCAGCTGGTGACCCTGCAGAGGATGGGTGCAAGTAGCTCTCCACGTCCCCTGGGTGTGCCAGTGGCACCAGGCATCTGTGCAAGGAGGTGATGCCCAAAGCCCAAGGGATGACGGGGCAGGGCTGGTTGATGAAAAGCACTGATCACCTGGGCTCCTGCCAGCCTAGTTCAGTGCTACTATTTGCATGCAGAGACAAAAGCCCAGCACTGCACATTGCCTCTACTCATTGTCTTTTTATGTCTCTTAAACACATAAGAAACTGACCTGCAGGGTTACGTATTTATTATAATATACAATAGTCCACACATCTGGAATAATGGTTTTTACGTACATGTCTAGTGTAATGCTTTTACATTCAGCACATAAGAGTTATGCACACTAAACCCTATTTTTTAAAAATCAAGTATTTCAAGAATCAGTTAAACAGTCACAGATCTAGAACCATATGAAACAATTTTTATTTTTAGACTCTATCATGATAGCAATATACAATTATTATGTATTAAATTATTATGGATTAAATACTTGAGGTATTTGCAATGTTTTAACATGATGTATGTCCTAACACTTGTTAGATTTTCTTCAGAACTTTATTTATTTATCTTGAGAGAAAAGTGAGAAAAAAATCTGCCTGGACATTGAGTCAAGATAAACCAGTAGCTATTTTTATATTTTAGGATCTCTGCCCCTGGTGATCAGTTACAGAATAAAGTAGTTTAAGTTACAGTATTTGGGAAGAAGAGCCTGCTCTGAATTATATAAAAAACACTTATTAGATTTTGTAGAAGCTACGCAAGCAGGACAAAGGAAAAAATCCTTGACAGAATCAGCAATATGGAAATTGGAAATGAATTTTTTGTTACTGCTTCTAAGGAATATGGTAACATAGGCTTGTGTCTCTGTAGTGAATTGTCTCAAATCGCAGGAAAATCTATTATTTTCGGTCTTTACAGCAAAACTCCACACATCTGAATAACACAGAAAATTGTGGTTGCTGAGAGATTTTATAATAAATTACTGGATATAAAAGGTGGCAAGAGTTATTCTTGGTAAATGATTGTGCAACAGAGAATAATTAAGATCATTATTTATTTTGCCTTTGGTAATGGCTTAAAAGTTGATGAGGAACAAAATAAGATAAAATGCTAATTAATTCTCTTAATCAGGAAATATTAATGATATAAGGTGGGGCTTCCAAGCACCTTGGCTAGAAGGTCTTTTTTTTGCCTTTTGGAATTTATTGTTCTTTTGGGGGCCCTGAGGGCATGCTCCTTTGTTGGAGTTTGGCTGCATGGGTTTAGGGCCAGCTTTGGTAGTGGGCTGCTAGCCCTTGCATCGATGAGCAGTGGAGAATATCCCACTTCTTCTAGTAGCACTTTTAAATTCAATCTTCACTATCAGTCTCTGTTTGAGGTATTTTGCAGGTGGCTCCTTGACTCTGACTGGACCTGTTGATTTGTCTCCTGATTTGATCCCAGACCTCCCTCACCACAGTCACCTTTTTTCCATCTCACACATTTCTTCTGTCACTGGTTTGGGTGTAATATTGCAGCCCCAGCTTCTAAGCCTCTCCTCCCCTTCTATTTGATAGTTCTGTATAGTCTGGCTTTAATCACTCCAGAAGAAGACACACCATTAATAATGAATTTTAAAAGACAGGACAGTGAGACCTAGCGTAAAACACAGAGGGAGACTTCTTCTGTGAGTGGCAGGGATTTTGATGCAAATTGCCTTTTGTTTCAAAGGAAATCATGGCAGAGTGTTTGTTAGAGAGAAAATCTTCATCTATTCAGATCTTGGCTTAGGTAACACTCACATGGGAGATCAAATCTCCTGAAGTTTCAGGACAGTTGGTAGCTGACCAGTTGGCAAAGGGATTCTCTTCCACAGATCCTCACAGTGACATCTCCAGCTAGACTGGAGATGTATGCATTTAATATCCTAATTTTGTATGTATTTAAGAGCTTAACCACATACCAAATACACTCCTACATGAAAGTTAACACCAACCCAATTCAGAGCCAGCACGCCATTTGTACAAGGACAGTTAATACTGACTGTTTAGAGATGTCTTACCTGTGCCAAACATGATCTCTCCAGAAGCAAGGGACATATAAGGGTGCAGCTGGAGGGAAGGGACAGGCTGTCCACCCAAAATAACACCTCCTTCAAGCATGCAGTGTGGGCTGGACACAGCAGGAACTGCCCAGGCAATCTCTAGAAGTGTTCGAAATTGCCACTTGTAACAGCACTCAGTTGTGGTGCTTCAGTCAATCAGCAAGCATCAGGCTGGTTCTTTGTCTCAAACTATTCCAAGGGCTCATCCCTTCAGATCACCAGCTCCTGGACCAGCCAGGGAATTTATGACTTTAGCGCATGGGTGTGCAACCCTAAACAGCCCTGATACCCAACTACATCAGTATTTTAAGTAAAAAACTAACTTTAATTTCCTACTTATCGCTCATTTATAACTTTAATGTCATGGCTTCTGCCATTTAGGCTTTAAGGTACGTTCACCTTTAGAGAGACATTGGAGTACTGCAGAGGAGTCACCAGCTGATTCCTAGAAACTGACTCTGGGACTGAAAATACAATTGGTGAACCGCTTATATATATTTTATATTACATATATATTATGCATTGTTGAGAGCTGGTGAAGCTGTGCTCCACATGAGCCTGATTTTGGTTCTAAATCCCTTCTGTCTTGCAGAAGCCATGAGCCTGGGATTGGTTCTAAATCCCTTCTGTCTTGCAGTTTTTGGTACCCATCAGTACAGCAATGCAGGACCCTGAGGTGAATGCATGGTGTTTTACAGCTGATATTCCTTTCTTCTGCTCTGTGCTCGTGGCATGTAAAACAAGACAGTGTTTGCATGTGAGACACATTTGCATTCTTTTTTTGCTTCCTTCATGTATATCCCTTTCTGGCAAGGGCAGAGGCTTGATACAGCATGTCACAAGTATTTATTTAGATGTCAGGAGTGCTGGCTGATCAGCAGAGCAAGCAGACCATGCTGGTGTGTGTCTGTGTGTCTGTGTGTCTGTGTGGGATGTAAGACAAACGGAGATGCAACTCTCATTAAGAGATATTGTAGATTCACTTTAGCACCATGAAAACATGATTGAATTGGCCCATCTACTCAGCACATGGTTAAAAATCTTTGTGGCTGTCTAAATACCCACAAATAATCTGAAGACTCTGTCAAGGTCTACAGAGCTGAAACAAGTTATGCAGATTCAAGGGAGTGAGTGGGTTGTGGGAAGGGGTTTGACTCCTTGTGCCAAAAAGTATTTCAACACCAGTAAGAGACACAAACACATACACATTTTTCCTGAATAAATCTTGAACATTATAAAACAAAGAACAATTTCTTGTCCAGAAGAAACTTTAGGTTCCTGAATGCCAAGTGAGTGGTTTCTTTTCTAGGGGTTGTTGTAAGGAATTGAGGAAATACTTCACAAAGAGTCATGGTAAAAGTAGGCCGGAATTATTTACGCAAATAATGAACTGCAAATAGGGGTTCACTGTACGGAAGGAGAAAAGGTGTTTTTTAATAATAATTTGGATTCTAATGCTATTACTGGCAAGATTTGTTTTGCATACAGGAAACTATGCAGTTGTACTTTAATGTGTTGAGTCTGGCTGGATGCCAGACACCCACCAAAGCCTCTCCATCACTCCCGTCCACAGCTGGGCAAGGGAGAGAAAATTTAGTGACAGGTTCATGAGTTAAGGACAGAGAGAGATCACTCACCAAATACTGTCATGGGCAAAACAGACTTGAATCAGAAATATTAACTGAATTTATTACTAACAAAATTGGAGCAGGATAATTGGAAATAAGACCTTATAAGATGTTAAAAACTTTCCCCGCACCCCTCCCTCTTTCTCAGCTCTAGCTCTTCCCCCTCAGCAGTGTAGGGATATGGGGAAAGGGGGTTATGGTCATTATGTCACTGCTCAGGGAGTGGAGTCCTTCTCCTGGTCCAGCATGGGGTCCCTCCCACAGGCAACTCTTCCATGGTGTGCAGTCCTTTAAGGACAGGCTGCTCCAGTGTGAGTCCCCCACAGGCTACAAATCCTAACAGGAAACCTGCTCCAGCATGGGTCTTCCATGGGTTCACAGCCTTGTCTCAGGCCTCCACCTGCTCCAGCATGGGTCTCCTCCATGGGCTGCAGGTGGATCTGTCCATCCCTGTGAACCTCCACGGGCTGCAGGGGCACAGCTGCAGCAGGTCGGCAGCAGGGGCTGCAGGGGAATCTCTGCTCTGGAGCACCTCCTGCCCTTCCTTCTGCACTGACCTTGGTGTCTGCAGGGCTGTTCCTGTCCCATATTCTTACCCTGCTCTTCTCTGGCCCCAATGACATCTGCACAATAACATTTTTCTTCCTAAATAAGTTCTCATAGAGATGTTATCTTCTTTTCTAATTGGCCCAGGCCTGGCCAGTGGCACGTCTATCTTGGACCCTCCCAGGATTGGCTCTGCCAGACATGAAGGAAGCTTCCAGCATCTTCTCACAGAAGCCACCCCCACAGCTGCTCCTCTACAAAAACCTGACCATGTAAACCCAATACAATTTCTCTTAGAAACTGACCCTTTGCCGTGAGAAAAGGTTCTCGAGAACTACTTTTTTTTTCTTCTTAAGAGTTTTCTAAATTATCTAAGATTTTCACTTTCCCTAAAGCCTCTGAGAAATAAATGAAAAATATTGAAACTTTATTATGTCACTATCATTATCACAAATTATATTTGGTAAAAAGAAAATATTGAAGGCAATTTCCAAAACATTTCCAACAATAACTATAAATTCATATTTAAGCAAAAAAAAAAAAATAATATGTCTCTTGAGCCTGTTAATTCTTAATGAAGGTGATGTTTTATATTTTGGCTAGTTCTGCAGGCTGTGGGCTGGATGAAATAGAGTTTGGCAGTTCTTCTGTAAGCTTCCTGATATGGAAAATGACCATGCACCTAGTTTAATGTTCCTGGTCTTTCTCTTCTGCATCACTCTAAATATCTATCAGACACTTTGGTAAAGAGAAAAAAGATTCTTCCTCATGGATATGCCCTCTGTTTCTTTAATATCTTGCCTTTTTACCAAACTCTCACTTACAATGGGATTTTTTGAGTAAAATATTTTTTTTTACAATCTTACTTCTGCCTCTGATTTGTGTCAACAAACTGAAGCCTGTTTGGCCTAGAGTGGTATAGTCTATAGTCACTATTATGGAAACACTAAATTATTTTTCTCTTTGTTTTAAAACTCATGCCAGAATTTATCCAAATCAATCTTTAGTAATTTCTCTGTTGAGTGCACACAAGCTTTATAACCTCTATTAAAATCATGTTACTGCATAGAGTTTAGGTTTTGGGTATGTTGGTTTTTTTTTTAATATCATGGTGAGATTTATTCCATAAGAAGCATCTCCTATAAAACACAGAAATCTTGCATATGGAAAATTATGCTGAGAGAAGGAAGATCATTCTCTATTTAACACTGTTGGGCATCTGTTTATAAATAAATGGAAAAAGCTGGTCATGAGTCAGTGTGTAGGCTGCTTAATTTCTTTGTAAGGATTTATTAAAACCATTAGGCAAATAATGATTTTAGGTGACATTTTAGCATCTTTCAGCTGTGAAAGAGAAAATGACAAAGGTCATGTTTTGAGAAAATATGTCTCTAATTCTCATCGAAATATATATGCTTACCATTTGCTGTAGGCAGAAATCTGCTACACTTTATTGGTGCTGTGGTTGTCATTAAGTGGTGCAACACTGCTTAAAGACAAGACAGAGCCACCCTCTATGTGTCAGCTTCCCAGAGAGATTTTTTATAAGTTTGTATTGAGAAAAAAAAAATTAGCTTAAATGCTCTTTATTTGAAAGACATAAATATGATACCAGGGCAAAATACAGACCTTCAGAGTTCACTGTAGAGAATCAGAAGTTCATCTGCATTATTTTACTCTGGAGGACAACAGATATTGCAATATTCCCCAAAACAATATAAGGCTTCCAATCCACTTTTTATGCAGGAGGAACCTTTCTCTCAAATCAGATACTAAACTGAGAGGGTTTCTACTGACCTTGGTAATCTGTCCTAATCTTTCCTCTTTTCCACATACTGGGAAAATCCTGTTGAATTTGCTAGGAATATTTCTCATTAAAGTGTTCATAAGACTTGTGTCAGGACATCCTGGGAGGATAAAGATGATGAATAAGGAATAGAAAGTTTATTCATTTAAGATGATAAAGAATGTAATGATTTAAAAGTCTTCCTTTTGACAATTTCTGACTCAAATATCAGAGATACTGAAACTGCCTGTGATATAAACTGGGATGTTTTTATTAATAAACTGCTTAGAGCTGAAAGCAGAAAATCTAATATAACTTAAAATTTATTACTTGAGCATCTTTATACTGACAATGTTACCTCCTGTTCTTCCCTCTCAGGAGAATATTAACTAACTTAGTAACATCTGCAAAATGGCTTGAAGTGGAAAAGTTCTATGCAAGTGCTAGCTGCTTTTACTGCTAGGTCACTGTAGGTCAAGAATCTTCTTTTTGGGAGGGGGAAACATGAATTGGAGGAAAGTAGTTATGTTTTGTGTTGAAAGTAAGGGAAATAATGTAATTCTGATTTATTGACTCCATCTCTTCTTTTGTTTTTCATTATGATCCTACAGATTATGTTTTTAAGGTTAATGTGCTTTAACATCACTGTCAATTAAATAATTTGCCTGCAGTGGCTGACACTGGGGTCCTGTACAGCATTGAGATAGCATACAGATAGTACCACAATGACACAGGAGTAGTAGCAAAGGTAGCTTTCTGTGGCCCAAAGAATTTACATATGCATAGTTGAATAGCCCTAAAAATACAGACATCAAAAGGATGCAAACATACTTGGTTTATGTGCCAGGTGTGGCTTATTAAAGTAACTACTCATCTCATCTGGGTTTGGGGCTTTGCTGTGTGGAGGACTGCACATGATGTAGCTACCTTGATTCCTTTTTTAGATCAGTGGGAGAAAGAAATATCTCTTGGCAGGCAAAAAAACCTAGCCTCTTCTCAAAAGCTAGATCCTGCCCTTTAAAGGTTTTCTCTCCATCGTCTCCAGAGGGAGTCCAGCTCTGTATCCATTCACTCTCCAAATATCTGGCAATCTACAGGACAGTTTGGAGGAAGACCGAAAGAAGGTTAATACAGCAGTCTGGATGATGTTTATGTGTTCTGGAATGAATGTTGATTTGCACTACAGTAAACTGAATCAGGCTGAGGCTGATTATACACAAGAACCATAAAACTGAACAGTGACTGCACAGCACAGATGTAGGGCTCTGAATGTGTGATGTGTTAAGATGTATTAATTACTAGAATTTACTTTGACAGAAACAATTCATCAAAGCCATACATGTAGTGCATTAGATTTAGTCTATGAGAACTAGTAAGTGGCCCTCAAAACTGTTAAAACTCAACTGACTTTTTTACAGGTTTTTTTTCTCTTGGTTTTTTTTTTTTTTTTTTTTTGTTTTTTTTTTTTTTTTTCTCTCAGGTTTTCTTAAATATTTTCAAGGAAAGGGGAAGTATCCCAAAGTATAAGCCTAGGTCATTAGTTGCTATAGGCTCATCAGATAGACATCTTACCAGAACATGTTTTGATATTCCTACCCCCTTTCAGAACATTCCAGTTCTAATTTCAGATTGTGCTGGCCTTACTCCACCAAATAGGAGAAATTTGCTTCCAAGGCAAACCCAGCTGCTGTGATGTACTTCAGATTCATTAGCTTAGTTTTTTTTTTCTGTATCAGTGTTTCCTATTTTTTGGCCCTTGGAATGAAAATGATCAGTGAGGCATGACAGGTGAGTGATGCCACCAATGGCCAGAAAGTTGAGAAAGAGAATGGCAATGCTCTTGCTGCTGACAGCCTTTTGGTATTTTCTTGTTTACTAGAAGTGTTTGGGCTGCTGTTTTGGGAACTAAGGGTTTCCTGATAAAAATCTCAGGAGTTTTCAAAAAGAGTTTCATTTGAGTTAAACACTTTTGATTCTCCTACATATACTACTGATTTGTCAGAACAGACTTGAACAGCTGCAAGGGCTGTAAGGTCTGTTGTCTAAGCAGTCAATATGTACCCTCACTGACAGCACTAAACAGGAGGAAGAAATATCTGGAGAAAATAAGAAGTATTTTTTTTATCAGACTTTGATTACAGATGAAGTTAAAGCTTTCAAAATGTACTGAATGTCACAGCATTTGCTAGGATGATGGTTCAAGGGAGGGTCTGTGCATTGCTTTCTCTCTTGAATCAAGAGTAATGTCCTTGTGGTTTGGTGGCAGATTGTGAATGCAGTCTGGCTCCTTCCCAGTTTGTTGCTCTTGATCTTCTGACTTTTTTGATTGTGGCATTAGCTGTAGAATATGTTGAAGCAGATGACAGGAAGGACTTGACAAGTGGCTGTAATTTAAAAATTCATTGTATCTACCCATAAATCATATAATCAGGGAGTGATTTGGGTTGGAAGAGACCTGACAGAACAGAGTTCCAGCCTTCTACCATGGGAGAGACACCTTCCACTAGACAGGTTGCTTAAAGCCTCATCAAACTCCCTTGAACACTTCCAGGGATGAGCCAGTCAAAACTTCTCTAAGCAACCTGTCCCAGTGCTTCACCACCCCCATAGTAAAGAATTTCTTCCCAATATCTAACCTAAGCCTGCCCTCTTTAATATTGAAGGCAATACCTCATGTCTTATCATTACATGCTCTTGTGAAAATCTTTCATACTTGAAAGGTCAATAAATTTATTCTGAGCGTGCAAAGGTAGAATTACTCTTTTTCCAACTAACTTCAGAGTGTTCCTGTTGTGCAGGAGAGTAAGACTGAAAATCTGTTTTAGAACATTTAATGCTTGCAGAGAAGGATGATTTCTTCCTGTCACTGTTTGACTTTTTTTTTTTTTTTTTTTTTTTTTTTNTTTTTTTTTTTTTTTGAGATTTACAGTTCTGAGAGACCTAAGCATCCTCAGCAACTCCAGAAAGTTGCTTACTGAAACTTTTCTACAGTTCCCAGTATGACAAGGTTGACATCCTAAGTATAATTTTCATTGCAGTAAAGAGACAGTCAGCTGTAAAAATAATAATCTAAAGGAAGTACACTGAATAAAAGGAGCTGAGCTCTTTTATTAAAACTTCTAAAGAAATATGAGCAGGCTGTCATGGATGTTATCCTGTGGAGCATAACAACCAAGATAAAACTAACACATGCCAGTTTCCAGAGCTGTTCAAAACAAGATTTCTGATGTAATCTTGAAGCAACTGTGGCTCATTGTGTGCATTTCCCTAGCTAATTCCTTGCTCTCAGTAGAACACCCAAAGAAGTGCATTGTACTTACATGGACATGGGACAAAATTAGAGCTATGTCTTTGGGTCTTGTACCTTATTCAAATTAATATGGCCCAAATGTTAAACTAATTAATGGGAATGAATAGACATGTATCCCCATTGTCACTACAGAGGCTGGGATCCTGTAAACCAAGTAGAGGATCCTTATCCTGCTGGCTGTCATATGTGAAATGGGTGTCCACACTGGAGGACTGAGAAGTTCACAAGCCTCCTCTCTATTTTTCTAGTCCCTTTCTGGCCACCTTCCTGGATATTTATCTGCTGCTGAGGTTACAAAGTTACACAGAGAAGAAGCCTGTATTCCAGAAAGCAATGTTTCTTCATGTAACCTCTGGTACAGAATATTCCTTCTCAGTCCAGGGTGTGTGGCCAAGGGACAACACAGGACAGTAAGCCTTAATCTTGCCTGTCCCTGTTTCTCCCATTTGCATGGCCTGATAAGGGACAAGATGAATTGTATAAACTGCTTAGGAAACCAGCTTTGCTCCTAATCCCTGGTGTGGGATGTTGCCAGACGAGTTGTCAGAAGGCAGGGGACTTGCATGTGGCAAGGAAAAGGGACACAGCTCTGGCATCTGCAGCAGGGGGGGCATTGGTTCCACCCTTTACAACTTTCAAGGAGGGGCAATCAGAATCTCCCCATACCAGGCAGAAGAACCAGAGTGCAGAGCCATGCCTTCATTATGGATAGATTAATTCCTGAATTTCCCTGTTGTCATGGGTTTGTTTATAA